>OX392509.1:10149304-10749304 GCA_947623375.1 Apotomis capreana | reverse complement strand
TGCCAAGCAATTCTTGTATTTTCCTTCTCGACAATAGGAAAATAAACGAACAAACTGAAGTCAAAGCAATGTATAGAAGCGGAATGCATTCAGAAACCTATACATCAGTTCACAGAAGCCGTTGGAACTAGTATTGCCAGCTCTTGTGCTGAAAATCGGGACCACAATAACAGGGATATCATCAGCACTAGCATATGTTGCCGCGACAAAACTTGTCGCGCTACTCAGCATCTAGCATGCGCTGTAACACGCGACTCTTTCTCGCGAGAGATATATTACCTATCTCTTTCTGTACAGTACTGTGAGAGAGTGACGGGTGGCGCTAAGTCGCGTTACAGGAGTCACGAAGCATAGTTGTGCTAGACGGACGGGACGGATGTTGCTCCTACGGTATTAAAAGGGAAGTATTTGTCACGTGTCATAGTTATCCTAGTGATGTACGTTTAGCACTGGAACGCGCGACTTTTCGTCGTTCGACAAATACTGTCTTTCACTTTCCATACAATACTGTGCGAGCAAGACAGGTCATGCGGAGTCGCGCGGCCAGATATGCCGCCCTGCAGATGTTTATAGATAAATAACAATATGTCAATTCGACAACTATTTCTGGGATTATGGATCTTATAACAAACAATTGAATTGTATCATACCTGTCCATCTTTCAGTACAACTTATGTCAACTAGTGACGTCACTTCAAAATACTAGAGTGTAAAACAATACACGCATTAAATAGAGAAATGGATGAAATTTAAATGGGCCTAAATCATAGGAATTAAATAAAAAATTGGGGGCAAATAAGAATCCCTTATACCTACATATTTTGAATCTTCCATTTACTTACATAACTACTTCTTATGTTTATAGCTCGATTAATAAAAGTGTTAAAAAAAATCCTTACAATTGAGAACCGGACAATTTGAATATGGCGGTACTGGGAATTCCCGAACTAATATTTACAAGTACCGCATGCCCTAGTCACAACCAAGGGTAAATCGGGACGTCAGTAAAACTGAAAATCAGGACGTCCCGTTCAAATCGGAATAACTGGCAACACTATGCAACGGTCACGCCCGACTGCATGTCCATCGATACACGTTCTCTCGTCCGGAACGCACTTCCCGTCCCCAGATGTCGACCATTTTGTTTTTCGGCCATTCCGTGCGGATCACGAGTCGGCGCTTTGAATTTTTTTTTTTATTTTTAAGCGACGGTTTTCGCTCGTTCCGTTTTTGCATTTCCGTGTGTTTGGATTAAAAATCGGAGTTTTTTCATCAGGATTTACATTATTCGGAATGAATTTGCGAAGGGAAAAGTTTCAATGACATCAAGAGAAATAGATATATCCGGTTCGAAGGACCACATTTTTTGTTAATAGTCAAACCAGTTCGTTTGCTTTCTAACTGCTGAATTCTATCACTAACATTTTTTTGACTAATAGATATCGGGTGTTGTGAAAGTGTATGCCAAACTGTATGTACGTATAATGTAATGATCAAAGGAATCTTAGCATAGACTTGCTTGAGTTAATTGCGTGACCCACAATTGATCTGCTTTGCCCGAAGGTTGACTGGTAGAGAAATCCTCATGGTATTTAGTCCGCCTTTTGTACGATAAGTTTTCTTTTGTGCAATAAAGATTAAATAAATAAATTATTTGATAGGTTTCGTTATGTATGGCGAAATGAAACTCACAATTGTATTTATTCGATGATTTCTCTCTTCCTGACTATGTGTATGTGTCCCACGTGGTAGTGGGTTCAGCCTTCTTTATCTTTTTCCTCAGTTCGCCTTATCCCTGACTTTTCAAAAACATTGCATTATTTCATATCTGCTAGCAACACATTTTCATATTTATTCGATTATCGGTAGGAAAAAAGAATGCTTCATCATATAAAGAAGTTAAAGAAAAGCTGAATGTAGAACAATCTGGAAATTACTGCCGGCAAGAGCCTAGCTCTTAAATGTACGATAATGATGATAAGTTTTAAATAGAAAATAGAATTTCTGTAAGTAATTAATTATCTCAGAGCAATTAAACGAGCATAGAAAGAAAGTAAAAAGTTTTATGGTTAGTTTTACTTAATATTTCGTTTTATAGTTAGGGGCACATTTTCATTGAAACAATGGCCGTTGGTGCAGAGAGGTTCTTGAGTAGAGACCGCGTACCAGAAGACGCAGCTGGGGAAGGCCCCCAACATGGTAGACTGACGACTTGGTTAGAATCGCGGGAAGCAACTGGATGAGGACGGCGCACGACGGATCATTGTGGAGAACTTTGGGGGAAGGCTTTGCCCAGTAGTAGACGTCTATAGGCTGATATGATGATGATAATGTGTTAGTTTTAGTTTTAATACAATTGTTGCCATTTCAAAAGTTTACATAAATCCCTGTATTCTTGTAAAGAAAATGTGTCATTGACAAGTTATCTTTTAAAATTAATAAAGCATATCGCATTCTCGATAAGCTGAATAACAAGACACGGCTCTCTAGTGTCTCACCCAGCGTACCCTCACCTTCTTTGGCCAGGTCTGAACCGGAGAGCCCGAAAAATAAAATTACGGGCCGCATGGCGGGAAAAAGGGGTAGACGTATGCCAGTGCAATGGGCGGAAGCGGTAACATAAGCAACTGCCTGCACAACTATGCTTCGCGATTCCTGTCGCGCGTGATAGCACTACCCGTCACTCTCTCACATTACTGCACAGAAAGAGACGGATTGACAGTTGTGCTAGATGTGCTGGAGCGACATTACAGGCTAGCATGCACCAAGCCCAAGACCGTGCAGCTTGGAGACTGTCAGTGAAGAGTGCTCACAATCGTCACGTCCCTCAGTCATGAGGATACGACGAAAAAGAAGAAGAAAGTATATCGATGGCACAAAGCTGACATTTTCGCTTTTTGCCTTCGATATAGACATATATGAGGGCTGGGTTAAAGTAGAAATATAAAGGGTACTGACGACGCGGTTAGCGCAGTGGTAAAACAGCTGCCTACTGAGCTGGCGGTCCCGGGTTTGAATCCCGGCAAGGGCTAATATTTGTGTGATGAACACGAATATTTGTGCCTGGGTCATGGATGCTCGTATCTAAGTATGTATATCGTCGCCTAGTACCCATAACAAAAGCCATCTTGAGCGTAATTTGGGTCTAGGTCGATTTGTGTGAGGTTGGCTGATATTTATTTATTTATTTAAGGGTAATATTTCGGACAGCGCTTATTAAAAATGGCGAATTTTGCCCCATTAACTCCTAAAATTGGTTAATGCATAACAATCAGTCGTGTTTGCCAATATTTGTCTAAGTTTTCGGTTACCCCGCCAGATAACAAGACAAAGGATGCAGGAAAGTTCGACGCAAACAATCCTATCTAATCTTAATTAAATTTGGTCCGTTGTTCCCAACTTAAAGATGGCAACTCCAAGATAGAATTGAATTCCTAAATTGGGGGATGGATGTATTGAATGTGGAACGAGTTGACCCTTCTCATACAAGTCTGGTCAATTAAAGGGGTCAAAGGATCTGCATATTTTGCAGATCACCCAGGATAAACGTCAATTTTGACACACTGTCATCTCAATACATTTTATAATCTAAAAAGGCTTCCGGTTCGTGTCTCAAGATGGCCGCATGCGTTTAAGTTGCGTTGTTCATTATTTATTCATTTTTGTTGTTCAATGTGTAGATTGATAGCGTATTGTGCAGTGATCTAACGTATGAGTGAATAGCTAATGAAGAATTCAACTTGAAGCGTTCATAGCCCTTCCTGGGTCAAGGCCCGATAGTCCGCGTGGTTTTTTGTAAATCGCTATCACTTTACAAAAAGCAAAACCTCACCGAACAACGGCAGGCTCTACGAGCAAACTTGAAATTGGCGAAATCATCATTAACTCTGATGGAAGCCACATTTTAAAATTAGAATTAGAATAATCTAAAAAAGATTTAAGACTATAAAATGCATAGACAAGACAGATGTCAGAATTGACTTTTTAGCGGTGGTGGGGCATTATACGCAGCCCGAGCCGAGATAATAGCCAACCCACCGTGGTGCTCGACAGAAAGTTTTTTTTGGGAAAACGGGCATTTGCGGCCAGTCGTAGCGGTGCGCAGGCGCCGTCACACGCTAGACCAACTGTTTCGCATGGCAGTACCTACACTGCAGAGGATAAAACTAAGAGCAGCTGTGACTCCTGTGACTCCATAAATTCAGAAAGACTGTTTGTCTATTTTAAAATCATTAAAATACATAGAAAATGGGCAAAACAAAAGGTTGTTCCTTCAATAACTATATGGTAGTGGGTAACTTAAAATCTTTTAAAAATAATGTCAATGCCAAAATGTTAATGGACCGTTTTCACAAATTAGCAAAGTATACTTAGGATTATAATTGGGTCAGGGTTAACCTTTTGAAAGCCAAGCAATGAAGCAGATCACTGCACCGTAGAGGCACAAAACAAGAAAAGGAGTGCTCCATAATAATCTGCAGGAATCTACAGGATTGAAAAATACAAATACTCGTAGCAGTTTCAATTGCAAAGTAGATCATTGGAATTTTGACGGCCGTGGCCGTCGCTGGCATTAGTGGAGAAATTCTCCATTGTAGATTGTCGGCTACAGCTGACTTTGGCGCTCAAAAGGTTAACGCATCGTTTGGCTACTAGTATTACTTCAAACTCCATAATCGGACTTAGTTTTTTCAAGGTTCTACTCTTTTAAGCAATAGTTTTGTACAGAGAGGACATGATGGCGCGAAATTTCTTAAATAACAGCGTGATGCTCGTTTATTTTATTTCGTATGGGCACTGATTACATTTAAATAAATAAATAAATATTAAGGGACAATCATACACAAATCGACCTAGTCCCAAACTAAGCAAAGCTTGTACTATGGGTACTAGACGACGATATACATAATATATAAATACATATATAGATAACATCCATGACCCAAGAACAAATATTTTGCACAAATATTTGCCCCGGCCGGGATTCGAACCCGGGACCGCCGACTCAGTAGGCAGGTGTCTACCAACCGAGCCAAACGCGTCGTAATTTAACGGAAAGGATTTATTAGCCAAATGATTTTCACTCATTTTGGTACAACTAATTTGAGATTTAGATAAAATCCTTCTTCTTGGTAACAGGTAATATCAAAGGCAAAATAACTAGAGGCAGAAGTCCCAAAAGGTGAGAGGTGGCAAAACAGCTGAGGAATTGGACATATTAGGGCTGCACTCCACTAGACAACGGAGCGTAACCGATGGAGACAACTAAGTTGGCGGAATCAAAAGTATCACGATTCTTATCAGTGAGGGAACAATTGAAAAGAGAGAGAGAGAATTTGTCATTCAAAGATATAGGATACTTTTTACCCGACGACTATAAACAAAAAATTGGGCAACTGCAAGTCCGACTCGCGCATGAAGGGTACCGTACCATAATCTATAACAAGTTTGTTGTATGGGAGCCCCCCTTAAATATTTTTTTATTTTATTTTTAGTATTTGCTGTTATAGCGGCAATAGAAATACATGATCTGTGAAAATTTCAACTGTCTAGCTATCACCGTTCTCGAGATACAGCCTGGTGACAGACGGACGGACGGACAGCGAAAGTCTCAGTAATAGCGTCCCGTTGTTACCCTTTGGGTACGGAACCCTAAAAACGTGGGTTATTATCTACACGGATGAAGTTGCTAGCATCTAGTTTATAAACAAGTTTGCTAATATTTGTCTTCGTAACAGACAACGTGGTGGGTCAAACTAGGTATATTCAACCCGTGTACTTACAAACTTAGGAAGCCATCCCCCAACGCGTGTGGTCTTGTCTATGTTTACATACTTGACATCCATTTTAATGACAGACATAAACCTCTAAAAACAGACCTCCCATAAATTTTAAAAACTCGCAATGTACTTACAAAAGTTGATAGATTTATTATTGGTGAGCTGTTTAATGACTTGGGTAAGTAGTTAAAGTTTTAATCGATTGGTGGTGTAGGTAGTTGTAAATGTTAAACGGAATTGGATTCGATGCACGGTTTAAAACTTTTTAATGTAATGGCTTTGGGTAATACAGCGATAAAGTCTTTTAAATAAAACAATTTAAGTGGATTATATCGCATGAATTCATTATAGCCTTGACGTTTCGGCAACTCAGGGTGCGTTTCCACTGACGCGGACCGGAGACGTGTGGAATCGACTAATCACAAAAGTGACCCCAAAACCAGTGCTCCTCATCTGTACCGTGGGAACCCAAACGAATACCTACACATCGCGCATCGTGGTCGACGCGCTCAGCCAGTCGGTTGCCACACGCGCTCACGGCCGGACACCGCCGGTCGCGCTATAAAATCACCAAAAAATCGCTTCGTCGCGAATAAGACCAACGCGCTGCAGTGTTGCGGGGTGTAAAAACGATAAAAGCAACAGACATTTATCCTTTTTTTTGCCGACAGACGATGAAATGATAGTAAAAATTCTTAGAATAAGCACCTACCTAAAATAATTGCTACGCTATCGCATTGCATACACTGTTATAATAGGTGTAATGTTGAATAAATAAACTTACCTACTTAATATACTTAAATTCATTGAAAACATCCACTACCTATATCTACAAGTGACAATAATTTACTCCCTAAGATTTACGAAATAAGTTTAGTGCGTGTGGCGGGAGGGTGCATTGCACGGCCTAAGAAAGGGCGTAAACGTCGTTGTTGTTCTTGGCACTTAAGATCTTTTACAAGGAATGCATTCGCGAAATGAAACGCGTGATCAGATTCATATTTTAAAACAACTTGTACCTAGTGACTATTTCGAATCTTGGAATGCTACTATTATACAATATGTAACACATTATATATAGGCACCTACCAAACTTTATTTAGTACCTACTGTCATCGGGATATTTAAGTTAGGTACCTACACAGACAGTTTCATGTTTTTCTTTCATGTTTCTGGTATGTTCAGAAAGAATAGGTAGGTAAGATTGCTTACTCCCCTCTACCTCAAAGAGCGTTTCAGTTACTTGCGTTCTGCTAGGTCTGCTCATAACTATCTTCTCAATATCCCCTCTTCTTCCAAGTTTTACAATAATTCATTCACTTTTCAGGCTACTCGTCTGAGGAATTCTTTACCTTCTGATCTAAGGCGTGCAGAATCTCTTGCTATATTTAAATCTCACCTTAAACGTCATTATTTATCTCTACCTTAATTTACATTGCATTGAAAATCGCTCCTCTTACTGGTACTATGCGACTGACTGGTTTGCTATCTATTCTAATCAGCTATATATTGTTATTATGTCTACGTATTGTAGGTAGTATATCTGATTATAGTTATTTATGTATGTTTATTGATATTATAATTTTTTTTTTTTTAAATTGTAGTTAATTATTGTGGCTTAAAGTTATTTTGCATCACCCACTCAATTCTAACTCTTGTTGATCTACTCCGCTACCTAAAGGTTGTCTGGATCGATATTTAGCGATAAGACCGCCTGTTGTTAACCTCTGTTTCTTTTTTACTGTATATCTCTCATGTTTTGTATCCCTCTGTATTTGAGGTGTGCAATAAAGTGGATTTGTATTGTATTGTGAAGTGGGGCTGAGATACAGATTTCAACTCAAGCGATTGGTCGATTCCGCTCGTCTCCGCTCCAGTGGAGACGCACCCTTAAGAGGTTATTCCTTTAAAGTTTATTGTTTTCATATTATGACAAATTTATTGATAATATTATATTTGTTCTTGGGTCATGGATGTTATCTATATATGTATTTATATATTATCTATATCGTCGTCTAGTACCCATAGTACAAGCTTTGCTTAGTTTGGGACTAGGTCGATTTCTGTATGATTGACCCATAATATTTATTTATTTATTTAGGTACATTTTGTAGTGAATAATACTTTTCCCCGAGTTCTAGGTAGTAACATGGCTATTTCAAGCCTTCGATGCGTGCAGTCGAAAATAAGTTAAAAAAACTAATTTTCCGCGTTAATTTTGTCAATTTCGAGTAATTTTTGAAACAAAAATTATCAATGAAAAATTCAAACTGTAGGTTTCAAATATATACCAATAAATCCCAATAGCCCTGTTCTAGGTAGTAACTTCAATAATATGTTAAGAAATATGTTTGATCATAGAGAAAAATGTCTAATACAATCAGCATTTTAAAAGGAATAAGGCCTCTTAAAGTTACAGTTATTTTATTTTTTATTTTATTTATTAGGTTTGCCAACAGGTACAATACTATATAACATACATAAAAAACAAATGCAAGTACGAAACATATCAGAGTATTTACCCAATTACAGGCAAACACAACGTGCGTAATGAACAAAAATTCGCTTACGTTAATAACTGACTTTATGTTCAATAGGTAACATAGAAAAAAAAAATAACACGAAATTGAATTAAAATTTACAATATTTAAAAAGCTATTATGCAGTTGTCAGAGGTTGATAACGTAGGGCAAGTTGAATACACGCGATATAATCCGTTTAATTGCTATATAGATACAAAGATCAACACGCAAAGAATTTAATTGCGCTCATACGTGGTTGACACCGGGACTCGAACCCGGTATCTTTGGATTACCGGTCCAACGTCTTAATCTTTAGACCAGAGACGCACGGTACATACGTTTTCAATTTCCCCATCCGTTTCGTTTAAATTGTTTCATATAAATGTATGTCAGTCGCGAAAACCGAAGAAAATAGCGATAGGTATGATCTATTTTAATAGTTTTATTCGATTTCAAGCTTCTATAGATTTCTATTAGGAATGAGCATCAAAATTCTTTCAAGTTCATACTTTTTTATGATAGTAGAAAAAATATGTACACAATTTCAAATTTGGCATAGATTTGGAAAAAAATTAACAGTTTTAAGATTAATGAGGTGCCATGCATTTAACTTTATTATTAAATATTACACAAAATTTTTAAATTTATTTGCTTTATATTTTAATTTCAATACATTGTTGGTTCTCTAACAGCTAAAATTAAGCTAATAGTGACATAACTAATAAATTAATAATACAGAGCAGAATAATTATATCATGATCTTACATATAGTATTTAACATTCAGTTAAATAGGACGCACAGTTTTACATGGGCGCACGCACATATGTACTAAAATTACAGAAACTGAATTTAACGAATATGGAACAAAGTT
Source organism: Apotomis capreana (assembly GCA_947623375.1). NCBI lineage: Eukaryota > Metazoa > Arthropoda > Insecta > Lepidoptera > Tortricidae > Apotomis > Apotomis capreana. Next base: position 10,740,130 of record OX392509.1, on the reverse strand, counting down.
GCACAATAAGTACTTAATTACCTAATTAATAACGATGTGTTTTTCTAATCTCCAAATAGTTCATGCATAAAAACCATGAATTTATTAAGTAAGTGTAATTCAGTCATTTTAATCTAACCATAAAACATACCATCAAGCATTGCTTGCAAGCAGACTTACACTAGAGGCTCTGACCGCATCTTTATGCGTCGGAGACTTATGGAGCATTCTAGCCAGACGCTCAGAGAACGATCGAGGGACGGTAATGGCTTTGTGTTACCGATTTGTATACAGAGTGGCTCGGACATAGTGGTAATGACCACTTCGATATGACTTACTTTGACTTTATGTCCTATGTCCCCTGGATGGGGCAGAGGGCGTCCACAGTACGTCGCTATCCCCAACGGTCTTGGGCTTCGCGCTTCACTTCGCTCCAGGTCTTTCCCATCGCCTTCGCTTCGGCAGTGATCGTCCGCAGCCAGGTCTGTTTAGGGCGACCACGTTTCCGGTTTCCTTGGGGATTCCAGTCTAGGGCTTGCCTTGGAATGTGATCAGGGTCCCTTCGGAGTGTGTGGCCGATCCAGTTCGATATGATAGTTTATAATGGTCTTAGGAGCTTTTGATGAATTATCATATCGAAGTCGTATAAAAAATTATAAAGAAAATATCGTATTTTAGACAGATGCATTCGTAGAATCCTCGAATTTTCCGGACATATAGCCAGGAAGAAGAATGACAACCTGGAAAAGCTCCTAGTGACAGGAAAGATTCAAGGAAGGAGTCCCATGCGCTGGACCGATAAGATTCGAGACACAACGGTCACCAAGTTCTCCGACGTCATGCGATCTGCAGTAGATCGAAATAAGTGGAGAGTGATCGTCAGTAATAAGGAATACGACACAAGAAGAAGAAGACAGATGCATAGATATCACTTAAGAGCGTCATCCAGAACGTCTACTTTGTTGGGCAAGTCCAAGAATGCACTACCAATATAAAAGCCAAGTTATAAAATATTGACATACCAAGAATTTGCTTCCTAACTTTCTTAGAAGTATGAAATGAATGGCGTCCCGTCCCCGATATTCTGGTTGAATGTGACTGACAGTTTTTCAAGCGATATGGTCCGCTGTGTTCTTAAGAAATAAATATATATATTTTGTATTTACTTGTACTCTAGATCCTCTATGTACCATCAGATTTCTGATTTACACCCACTTCTAGTATTTCTGTTTGGCCCTATGGTTGACTGGTAGAGAATGCTATTTGGCATTAAATCCGCCATTTGTACTGACGTTTGTTTTGTGCAATAAAGTTTAAATAAATAAATAAAAATACCTATCCACGCCGTGAACGACGACGACGACCCAAGTTAAATACGGGCGTGAGCCCTAACGTGGCTGGCAAACCAAACTTACTTTTAAATACCCGATCACAAGAAGCACAGTCCAGCTGGCCGGAGCTGTTGTAGGTATAAATGATGACTAGGCGAATGACTTACATATATGACATCACTGAAAGATATTTTATGGGAGCAAACTTACACTAGAGGTTCGCGTTTTATGCGTCGGAGACAAATGGGGGCATTGTAGCCGGCCGCTAAGTGAATGAGGGACGTTAATGGCTTTCAGTTATACACCGCTATCGATTTGTATACAGGGTGTCTCGAATAAGTGGTCCACCAAGCTTGATGTCGAAGTCGTATCAAAAATTAAGTAGAGGAAAATACAGTATTTTAGATAAGTATGTGGGTGCATGTGTTTTGTTTTAGTTAGGTTTATTTTACGTGTTAGTTATCGCTGGGGTGACAGTGTGGAGGCGGATCTGTGTCAGCTTCAAGCTGATGACTGGCAAGAAGTAGCACAGGATCGGGACCGATGGCGTTCTCTTGTTTCGGAGGCCAAGATCCTCTTTGGGTCACTGCGCCACAATAGTTAGTTATGCGTTACGTACTATATAATTTTTTTTATTTTTTTTTCATTATGTATTATTCCCTAAACTTAGGTACTTAGTAACAACATTCTTTACAGCGGTTAAAAAAAAATCATTAAATCTAAAATTGACGCCATGGTTTCTAAGAACAGATTTCCCTATCTCTTACAGTTTGTAACTTCTCCCTTCTGACCCATTTGGATTGATCACCAGGTATACTCAAACTAAATACGTAGTAAATTAATATAAGACAGTCCGCGGCTCGTAGTGAACCTACCTTGACCGAGATGCCTTTGCGTAGTCGCCTATTTGTAACCTTCTTTTTGAATGCTGGTTCTACTGTCACATGTCATTGGGCCACGATTGACCTGCGGAATTAATTTGTCTACGGTATGTTGGTCCATAAAAAATATGGTTAACCTATTCGATGACGCGGTTCACATCTTACCGCACCACTTTTTTCTTTAGTGGTGACCGAGCAAGCGAGAGAGGAACAATAAATATTAACGTATTCACATAGAGGTCGCTAAGGTGTAAAAACCTTTCAAATAAAACAATGCAAAGATCGACACACAAAGCATAAGGAAAAATTCGTCAGATCTTCCTGGAACTAGGGTGGCCAAATGGTTAACGCGCTGGACCGGCAATCCAGAGGTACCGGGTTCGATTCCCGGTCTCTTCCCCCAGGTGGCTCCTTTTTCAATTTTTCTTTAAGCTTTCATCTTTGTATTTAATGCTTAAAGAAGATTTGACTATCCCTTGTTACAGGTAGGTACAGTTAGACCACAAAGAAAAGTATTTCTCCCGTTCTGCTATACATATTTGTAGTATGGATGCACTCTGTGGTACGTGCCGTGCCACCAGTCACTCAGAGAGAATCAACCTTCGCACCCTATGTGTGTATGTGTGTGTGCTGCGGGGAGTGTATATTGGCACACACACATCAAAGTCACAGTGTATATTCCTATAGAGCTGTGTTACTGTTTACACTATGGCTTTAGTATACTTGGCATTATACCGATCTGCAAAAAGCAATAAAACGTCTGTGACGTGCCGGTTTTAACGATGCTAGCCGGATGCTACACTGATTCACTGAAGGGCGTAACTTATTCGGAAAATATGAGCAGTTACGTCCTTTTCTACTCCAGCGTCTTCACATTGAGTAAATAGTTATACGTGTTTCAAAGTAACGATGAAAGTGCAGGGTATTTATTAATATGCAAGTATCAACTAATTTTAATGAATCAGTCGGGATTATTGTATGTAGAAATAAGTGTTCCTTTATAAGCGCTAAATGACTCATCGAATTTCCGCATCGTATGAACATCAGCCATTGAATATAATCATTCGATTTCTTAGAATTAGAAGATGAAGTTCAATGTGAAGCGGCGTTAAGGTGCTTAAATTATTTGTAAAATTATAATAAAAAAAAAAATATCCTTTTGTATAACGAAATTACGCAAAAGGAACATTGGCTCGTTTAATTATTCATTCCTTTCCTTAAAAAAGCATCAGTGAAGGGATGGCGCGTACGACGACTTTTTGTGGCGATTCAGTCGCGCGATTCGTGATCGCGATCGATCGAATCATGTGGCTCTTCGTCTCATTTGCATCGCGTAACAGAAGCGATGCAATAGCGAATACAGACATAAAATTTGTGTAAAATTAGCTTTATTTTGGTTACTAGTAATATTCTCGAGGCTATTTCTCGAGTAGTTCAACTAGTTGAGCTATTTATAACCGACTTCAGAAAAAGGAGGAGGGTTCTTAATTAGACTGTTTTTATTTTATTTTCAGTGCAGCATCCGTTCTGTATCGATGCAAATGCGTGACTATATAGATTCAGGATTGCGACTAACGCGCTTGTTTCGCAAGACATCGGGTATGGGAAGATATATGCGGGATATATGGGAGGGATAGGGGTTCGCGTCTGAGTTCCTTCTGCACACGACTGTATCGATACTGTATCAATGTTGAATCGTGGCCGTATTGATGCTAAATCGCGACTATAACGATTGAATCGTGTTTACGTGTGCGAGGGTATATGACCAGCGACAGCAACGCGACCTATTTGCGACTGAATCGCTGTGAAAAGTCGCCGTCTGTTACCTCCCTAAAACTGAGAAGAAATAGTCGAAGCAGCATCATTATGCCGTCAATATTTACGTTGTAGGTCGTAAATTTCCACGTTAGACGTCAACAACAAAACATTTCACATTGCTACGTACTTAACATGGAACTGTATTTTCTGTATACAACTTTCACTTAACATAAAAAAAACGCAGTACGGAAGTGAATTCTAGTAAAACCTAGTACCTATATCTATAAAAAAAGGAATACGTTTATTAAGAAATCGCTCTACATTTCCGCTGCAGAATGGATGAAACCTGCCCGTTTTGCATATGCATAGAGATTTCCATTTCAAATGACTGCAATATATTCCGACGCGGATTCACTGAAACTTCCTTTGTTAACTAAAGATAGGACAAATTTAATTTGGCGTAGAAAATATGCTCATGACTGTACTTAACGCTGGCTTTCATAATAGTTGCAGCTGTGGCGTTAAAGAGAATATCTTGTACGCTTCCGTACCTACATATTACGCTTTCTTAGACCAAAATACAATTGACAACATTTCATATTTTTAAGACTCCAATCACTGTTTTTATATTTTTCCTGGGATTGCTAATTATTTTATGGACAATTCATAAAATTTACTCATTCTAAAATAAAACTCCAAACTCCAAAACTATGACACGATGGAGAAAGGTTCATTTAGTCTGGTTTCTAATAAAAAAAAAGAATAAATAAATAAATAAATATGATGGGACAATCATACACCAATCGACCTAGTCCCAAACTAAGCAAAGCTTGTACTATGGGTACTAGACGACGATATACATTATATATAAATACATATATAGATAACATCCATGACCCAAGAACAAATATTCGAACTCATCACACAAATATTTGCCCCGGCCGGGATTCGAACCCGGGACCGCCGGCTCAGTAGGCAGGTGTCTGCAAACTGCGCCAACCGCGTCGTCAACGACGACGAAGAGAATGACGTTGATACAGGCATAGTTGTCGTAGATTTCGGTTATTGTATGTATTTTCTTATATTTCTTTACCTAGTTTACCAGGTAGGTACAGGTTATAAGTTATAAGGTGACATGTTTTCAGTATTTGGTTCAAACTATGTTTGACAAATTGCAAACTTAACAAGAATCACATTAAAAGAGACCATTTTTTATAAAAATCGTACCATATAGGCCCCAACCAGCAAAATCAGGTCGTATAAACATTCATGACAACGTATCTGCGTGACCTGTTAGTCGTGGCATATAGTCGTATAACAGTCGAGTCCTAGTTTATACGACGGGGTTTGGGCACAATTATAGTGCAATTAAGTCGAGTAAAAGTCAACCGAAACAGGGCTTATAGAACAGGTATGTTGTGTAGAAGTGGTATAACAGTCGCGCTATTTCTGATTTTGCATCATAGTGGTCTCTTTCACGACGATTACTCGACTTAATAGCCGACTTACTGTTATTAGAATATATCACTAAGCGATTTTTTGGTTCTATAGCGGCGTTGGGGCAGCCTTTATACGACTTTTTCAATTTCTTGAACTCATAAAGAAGAAAGCTTAAAGAATTTATCAAAAAAATATAATGTCGAGGAAACTAAAGTGTAGTTTTCCTAAGACTTATTAAATATTCGAAATTTGTGCCATGGTGTGTGTATAGAAATATTACTGGGTAGTTCCCTGCAAATTTATTTTAGTGACAAATCATATACTAATTGGTATATAAATTTTTAATGCCCCTTCGTGATTTTGAGTTTTAAGTGATAATTTATGTAATTATTTTTTTTCCGACCAAATAAAATGATCAGCAAGCGCCATTAAGCACCCTCGTTTCACTTACACAACCAGTATGCGACATACAGTCTTGTTAGGATAACAACTTACTTATATTACTCGACTAGTTAACGCCATGATGCAAGCTTTAGGGTTCTTAGTAAAAAAGACAAAAGCACTCTAATTTGTTTTGTGTTAAGTATGTAGGATTGTAGATGTGCATATCATTATTTCATAAGTCAAATGTTTATTAATTTAAGTAGGTCTATGATGACCGCCAAGACTGCTGTCTAAAAGTCACAATAATATTATTTTAAGAGTTATAGACAAGTAAAAGTAATAAGTTAAAATTTTAATAAAGCGTATAGTTTAATACAAGAGCTATAAACTACTTTTACACGACATAATAAATAATGAGTCGCATAGTTATCGCTAAAACAGGCTTCGCTGAATATTTACTGTTTTGCGTCGTATAAGCAACTTCTACATCATCATTTGTTCTATAGAGATCATTATAACATTCATTACTCGATATTCTAATAATCGTAAGATAAAGTGCATTTACACAACTTTTTGTAGTGTAAAAGTCATTTAAGTCCCTTTTATACCAGAGTATTTTGTATAAAAATTGTAATTGCGCTGACAATATGACTAGTCGTATAATGGCATTATCAAAAACGTTTACACTACTTCTAGTTGCGAAGGAGACATATAATAAACAGCTACAGCATCAATTAGTTGTATAAAAGTAATCTCGTGATTGCTACAGTGCTGTATCATAATTATCGCATTACGAGGTCGTGTAGGCGTTTATTTGACATGACTATTTGACTAAATTGCTGTATAAGCAATATTGTAATATAATCAGCTTCTATACGACATGTCGTCACGACGACTACTGTAACATTACCTTTTCCCGACTAAATAGACATATAAGGCCTAGCTTATATGACATTTTTGCTGGTTGGGGCCTATTTAAGATAATAATTTCATCCATTAGCCAAACACATACGTTTACTTTTTTTCTCTTCAGTAAGTAGGTACTTTGTGGTGACGTCACTATTGATTTGAATTGTACTGCAAAACGGCAAGGACAAGTGATATCCAATAGGTTACGCGCCGCGAAATGCGATAATAGCCTACACACCACCACGCACATGTGCGCCTTCTGCCTTTGTTAGGACAGTCGACGCGCGTTCGTAGCCACTCCTACTTCGTAGGCACACGCGCCAGTCACGCCCCACGGCCGAGTGAGTTAAATAATTAACAATAAAATATCAATTATTTTCATTAAAATATCAATTTGTTATAAGTATACAACATATGAGTACAAATTGTAATGAATTCATTATTTATCGGATAAAATAAAACAATAACAACAATACTTTCAAGCTTTCAGGTAAGCCATATACAAAACCGTTACATTGAAATACAAATACAAATACAATACAAATACAAATAATTTATTTGCCAATAAAAGTGCTTATTTCTACTTACATTTTTGATGTTACTTATTATGGTAAAAACCAAAGTTAAGTAAGCGTCCACTGACCCCCGTACTAGTGTGAACTGTATCACGGTAGGTCAGGATTCACTGTCCTTATCACTTAGTTTTAACAAGTATTTTTAATCTGCTATTAGTTACAATAAAAGGTAACAAAACTTAACATTTGAGGGTATAACTATAACCACAAAATAAACTAAACTACAGAGATGTATAAAGCAATGCAAGGTTAAACATAAAATAATGCAGATGCGGCAGTTGCCGTGCTAGTTTAGTAGTAAACAAGTAGTATATGCAAAAACTTAAGATTATTTTTAATAATTATTATATTTTAAGCGAGCTTGTATATATGTACCTATGTTTCAGTAGTGTGAATAAGTGTGTGTCTACGTGTGTGTATGCGTGTGTGTGTGTGTGCGTTCGTTACACCGCGATTTTTAGGAGTTGTTCTGTGTTTTCGTAATTCAATTTTTGTAAATACGATACTAATAACTTTTTACATGAATGTACATTTAATGTTCTAATTTGAATTTCTCTACTTAATTTGTTATATAAAGTAGGACCTAATACTTTAATAAATTTTTTAGCGAATTTTGTTTTGTGTGATGGAATAGAGTAGACGAGGTCATTTCTCCTTCTTGTCTGAGAAAAATCGGGAACAGATTTGTGTTGTTTCATTACAAGTTGTTTGATGAAGATTTGCCTAACTGTAAGTACATTGATGTTCTGGTAAAGTGCTGTTGTTGGATACCGGAATTTGTTAAACGTCATTACCTTCAGCACTGCGCGTTGGGCTCTTTCGAGCCGAAGCATGGAGGATTTTGACGCACCTCCCCAGGCAGTTATACAATAAGACGTCACTGATTGGCAAAGAGCATAGTAAGTAGATAGTAATAGTTTCTTGTCACATACGTGTCTAAGGTGTTTGAATATGTATATCATTTTTCTAATTTTACCAGCAAGATTAAGTATAATATATGCTCACGCCAACAGAGGTTTTTATCTAGTAGGACTCTGAGGTACCTAATTGATGTGGTTTCTGAAATTACTTGGCAAGAGCAGGAAGCAGCTTCTTGACAAGAATGTATTTTAATTGATATGTTTTTTGATAGTGATGTCTTCTTGTTCTTTATACTAAATGGTATAAATTTCGTTTTTATGTAATTTAATGTAAGGAGGTTAAAAGAAAGCCACTCATATACAAGGTTAAAACCATTCTGTGCTAAGCTATTTACTTGCTCCCATGAGTCTCCATGGAACAAAATGACGGTGTCATCAGCAAAGGCTATTATATTAGAATTAACAAGACTAAGGCGACACAGGTCATCAATATAAATAAGAAATAGCGTTGGACCTAGAACGCTACCTTGCGGCACGCCGTATTCTATATTTTCTTCATTACTGTACATGTCTCCAACCCTTACTGACTGTGTTCTATTTGCTAGGTAATTACTTAGAAGTAGCAGCGGAGTACCCCTTATACCTATGTTCTCCATTTTCTTAATAAGCAATGGGACAGACACTGTGTCGAAAGCTTTTGTCAAATCTAAAAAGATGCCAATAGCTTTTTTATTACTGTCGAGTTTTTCAATAATATAGCTAGTTAGTTGCTGTACTGCATCTTCAGTAGATCTGTGTTCTCTAAAACCGTGTTGATTTTGACTAAGCAAATTATTGTTTTCAAGGTAGCTTTTCAATCTTTTATTAATAATCTTTTCTAATATCTTCGCTAGAGCAGGTAGAAGTGAAATGGGTCTATAATTAGAGATGCAGTCTTTGTCACCAGACTTATATATAGGAATGACAACTGATCGTTTTAGTGCATCAGGAAAAACACCAGTTTGTAAACAAAGGTTACAAATAATAGTTATAGGCAGTGCTAAGGTATCCGCGGCATGTTTAAAGAAAGATGACGAGATGCCGTCCCAACCCGTAGATGAACTATTTTTCAAGTTTTTTATTATATTTTTAACTTCCACTTCATCCGTTTCTAACATAACCATCGAATTAGCAGGTGTTGACCTTGGTACCATATTTTTAACACGAGATGTTTCTGATATGTTAGTTGTATTTATGATTTCACAAGCTAACTTCCTTCCCACACTAGTAAAATATTCGTTTGCATAATTTAACGACTCTTGTGGGGTTGGTTTAAGAGTAAAAATATCCTTTTTGGAATCCAAACTAGGTTTAAGGTGACAGATTTGTTTTATAAGTTTCCACTGTTCTTTTATATTATTTCTGTGTTCATTAATTTGCGACCTCTGATAGTTTGTTGTAAGTTTTTTAAGGATATTGTTACACGTGTTTCGGTATCTTTTATAAGTGATAGCGGCTACTGAAATGAAAGCGACAAGCCGGCTTTTGTTCGAAATATGAAAATTCGAATGACAACAATTATAATACCATCGAGCTGAATTCTACAAATTGCAAGCAATCTGTGTTGCCACCTTTTGAATTAAGCTAAAATTATACTCATAATTTTTATGGCAAAGTTTTTATATGATATGTGTAAATAATAAGAAGAAAGATTCTTTCGTATAGGTAATTGAAAGTTTTAACCTGTTGGAATCTTGATACTTATAGATACCTACAAGAAATTTTACTAACTCGCGAAAAACAAGTATCCGTCAGTAAAAGATAATTAAAAAATATTCAATATTAAAATTGTTAACATTTTGGTGCTAAAGTGTTGAAAATTGTACTAAACCTATCGTTAAAAGTGCTACGTTGGCAACACTGGCAACAAATTGATCGCGCAGTCCCCCAGTGATTTCATTAGTAGACCACAGCCCCCTGTCCCGCCCGCCGTCTAGCCGTCTGCCCGCGCTGTCTATAGTATAGCTACACTATGCAAACGCATGCGATATATAATAGGGGTGGTACTGGATCTCAATTCGACGTCGTACCTGACCTGGTGCAAATGTTGTCTGTCGCCATCCACCGTACCTGGTCCAAAATTTGTCTATAGTCATCCAGCGTACCTGGTCCAATCATTGTCTATCGCCATCCAGCGTACCTGGTCCAATCATTGTCTATCGCCATCCAGCGTACCTGGTCCAATTGTTGTCTATAGTCATTCAGCGTACCTGGTCCAAACGTTGTCTATCGCCATCCAGCGTACCTGGTCCAATCATTGTCTATCGCCATCCAGCGTACCTGGTCCAAAAGTTGTCTGTAGTCATCCAGCGTACCTGGTCCAAAAGTTGTCTGTAGTCATCCAGCGTACCTGGTCCAAAAGTTGTCTGTAGTCATCCAGCGTGCCTGGTCCAAACGTTGTCTATCGCCATCCAGCGTACCTGGTCCAATCATTGTCTATCGCCATCCAGCGTACCTAGTCTAAACGTTGTCTATCGTCATTCAGCGTATCTGATACAAAGGTTGTCTATCGCCATCCAGCGAGACAACGCTGCAAGTAAGATGGATGGGCATTGGGCACGTTTGCACCGGGTGCTCTCTTTAACTAGACTTATCTCGTTTAAGTTTATTTAAAGTACATATTTGTAACTTATTGACTATTGTGTATTTATGATGAAAAATAAAATTACAAGATTCGACGTTAGAAACTGGTAACGAGGTAGATAATCAACATTGATTAATTGCTTCTGAATTTCATAGAAGTTAACAGCTTTACATTCTTAAACGACGATATGATGCAAAGCCTATATTTTGGCAAATTAATGATACCGCAAACAAATTGATATTTAAATATAGGTATTAAACCGCAGCCCCTAGTCTCGCTGTCTAGCCGTCTAGCGCTGTAGTGTACATATTGTACTGTAGCTGCAGTATGCGTCTGCATACAATGTGTAAGGGAAGCTGACTGTATCTGTATAAACTGTGTCTATGACTATCAATATGTATTGGACACTTGTGAATTTTGCGAATGTTCGTGAGTTATTTAATATAGTAATTAATTAGTGGGGATAGAACCCTAAAGAAACGCATCCCGTACCTAATCAATAGTTTACCGGAGGAAATACGTCAAGAGCCAAACAAATAAAGTTCAATAGAATGTTAAAAAACACTTTTACACACTAACTTCCGTAATACATACTTTGTACCTGTACCTAAAATAGAGATTCCCTAACAGAGATGCAACAGTCAAACCAGCCACTGGTTTTGTGGGACAATGTATTTAGATTTAAGGAAATTGTAAAGTTCCTAATATAAAAAAAAAAAAAACATTTACGTACGCCTTGCGGAAGGGCGTCAAATGTAGGGGTTAAAACCTCAAAAAAAATCAGAGCTTTTTTTCTTTCATCGTCACATGCTCTATGTTACGTTGATTTTAATATTATTTCATGAAGAGGTATGTAATGACCGGTAATCGAAATTAGGTAGTGTTATTATTAATCAAGCTATCAAAGCGAGCGCATCGTCTCTGTTTCAGCTTGGCCCAATATCTACTCTTTCGTATGTCTAGATTTTTTAAGGTCCGTTTGTCCGGATGTTTTGCCACATTTCTCAACCGATTCTCCTAAAATTTTGAGAGCAGGTTCATTATACGATTTTTTGTCAATTCAAATTTGTCTAAATGGTGGAGTTATGGGAGTCAACCGGAAAAAAGTCATATTTCAACCAACATGATCGTGAAGTCCAGGGGCCTAGGGTAGTTGCGTTTATCTCGTGATATAAGTGACAAAGTAATCTTGTCAAAGCGTGACGGATGCTTTGTCACTTATTTTAATGATAAAAGCAACCATTAGCCCGCAGGTCTAGTTTAATCAGCTTTCATATTACACCCCACACGTCGTATTCCATAGTTTAGGATTCTCCTCCTTCACTTGTTTATGAATCACTGTTTTGTGGTCAGAAAGCTTTGTACGAGCGGTGTGGTTTCTTGGCTGTATGCTCGTATGCGGTCAATGTTCATGAACATGTGGGTATACGTGCACGTATACCCACATGTGTTCACGTTTGTACACAAAACTGATGCAGTGCAACGTTTTGATCGGCTTGAGGTGGATTTAAGCTTCCACCCAGTATTCTAACGAATATTTCGAGAGCAATACTAAAACTATATCTGTACTATTATAAAATTCTAGATTTGTATTGAAAATCAGATCAAAGATCTTAATAGCGTGATGCAGGAACGTCTTTTGTTTTGCTTCGAGTGCGCGCCTGAACTATAGGATTCCCTATGTTTCAGGCATAAAAAGGAATAACTTATTAACACTTGTAATTCTTTTTATCAATGTTTTATCATTAATATTCACTTAAGAGGACTTATTCCATTTAAAATACCGATTGTTTTAGACATGATTAAACATTTTCTCTATGATCAAATATGTTTCTTAACATATTATTATTGTAGTTACTAGGTAGTAACCTAGTATTGGAATTTATTGGTGTATATAGAAACTTTCAGTGTGAATTCATCATTGATAATTTTTGTTTCAAAAGCTACAATACTTTCATTGCGCGCAGATGGACTGCACGCAATGAAGGTATGAAATAGCTATGTTACTACCTAGAACTCGGGGGAAAGTATTATTCACTTCCAAATTTTAACAAAGGAATTAAGGCCTCTTAAATAAAAAAAGTTTTGAAGTCACATGTTACAAAACACCTTTTTTTTTTGTTTTCTGACTTATTTATCTGTTGTATCCATAAAACTGCAGTTTAGTTAGTTAGTTATACTTAACATCAGCTAACTGCAGTATTTAAAAAAATGCTGCAGCAGCTGTAGAATTCGAAATCAGTCATCATCCCTATTGTATGTCAGTTACAACCGTACATAGATCGAAAGCAATCCTGCGTACTGAAACCGTAAAGGCGGAGCAGTAAATCACATGTCCCTCCCGGTGATATATACGTCTAGGGAGTGCTTGCATTTGAGGCCAGTGCATCCCCGAACCAAAAACGCAGTAAGTCACATTAAGCTCCTTTACACATAATCCCTTTTTCCACAATAACGTATCGGACGTAAGGTTGTCTGAGCGTGAGATATACTTGGGAGTTACGCCCTTTTGGGGTTCAGTAGGAAATATATGTAGGGTGTATGTGCCCGCATTTTGCACTACTGCAGTTTGTACGTGTTGCAGTCATCACGTTTATATTTACTTACTGTGTTTTATGGTATGTTATGGTGTAATTGATTCACCGTGGGGGTGTACCGGTGAAATTATTACACCTAGGTAGGCTACTTATTTATAATAGTCTGGGTGAATATTCCAGCGTTCTGACCACTCGGTTCAAAAGTCATTACTAAAAAGTGGTGCAGTGTATTTTCATGTACACTGAGCTGCAAAATTTCATGATTCATGGCCCATTTATGAATGAATGAATGTAATTTGCAGCTTAGTGTACATGAAAATACACTGCATTTGATAAATCATCCTACGACATATTCATACAACGTTAAATCGTGTGTGAAGACCGCCTTTATTTTATATAATAAAATGTGTATACAAATATCATACCTCAGTTTATGAATAAATTCATTCAGAAATAGTACATGCATGTATGTGTGTCGTGTACGCACATACATGCATGTCGATACCTTAGAGTACAATCTTACTATAACTTCGGAATAAGTAGTTGCAATAGGACGTTAGAGCACAACTCCATGTGGTTTAAATTTCATTGGCAAAAAATTGAAATTAGTAAGAGTGTGAACTAAGGTATCGATGTATATAGTTGCCGGCAAACTTTTAGAACAAAAATGGCGGATCTGCGCATGTACATTTGTACGTAAATCGGCTACTGCGCAGTCAAGGTTATGCTCTAAAAGTTTGCCGGCAACTGGACCTTGGTCGCACCCGCAAATATGACAATGAGGTTCAGAGTCAGAAAAGGGACGGCCTGTAAACCAGCGGCCTGTAAACCAGCGCTGCGCAGACGCCTGGCTGTCGCAGCACATGCTAAGTCCGCTCCTCTTGTCACATGGAATAATTTGGGTGGACAATGTACTGACAATTGTTCTTGCTTATTCCATGTACCTACGAGTATTTTACTTTTTGCTGTGGCAATAAATGTGTCTGTCTTTCTTCTTTCTTTTTTATTTCAATGAGATACTTATGTATGTATGTAAACGCTTTATACACAAAAACAAGAAATACATTTGAAACAAATTAGCATGTACAAAGGCAAACTTATCCCTTTAAGGGATCTCTTCCAGTTAACGTTTGAGTAAATGAGTGCCAAACACAAATGTAAATGGCAGACAAACCAAGGAACATGTACAATAAATAGGAGGATAACTTTAAAATAATATACATCGAAATGCAAAAACCAAAAGAGAGAGAGATAGGCAAACAGTCAATATAACACATATTACGTAATATCTATATAAATACATCCATATCCTAGTAATATTATAAATGCGAGTGTGTCTGTCTGTCTGTTACCTCTTCACGCTTAAACCGCTGAATCGATTTTGATGAAATTTGGCATGAAGATAGTTTAAGATCCGAGGAAGGACATAGGATAGTTTTAATCCTGGAAATTATCCCTAATAAAAATATTGAAAAGTGAGTAAGTAATTAATGATGACATTGATGACCCTGTAGGAAATGTAATGATTAGACCAAAAGCACCATTGCTCTTACATTTGCTTAGGCGCTTTTAATAATCCCTTTTATTAATTAGGGTGATTCTGATTAGGTGGATATCTATCGTGTTGTACCACAACATAATTATAATTATAACAAAAACCTAATCAACTAATCATTCGTTCAACAGCGACAATTTCTTTAACTTCCCCTTGAGCGATGCTACGGACTGCGTCTGCCTTACTTACTTGCCTTATAATACTTACTAGCTTTTGCCCGCGACTACGTCCGCGTGGAATTTGGAAGTATGGAAGCAACCTCGTACAACACGATAGATATCCACCTAATCACCTTAATTAATAAAAGGGATTATTTAAAGCGCCTAAGCAAATGTAAGAGCAATTGTGCTTTTGGTCTAATCATTACATTTCCGACAGGGTCATCAATGTCATCATGAATTACTTACTCACTTTCCAATATTTTTATTAGGGATAATTTCCAGGATTAAAACTATCCTATGTCCTTCCTCGGATCTTAAACTATCTTCATGCCAAATTTCATCAAAATCGATTCAGCGGTTTAAGCGTGAAGAGGTAACAGACAGACAGACAGACAGACAGACAGACAGACAGACAGACAGACAGACAGACACACTTTCGCATTTATAATATTAGTATGGATATATGTCGTTGGATGATTGATTAAATCGATTGGTCTTGAATATTCTTGGGATACTGAGACAACAAAAAAAAATCTGTTAAGACCAGACATCCACCGCTTTAGTTTAAAAACGCGTTTTAACGGAATCTGTTAGGCAATACTATTTTCGACTAAATGCGTGTCGTGTCACTAGTGTGTAATGAACGCTAGAATTTTCTCTAAAATTCGATTTAGCAAATTACACACGACATATTCATACAACGTTAAATCTGCAATGGACCCGACCTCGTTGTGCGAGACCAGTGTGAAAAAATTTTTTTATATAGTTTTTATATGTATTCAAATATTTTATCAAACCTTAGTTTAAAAATAGACTGAAACTGAAAGGCTAGAAACAAACAAACTTAAGAAACAGAATTTGTATTCCTTACAATACAGTCTGCAAAGTTCGTTCTTAAAACTAAATATTTCAGGGGTAATCACGAAAAGATACAATAAGTACCTATAATAAAGTTACAACGCAATATTTTAGAAGTTGTAAGCTTTATTTTATACCCTAGAGGCTGCCAGCAACATCGTCGGCATATTTATTTTTCTTTACTGTAGTCCGGTAAAATGTATCCTATAACCATATCTGGATGTCCAGCTATCCCTGTTCCAAAAATGGTTGAAAACTGTCCAGTTATTTCGGCATGATGAGAAAACAAAGACAATTTTACCGACATATGGTGCTGAAGGGCCGGGTCCACGCGCCAATGGCTACCAACAAGTCCTGGATCGCGCTGATAAGATTTTTCCAGAAATAATAACCCCTTTCCATATAAAACTCTAGTAACATTTATAATGGTTACAGTGACATAGCGCTAAAGTAGAAATATAGCGACGACCGACGAGATCGAGATCAAACGACGAATTGATGTGTTTGGGTCGTTAAAAAACTAAAAAAAACCGGCCAAGTGCGAGTCGGACTCGCGCACCGAGGGTTCCGTACAAACACTTTCCATCCCTAAGTGGTTAAGTTAAGTTTGCACCTGGTATGTATAGCGCCCCATATAAATTAGGTGCAAAGTTAGGTATTAAAAAAACTACTTACTAGATCTCGTTCAAAACAATTTTCGTTGGTAGTTTTTATAGTAATGTACATCATATGTTTTTTTTAGATTTTTCATTTTCTTATTTTAGAAGTTAGAGGGGGGGGGACCAACTTTTTTCCACTTTGGCAGCGTCTGTCACGCAAACTATACGGTTTAGAAAAAAAATATTTTAGAAACCTCGATATCATTTTTGAAGACCTATCCATAGATACCCCACACGTATGTGTTAGATGAAAAAAAAATTTTTGAGTTTCAGTTCTAAGTATGGGGAGCCCCCAATATTTATTATTATTTTTCTATTTTTGCATCAAAATCTTAATGCGGTTCACAGAATACATCTACTTACCAAGTTTCAACAGTATAGCTCTTATAGTTTCGGAAAAAAATGGCTGTGACATACGGACGGACAGACAGACGGACAGACGGACAGACGGACAGACGGACAGACGGACAGACGGACAGACAGACATGACGAATCTATAAGGGTTCCGTTTTTTGCCATTTGGCTACGGAACCCTAAAAACCTTCCTTTCTTAATATTTATAGCCTGCGAGATAAAACTACCCTCAGATAATAAAGGTACGATAAACCCGAAAAAAACTCGAAAATTCAATAAGAAATCTCGTATTTTACCGATTTCTCGCGCAATTGAGAGCGAGTAACGCGTCGATGGATAAATGGTTTTCTTGAACTTGCTATAGACCAGACTGAGTCGGTGATTTGGAAGAATTCGCAGGCTTTTGTCCTAAAGGGCATACGAATCGGAGACTAAGGCAGGTGTACACGAGACGAATTACCAACATTTCAAATCTTCTTTCTTTCTTCTTTCTATAAAAAAAACAACGGTACAATTTCCATACTAAATCCGCCTTAGTAGTGCGACTGTATGATTCACTTCTCTGTGACTAATAATTACTTGAAGCCTAGGCTCTTTTAGAATTAGGAAGTTTTCAAATGGACTTTTAATCATAAATTCGGTTATTTACAAAAAATGTGAATATGTCGATTTTTTATTCTTTATTTGATTATATCTGAAAAGGCCTGGACAAAAAAATTGTCTGTTTTCAATTATGGACTTATACAACTAGTAGAGCAACTACTTACTTGTATTCCATAGTACAAGCTTTGCTTAGTTTGGGACTAGGTCGATTTGTGTATGATTGTCCCTTAATATTTATTTATTATTTATTTATTTATTCTTTATTGTGAACCATATGAAAAATACTAACAAAGAAATTAAGACTAGGGGCGTAGACCTCGCGTTTTTATTTTAACCTTTTCAATCCCCATATCTCTGCCATTTTGATTAATTTCGAAATAACGAATCCACAAAAAAATCTATTTACTTATCAGAAAATTTCATAAGAATCGATCGAGAGATGAGACCATTAGGTGAGAACAGCCGGAAAGCATCTGGACATCCAGACATCCGAACATACCAGAGTTTCAGGCCAAAATGAAACGTAGACGCGTCGCTCGCTCAGTCAACTTTTAACCTGACTAGATTGTGTGCACCCAGCTTAAGATTGTGCAATGAACTTCAAAGATATGTAATAGAATCGATGTGTGAGTGATTTTTGTCTGGGACGGGACAAAGTTACTTTACCTATTCATTTATGCTGATCGTACATATTGGTTTAGGAATAAGGAGACAAGCAGGATCCAAGGTCGTCGACATATAGTAAAAAAAAACGAATCATAGATTGGTTATTTTGTAAACCGTATATTTTATCGCTTATATAACGGGGAGTGCTCCGAGGAATTGTTCGGATTGATTCCTGCATCTTCCCGCCATCGTTCTACGACAATCCTTTCATCCTCACCACTTAGATAGTTGGCAGTCCACAACTGTGCGTTTTTCTAAAAATCTTCTGCCTCGCACGACTGCATTGTGGAATGAATTGTCGCTTGTGGTATTTCCGGACCGATACGTTACCTTCAAACCTTCAAGAAAAGAGCGCACTCCCGCCTGAAAGGCCGGCGACGCACTTGTGACTCCTCTGATGGTGTTGCAGGTGTCTATGGGCGACGGTAATCGCTTTCCATCAGGCGATCCGATTGCTCGTTTGCCCTCTCTGACATAAAAGAACATGACCCCACAATGCCATTGTCTGCTCACTTTAGGACAAATGGAAGCAAAAACGGATACAAATTTCTAACCATCTTTTCTAACTCACATGGTTGAGATTGCAATAATAGCATAGTTCTTTCGAATATCATAGTTTAACATGGGAAGCGGAACTAAGGTACATTTTCGACCACTGTACGGCTTTAGTGTCAAATTTATCAAATTCCAATTAATTAGGATATTGCAATTTCAACTTTATTATAATGTTTGCATTTTTGTAACTTGTTTCCATTTGGTCTAACTAAAGTGAGCTTCTCTACAGGAGTAAGACAATAGCATTGTGGGTTGTGGGGTCACATCAATTGCGACCTCAAGTTATACCTCAACGCTATCTCCAAAGATCTTCACAAGTTGCCTACAAGAGATCTTCCAAAAGCTGGCGACCTCTTGGGAGAAAATGGGCATCGATATAGGTGGCAAAAAGCTAACCAATTTACGTTTTGCAGATGACATTGCCTTATTCTCCCATACGGCACCCCATCTAGAGCAAATGTTGCAAGAACTGAGCACGGCAACTCTCGGACTCAAAATGAACAGGGCAAAGACACAGTTAATAACCAATAGCGTAAAACGTAGGGTAAAGGTAGCGCAAACTCGTCGACATGTGAATCCTTCCTATCCTAACCTACGGCGCCCAAATTTGGTCATTAACGGAAGCTCAGAAGTCCCGACTCAAGGTTTGCCAGCGAGCGATGGAGCGCAGCATACTTGGAGTTCGCAGGTCTGATCGTGTCAGAAACACCGAACTGCGCTGGCATTGCAGATGTGGGTGTCAAGGCCGCCAAGCTCAAGTGGGACTAGGCAGGACACGTCTGCCGAATGCATCTGGAACGTTGGGCCAAACTATCCACTCAGTGGATACCGCAGGATGGGTACCGGTGCAGAGGCAGACCGAAACGGAGATGGCGGGATGACCTGTACGCATTTGAGTACGTCTGGGGGGAACTTGCTCTTCAGCGAGACGACTGGCGGGACACACACAAACAGGCTAGATTAAAAAATATATATATATCAGGCCTTCCATAGCCATAGAGCGTGCGAATGCTGCCTGCGTTAAAACATTTTGTAATCTTGTTTAAGTTTTTTAATGTGTTTTTAATATTATTATAACACATTCATTTGTTTTTTTTTATGCTTTCATTTTGGCCTATGAAAATAATTTTCATTTTTTTTTATTTTATTACCATTTTCAAAATAATTTTTTAATGTGGGTAAATTAACGCCATTTTTTTATTACTATATACGTGGAGACGAGCGTCAACTACTGGGACTGGGAGACGGTGTGCGACCGCACCCGAGACGCGGCCAGGTCAGCTATAGTCTAGTGACAGCAAGGTTACGCGTCCAGCTCGTCCATCCTACCGACTGTGCCATACCAGGGTATGCGACACTGCTCCTACTCCGTAGAGACAAATATCAACACGCAAAGATGGCGCTGAGGTTAAATACCTTTCAAAAATAAAATAGGTACCTGCAGAGATCACAACGGATGGGGACGACGCGGTTGGCTCAGTTTGGAACACCTGGTTCGAATATTTGTGTGATGAACTCGAATATTTGTGCTTGGGTCATGGTTGTTCTAATATGTATTTAAGTATATATTTATCTATATAAGTATGTATATCGTCGTCTGGTACCCATAACATAAGCCTTCTTGAGCTTAATTTGGGACTAGATTGATTTGTGTGAATTTGGCTGATATTACCTGACCTACGAGACAGGCTGCGCCTAGTGTAGGGGCCAGCGTAACCTCAAATTGTTAAGTTTTAGGTGCATGTTATTGTCATTTACTTGTTATGTGTAAATTTATTTATTATTATTAAATTGAAAGCGTACGTCCAGTGCGTCTCTGGTGTAAAGATTAAGACGTTGGGCCGGTAATCCAAAGATACCGGGTTCGTGTCCCGGTGTGTACCACGTATGAGCGCAATTTTATTATTCTTTGAGTGTTGATCCTTGTATCAATATAGTAATTATCATGTTATAGATGGGTCATTGTTAGATTTAGGTGCGCGTCTTTCCGGTGGACATTTGCGAAATTAAGGATTCCAGGGCTTAATTTTCTGATTAAATGCCTGTGAGAATAAAGAACGTTCCCTGTTCTATAATCCAATGTACTTAAATAGCAACATAATCTAGATTCATACAAGCTCATAACTTTTGACCACCGAAGGGACAAATTTTGTTTTTTGAACTGACAATGACCCAGATTGGCATTTTTCCTGTTCGTATTATATTTGCAGTAAATGCTTACACGGGCGTGTAAGTTCCGTCATATTTACATACACGTGCGTATTTGGGGTGAAAATTATTGAGCTTGAAATAAGTAGTATTTTATTGGATAACACTTTAATATTAAATACTGCGTCCATGAAATTCACGTGTTGTCTAAATAAGTATAGCATAATTGTGTTTGTAGGTACTTATTTTGTGTGTGTTTAATTACAGGTATTTCAACGAAACATTCGAGTCTCAGATAGCTTCGCACAACTACAGGTAAAATATTGATTTAGACTTAGAAGATTATGACAATTATTATTTTATGCCGACGCGTTTGGCGCAGTGGTTGTGTAGATGCAGATGCCTACTGAGGCGGCGGCCCTGGGCCAAATCCCGGTAAGGGCAAATATTTGTGTGAACTGGAATATTTGTTCCTGGGTCATGGATGTAATGTATATAGTCACAAATTTTCACGAAAATCGATTGAGAAATGCGGCTTATAGGCGAAAACAGCCGGCAATCCGGACATAAGAAAGATTTTTGGCCAAGCTAAATTAGAGGTACTTAGCTCGTTCGGTCATTTATATACCTACTTATCTGTTAAATAAACTATCCGTGTCGAAACAAGTCTTTTGTCCTTGTTCAGCAACCCCATTTTATCCAAATGCTGTTAAGGGAGCATTATGAAGATGGGGTTCAACAATGTGGAAAAATTTTGACACTTTTCCGGGGAAACTAGATTAATGGACGATGTAAAGTTTCGAGTTTATTACTGGATAAAATTAATCTTTGCCGCCTTGGGGGGAAAACGAATTGGAAGCTTAGAAATAAAACAAGAGCTTTTAGTGGCTACCATCTAAACAAATCAATTATTTTTTTAATTCTTCGCTACACAAAGGTTGTCTGAAAGGTGTATATTTTAATAGCATACTGCCTAATGCGTATCGGCTTTTATGTCAATTGCGTGTGCCTTTTCTGTTTTCACTAAAGCTTTCTTACAAACTTTCTTTAAGAAACCTAGAAACCTCTTTGTCATAGAGTCAAACCACGCTAACTTCCAAGCAAATGAACTGTCAAACCATACAAAGTAAGTTACGGGAGCTAGGTTAGCGAAGTGGTTAACGCGCTGGACCGGTAATCCAGAGGTACCGGGTTCGATTCCCGGTCTCTTCCACCAGGTAGCTCCTTTTTAATTTTTCTTTAAGCTTTGATCTTTGTATCAAAGTGAGTCTGTTTGTATGGTTTGACAGTTCATTTCCTTGGAAGAGTTAGTGTGGTCTGACTACCAAAACAAAGGTGATATATGAATATTCAACATTTAACGCCACCTACGTTAATAAGCAAATGGGAAGGAAGGGATTGCTCTGATAAGAGCTGATAACAGCGATAACGGAGCCGCTTAAACTTGACTTAGTCTAATACGAGTTATCTAAACGCGTTGTTTGTAAATGTTCCTGCCCCTCTAGCATAACTATGCTACGCGACTCTTGTCGCGTGATTTAACGTCACCCGTCACCCTCGCACAGTACTGTACAGAAAGGGATAGGTAGGTATTATATGTGGAATACTATTAAAAAATCGGTCAACTGCGAGGCAAAGTCGTGCACCGAGATATCCGTGTATTTTTTTTTGGGAATATTAACGCATTTCTAAGAATAAGTCTTATAAAGACAGACAATAAAGGGGCCTTACTATGAGTTTAGTTTGTACCTATTTTTTTTAACCCCACACAAATCTATCTAGTCCCACAGTAAGCTCTAGTAGGCTTGGGTTATGGGCACTAGACGACGATAAAGATACTTATATAAATAAAAAAAATACGAATAACATCCATAACCCAGGCACATGTATTCGAGTTCATCACACAAATATTTGCCCTTGCCGGGATTCGAACCCAGGACCGTCGGCTCAGTAAGCAGCTGCTTAACCACCACGCCAACCGCGTCGTCATAGTCATTTGATCTTATTGTACTGAAAACATTTCAAGGTGTTCCTGGCTTAGTTTATATTTTTATAGAATCTTGTTATCGATTCTATTTTTTTATGTGGAAATAGCACATTTTTTATTTTTATAAATAATGACACAAAGGTAAATTGAGAAAGAAAAATTGAATGCGATCTACTACAATTCAAGCAGGATTTGAACCTGTGACCTCTACGTTTCCGGCGTATTGCTCTCCTAACTGAGCTATTAGATCGCTACGTCACGTCAATCACACCAATTCTTTCATCCCACAAATGTGTTTGAAATGCTTATATGCGCTTTAGCCATACCCTAGGATGTACGTTATACACGCACGATCCCCTGTCCCCATTGCTTTACAGCAAGTGCTTTACTGCGAGAGAGATGGCGCTGTTCTAAATATTTTTATATGTTGAAATACATTTTAAATGGCCGATTTGAACATGTTCTCTGTAAAGAAATAGCAAGCTTTTAATGACCATTATAATAAAAATGTTTGCTGTTTTACGTTCACTTTTTAGAATAATCGTTTTCCATATTATAGGGAACTCATGTAATCAAAAGTAACATTTAATATAACGGTCAACCTTTTGTATTTGGTACCACAGTATATTCCTACAAGTAAAACATAAAATAAAAAATTGGGCAAGTGCGAGCCCGACTCGCGCATGAAGGGTTCCGTACCTATACATATATAATATAATCTATAACAAGTTTGTTGTATGGGAGCCCCCCTTAAATATTTATTTTATTTTATTTTTAGTATTTGTTGTTATAGCGGCAATAGAAATACATCATCTGTGAAAATTTCAACTGTCTAGCTATCACCGTTATTGAGATACAGCCTGGTGACAGACGGACGGACGGACGGACGGACGGACGGACGGACGGACAGCGAAGTCTCAGTAATAGGGTCCCGTTTTTACCCTTTGGGTACGGAACCCTAAAAATGACTTGACTGTTTTTTTTATGCTAGCATTTGTCATCAACGCTATTACGAGTGTGTATGCGCGATTTGAAGTGAACTTATGGGGCTAAATTCGGCGATTCAAAAGACACATTCCCGAGAGCTTGCTACTGTAACAGCTACGTAACGAAATGCTTTATTCGAACCATTATACATATTTATTTCTTACTAGCTGTGCCCGTGACTCCGCCCGCGTGGAATGCAATTACCGGGCGGTAAGCTGCTACTTAATACCTCTCCGTTTAAACCTGGACTACTAACATTTCAAAACCAATATCAGCTAAATCTGCCCAGCCGTTCTCGAGTTTTAGCGAGATAAACGAACAGCAATTGATTTTTAATACTTATATAGATTGAGATAAATATATAATTAACTTATCTAATCCTTTTTCCCTTACGTGAACAGATTAGACATCATTAAGTTAAAGTTAACATAAATTGAGAAAAGTAAGAAATCAAGTCTGGCTCTAAATAATTACAAAGTGTAATAAAGTAATTAATTAGCTGAAACGCGCTCAGGACAGATCCTTTAATTAATCTTATTTTGTGTCCTTGGCCTTTAATCTGAATCAATTCCCGCTAATCTGGGCCCAGCCTCTTGCCAACTTTCTGAACATTCAAACTGACCAATTGAGAACCACTTACATACAACTCCATACATATAAGTAAGGGTCGTATTGATTTATCCGATTACCAGGTTCACGGACACAGTGCAAGTTCTAAAACTAAGGCCTCTTTGGGGTATATAATAATATGGATAGATGCTGATAAATTGAACCAATTATCAGATACTTCGTACAACATGCTAGATTAGGAATTCAAAAACGAAATCAAAACTGAAACATCGTCATAAAGTCATCATTAAACGAAACTAAACCCAAACTACAATCATTTTAAGTTGACGAATTAAATTTGGGGTCCAAACGTCACGCTGTGATAATGTTATTCATAGTTTTTATAAATGTTAACTTTTTAAAATAAAACATTACACTAATAGCGTTTACTCGATTGAGTTAAGTTTGCACCTGATTTGTTTAAATGTGGTAGTTTCCAGGTGCATTCTTAACTTAACCGGGTAGTAGATGGTATCCGGCGTTCGTCACAACGCATCGTTATGGTTCACCTATATTGTAACAATGCGATGGATGTGTGCGCGTGTCATTCTCGCTAGGGTTGCCACGAAGGCTTGATTGATCGAAGAAAGTAAAAGTACGATTGGTTTAGAATCAGTTTAGGTTTACTTTTTTAGACTATCACGAATGCACTACGATTTTTTAGGTTTTTAATACCTCGAAGCATATTATAGCTATGCTAAAAGGCGCTTGTATGTATACTTTTTTTTACCATAGATTTTGAAGTGTTCTTTTTTTACCATAGTTGGTTAAAGTCCATTCTTAGCTCAATCGGATAGTAGATGGTATCCGGCGTTCGTCACAACGCATCGTTATGGTTCACCTATATTGTAACAATGCGATGGATGTGGGCGCGTGTCACTCTCGCTAGGGTTGCCACAAGACACTAAGAACTGTGTTTGATCGAAGAGAGTAAAAGTACGATCGGATTTGGTACCGATATTTGTTGGACAAAACCAGTTTACACAGTCATGAACGCATAGGTACACTCTATAATAACGATTTATTTGGTTTTTATCCCCGACGCATATTATAGCGATGCTAAAAGGCGCTTGTATGTAACTTCGTTCGTGTGGTAAATAAAATAATGTTAAGGCTCTTTTTTACCATAGTTGGTTAAAGTCCATTCTTAACTCAACCGGGTAGTAGATGATATCCGGCATTCATCACAATGGTTCACCTATATTGTAACAATGCGATGTATGTGTGCGCGTGTCATTCTAGCTAGGGTTGCCAAAAGGCGCTAAACTGTCTTTGATAAAATAAAATAGGTAAGATGGAAATTTGAACAGATTTATTGTTATTTGTTGAACAAGCAGGTTTTACTGTTACATTTGTCACTTATTAATTGGTAAAATCACAAATAAATAGGTTTATTTCAGTCAAAAATACGTACTTATAGCGACAAGCTATAAAAATAATTGCATTCTGTCACCCAGATCTGAATTTTGTATATGAAAAAAAAATTAAAAATATTTATTTCTTTAAAAAAGTTTACACAAAATAAGCATCAAGATTGGGACTTCCTAAACTACATATATGTTACAAATTTTGTATGTATATGCTACAAATTTTGATGAAACATGTTCAAGACTAGACATTTCATTTTAAAAACGCTATTAACTATATATACAGATAGTATAGGTACGGGGACACCTAACCATTAAAAAAAGAACCGGCTAGACATTTCAGCAGCATAATAGGCACAATACAACCTTTTTTTCACCGCTAGACCGCCCCAGGCGTAGTTGTAACACTTAATTAAAACACGAAAGTGAGTAGTAAAGATAGCACGATATCGGGGTCAAGGTGAAAGTATGTGTTCACCGATTGTGACGTTACCGTAACTTGATAATGTTATGCAATTTCTTTGGCTATGTCTATCACAAAAACCGGTAGGAAAACGTGTCGTATGATTTTAATTTTAAATTACTGGCCGTTGGATGGATAAATATTGTGAGCTTGGTTTTTGTTGTTAGGTAATTTTATACGGTGCGAGGAAATAACATTAATAAATGTTACAGCTACTGGTAACATTTATTAATGTTATTTAATAGAATAACTCATCGGTTAAGGCGTTTAAAAATGCTGATTTTTTTAGTCATTTTTCTCTATGATCAAACATGTTTCTTAACATATTATCAATGTTACTAGTTAGAACAGGGCTTTTTAAAACTATGTCAAACCCAGTTTGAATTTTACATTCATAATTTTTGTTTCAAAGTTTTGAAACAAAAATTGTAAAATCGAAATAGACAAAATTCACGCAGAAAACTGTTTACTTTCTTTTTTAACTTACTGCACGCAAGGAAGGCATGGAATAGCTATGTTACTATCTAGAAATTAGGGAAAATATTATTATTCACTTTATAAAGTTGGATGAAATTACATTTAAAATTATATGACATTTTAAAATGTATTAGGCTTTAAGTAACAACGAAATGTAAACGTAATAAATAAGATATGTTATCCTTTTTAGGGTTCCGTAGCCAAATGGCAAAAAACGGAACCCTTATAGATTCGTCATGTCTGTCTGTCTGTCCGTCTGTCCGTCTGTCCGTCCGTATGTCACAGCCATTTTTTTCCGAAACTATAAGAGCTATACTGTTGAAACTTGGTAGGTAGATGTATTCTGTGAACCGCATTAAGATTTTGATGCAAAAATAAAAAAATAATAATAAATATTGGGGGCTCCCCATACTTAGAACTGAAACTCAAAATTTTTTTTTTCATTAAACACATACGTGTGGGGTATCTATGGATAGGTCTTCAAAAATGATATCGAGGTTTCTAAAACATTTTTTTTCTAAACCGAATAGTTTGCGTGACAGACGCTTCCAAAGTGGAAAAAAGTTGGTCCCCCCCCCTCTAACTTCTAAAATAAGAAAATGAAAAATCTAAAAAAAACATATGATGTACATTACTATAAAAACTACCAACGAAAATTGTTTTGAACGAGATCTAGTAAGTAGTTTTTTTTTAATACCTAACTTTGCAAGTTTGCACCTAATTTATATGGGGCGCTATACATACCAGGTGCAAACTTAACTTAAACACTTAGGAATGGAAAGTGTTTGTACGGAACCCTCGGTGCGCGAGTCCGACTTGCACTTGGCCGGTTTTTTTTTTACGCTTCAAAAAGTTCGTATTTTTTTCTTTTAACCTCTAAATGCGATCTACGAACTACTAACACCATCTTAATTTTACCAACTAACTATTTTTACCTGCTTTGTGTTTTTCATGGAATTACCTAAATTTGACTACCTTAAATTGCGTTTAATATTTTAATTTGTTGATAGGTCACAAATATTTAAGGATTAAGCTGCATCGAGCAGCTGATTTTCGTACATAGATATATGAATATGAATACTTACAATACGATATAGTGATTGTCTGTATTATCGAATATCGAATTTAAAGCATGATGCACATTCCTTTAATACTTAGGACTAGGGATTGACGATAGCTGAAACGTTCGAAACCCGTGATATTTTTAGATATTCCCATACTTATTATCCTAACTAAACACACTTTTATATTGAGCGACCATCAGATTCATTAGGTCCCAAGGGAGAGTGACAGCCCTACTGGTAAAGGGCTCAATTTTTTAATAAAAATGCACCTCACCACACTCGTCGAGCGTGACTATGTTATACTATCAGGTATGGAAACACAGGGTGTCCAAAATGCTAAAGACATTAGGAACCTCTTGTATCGTCATGCCAGAGTCCCACGATAATGTGACAGCCCTACAGGTAAAAGGCTCATTTTTTAAATAAAAATGCACCTCACCGCACACTAGTAAGCGTGACTATCAGGTATGGAAGCACAGGATGTCTAAAATGCTAAAGACATTAGGAACCTCTTGTATCGTCATGCAAGAGTCCTACGAGAATGTGACAACCCTACAGGTAAAGGGCTCTTTTTTTAATAAAAATGCACCGAGCGTGACGATGAGGTATGGAAACACAGGATGTCTAAAATGCTAAAGACATTAGGAACCTCTTGTATCGTCATACAAGAGTCCCACGAGAATGTGACAACCCTACAGGTAAAGGGCTCTTTTTTTAATAAAAATGCACCGAACGTGACGATGAGGTATGGAAACACAGGATGTCCAAAACGCTAGACATTAGGAACCTCTTGTATCGTCACGCCAGAGTCCCAAGAGCATGTGACAGCCCTACAGGTAAAGGGCTCATTTTTTAAAATGTAAATGCACCTCACCCATACCGTCGTCGACCGTGACACTCAGGTATTGGAGTACAGGATGTCCAAAATACTTAAGACATTAGGAACTTGTGTCGTCTCGCTACAGCAAGAGATTTAATGAAAGCAAGAGCTTGTTGCATTTTTATTTAAGTTTTGATGCAGTTTTGTTAAATGAAATTTTTGTAGTCATTTGTAGTTAGACTCTTGTCCGTAGATTAATAATCAAAGTCACTTACATATTTTATTTTAAAGGAATTTAGACAATAATTAATAGTAAAGGTTGGGTTTGGTTTCTGTGACGCGTTTTAATTGTTAAATTATTTGTACTTAAAATAAATAGTTTTAACCAGAAGTTTTCAGTTAACAAAATGATACGAATTAATTACTAAACATTACATTATCATCCATTTGCTAACATTTATCGTTAATTTATGTTTGTTCTATTTTCCTTAAATTACATATTATTTAAATAAAATTTTATAAATATGGAAACATATATGAAAAGCAAGCGATTTTTTTTTATGACACTCAGGAAGATGTATTAAATAGGTATACTTCTTACGGAACCCTATGGCCGAAATGTGTTTTACAATCGAGCAAAAATTTCCATCCATTGTTAGAAAAACTCATATTTCCTCAAAACCCATGGCTATCTACGGGAATATTTTACTTTTGACGCCATAAGCACAACTTTGAGTATTACTCACTGTCACTCATAAGGAAAGAGAGGGAAGTCGTGCGTGCCTTATCTATGGTTTCAAGATATTTCAGTATACGCGGTTGAGCTAAGTATATGCACCTTATTTGTATTCTTCGTCATATAAATTAGGTGCAAGGTTATTTTATTCCAAAGTACAAATAAAGATTAGTCGGTTTCGCAATGTCCTTTTAACAAAAAAAAATACAGCGAGTCTAATAGTCGCCAATAAACATGTCTAGCAAAATAATAAAAATTGTGGTGTATGACCACATAAAAAAAAATTTGACATTTCATGTTTCATAAATTTAGCAAAATAATGTCGAAAAATTTACTAAATCTGTTATTGAGATCAATTAATGAAAAGAAAGCAGCATTTAATTTAATGGGACAACGACAGTTATGAAATAAGTTTATTTACGTCACCCTAGGCCGTAAGTGGGATTTACTGCCCGCCACGCGGCGAGAAAATCTCTCTTCCTGACCAAGGCAAGATAAAAATAGATTCAGACTGACCACGGGCGGTAATTAGTAAAGCCCCAGATTGCATATTTATGGCCCTCTCCTTCGGTTCGGGTCACAAACACCTGCGATCCGGGAAATTTATGAATTCACCGCCCCAGGTATGTGTATTACGATGAGCCGTAGTAGGTAAGCTTAGCAACGCGTAAATATTGCTAGATATGTGGACGGAAAATGCCACTTCCTGGAACAGAATATGAAATGATGTAATCGTACAACAAAGGAATATGATGTTTATTTATTGTATCTGAAGGAGTTTGCGAATTTCAGAATTAGAAGTTCCATAGAAGATGCCACAGGTTTGGGCGACCAGCGGCGCGGCGAGCGGTTGAGCGAGATCCGAGCGCGGCGGCTGTACGAGTGAGCGATACACGTACCTACACCGCTGCCTCGCTAGTAAAGAAAAGTGGCAATACTGTAATGTCGTCCCTTTCTAAACAATCTAAGAAATCGGGGACGAAACTACAGTATTGCCACTTTTTAATTTCTGCTCTTTTTGGTCGGGCTGTAAAAGGCGACGAAGGAGTGCAAAAATCACGCAAAAAATCATGTTTAATCCAAATGTTCTGGTGCTTTGATCTTTTCCAGTGTCAATTCTTCAAAGTTTTTCGGATGACAATTAACCGTGATACATACACACGATTCTCGAAAAAGACATTTACCGATTTATTTATGTGCATTTTGACAGAACTAACGTCCAAAACAAACTGTCGCCGGAAGATATATAGCTTTGAAACTTCTGCACTGCGAAATTGTATCGGATACAAACAAAAAACTGCATCACGTCTGTGTCCTTGTACAGAAATAAACGTGTCCTTTTCTGCCCCCATTCTTTTTTAGAAATAGTCGCCCCACCGTTTTAATTACGAGAAAATTAACGACACTGTCAAAGTTATTCTTGAACTTGCAGGGCCTTTGAATATCAAATCTTAGCAGATGTGTTTTGTGACGCTCATCTTTTTATATCAGTGCCGTGGCAATGACCGGACGCGGGTTCATGGTCGTCTAAATCGCGCTTTACCAAGTGTATGTTGAATGGAAACTGAATTTCCAGATCGGTGTTCAATTCGGCACTCATATCTGACGAATGCACCGGACTTATACAGATACACCCTATAGTTAGTCGAAAATAAATATACGGTTGCCGGGCGCGGGTGTTGACGGGCTGTGTGTGCGTCGGTGGTTGTCGGGTAGGGGCTGACACCCCTACAGAGGCGCGGCACGCACACACGCGCAGCGGCGAGAGGGCGCTAGTCTCTTGCCTCGCTCAGTCTCGCCCCGACCAGCGAACGGGCCGGTTGCCGCGATCGCGCGCAAAAAATAAACTAGTTTGTTCCTAACCGACGTTACCCCAGTGCGTTACAGAAAAAAAACTATCAGTGAACGTGTTGTTTTTTACGGTGAACGGTTGGTATCCCTTTTGAAGTGTTATTAACGTGCACATGTTCTTTGTTTACTTCTCTAGTTATATTAATGGTACACACATGTTTTTTCCCTAGGGCTTTATTTAACGGAACGCATGAATCATGGCTTTAGTTTTAATAAGTCGCTTCTTACGGGATAGAATGTTCGGTTTGATTCGATGCCGTTGACTTGTGGAATGAAACAAAGGTTTAGTTTGTCAAAAGGTGAACGCTCTTATTAAAGCGGTTTGTTCAGGTATGTTTGCCGTACACAGCTGTACATACCTACCTAATTATTCTTCGGAATAGCTGATCAGTCGCTACAGAATGACTGACGATTATCTGTGCATCTGTGATAGTCGCGAGTAGGTCAGTGACCCCGTTTGGCTAGGTTTTCGTGCTTGCGTAATGTATCATAATAATAATTAACAAAATTGCACAGACGCGTATGTCGAAACCTTTTGTTTGACATTTTGACAGCCTTTCATCGGATCAATAATTGTTTTGCTACCTTCACGTGCGACCTTACTATCTAATCGTTACTACAATTGAAATATTCAAATCTAGGAGGCCGTTGTGACCGAATGTGTTTATTTATTGACACAAAAACATTCTAAAACTAATCAAGCATATAGAGCAAGATATTTACATAATTTAGGCGTGTACTGTAATGGATACGTATCTGTAATTTTGAATATTCATCCAGAATGAAGAAGAATACAAATAGTTACCTAGAATAAACACTTTCTGTTTTTGAAACAAGTATTAACATGTAGTAAATGGTTCGTACGATAATTTCTTTGTTTACATTTATGGTACAATTCTCGATTGTATGGAATTTCAACGTAAGCATATCCTTTTTCATTGTCA
Organism: Apotomis capreana; assembly: GCA_947623375.1. Taxonomy (NCBI): domain Eukaryota; kingdom Metazoa; phylum Arthropoda; class Insecta; order Lepidoptera; family Tortricidae; genus Apotomis; species Apotomis capreana. The sequence goes on along the minus strand of OX392509.1, from coordinate 10,707,989 downwards.
TTGCTGCAGGCATGAGTTGTCATTCCATGTGTGTGAAATGACATTCTGTCGCTTAATATTCGCGCAATGGGAACTGTCAGAAATCCTCCATTCGATTCTAAAACGTCATAAGAGCCAGAGGTATTCAGATTTCAATTCCATCGCGAGCAGCGCCCTCTAGTGGCCAGCAATATTAGTATCTCAACGGTTGATTGACAGATAGGTAACTAATATTATTATCTCAGGATTTGTCCTGAGATTTCAAGACTCAATAAGATACTGTACTAAATGTAACAAATATGATAAACTGGCGTAAAGTGTAGTAAGAGTAGGGAATGCAAACCGGAAAAATGATTTATGGAAATTACCGGTAATGTCCATACAGAAATTTACCGGTTTGCATTACCTAAGTATGATTTGTGACTACTACAGAAGTCTATTATGAAAATCAGGCTATATTCCTCGAGACTCATTTTTCATTGGGTAACCTTGGCCATAGGTAAACCTTTTACCTGCCTTAGTGGAAAACAAAAACATATTGGTACGCCAACGGCTACAGAAGATGCTAAAATTTCCTATAGTCCGTCGCCGATGTGTTATGTCAACACTACTTTGTTATGACACATTGGTGACGGCAGACTGAATAAGTCGACTAACCACATATAATATTTAGGGTGATTCTACGGGCATTTCAAACGCTGTCAGTCCTCTGTCACAAATATAAAAGAAATAGACCAAAATCAGAATCACACTAATATTATAAAGGCGACAGTGAGCGTGTGATGTTTGTTACTTCACGCTCAGCTGGACCAATATTGATAAAATTTGGTATCGAGGTAGATGACACCCTGGATTAATAGTTAGGCTACTTTTAAACGCGGGCAACACCGCGGGCCGCAGCTAGTATGCTTTAAATTCGATCATTTATGATAAGAACTACGATTAGTCGATTACAGTATATTTATTATATATTTTTTTTATAATAATTACATATCTGCAACTTACAGCTAATAGCCAATATATGAGCAACAAGCTGCGCCGCGCGGTGTTATCCGCTCATCCCACGGGAGCACTTTTTTTCGGGATAAAAAGTAGCTTATGTGTTAATCGAGGGTGTCAGTTACCTTCATACCAATATCTATCAAAATTGGTCCAGCCGTTTGAGCGCGAAGACGTAACGAACACACTCACAAATTTTCGCCTTTATAATATCAGTGTGATGAAATGTTGCTGCTAGGCGGAACTCATTAGTTTCAATATTTATGACAGGGGACTGATGGTTGAAACGCCTGTAGAATTACCCTTTAGCGGCCTACTTTGGAGCGCTGACATGACTTTTATCCAAGACAAAAAATAAAAGTATAATAATATAAAACACTTGTTGATATTTCGTGCAAACCTTGACTTGACACCGCGCAATGTCACCCGAATAATGACCTTATTCCAAATTAAATTGGTATTGACTGACGTCATTTTATAGGTGCAGCACTTATTAAAGTAGGTATAGCTACGTTATATTTGCGTTATTAACAGTATGGGTGGCATATTTGTAAAGTAGCTCTCATAATAGATATTTATCTATATAAGTATGTATATCGTCGTCTAGCACCCATAACACAAGCCGTCTTGAGCTTAATTTGGGACTAGATCGATTTGTGTGAGGTTGTCTGATATTTTTAATGCACTTACTTAGCCTGAAACAGTGTTCTATTTTGATATGTACCTATAAATATTTATTTGAAAGGGGAGCTTTCTTTCCACTGCCGTTCTACCACAACTATGCTCGCGACTTGTCGCGCGACATAGCGCTACCCGTCTCTCTCACATTACTGCACAGAAAGAGACGGGTAATCTCACGCGAGAAATAGTCTCGTATGAGTTATACTCGAGGCGCTGCTGGCTTTGCTTAATCTATACTGATCTTTGTCTTTCTTCCGACGTGTTCTTGAGTGGCGACCACGTACCGGAAGACACATCGTGGTCGGTCCTACGTGGACTGATTCAATTCCTGATGATGATAAGTTCTTTTTTTAACCCCCGACGAAAGAGGGGTGTTATAAGTTTAACATATGTATCTGGGTATCTGTGTGTCTGTCTGTGGCATCGTAGCGCCGATATGGGTGGACCGATTTGACTGCGGTTTTTTTTAATGGAAAGCCTGTTTTGTCTAGATGGTTCTTAGCTTTGTTTGATGAAAATCGGAGCTCTCTTCACCGAAATATTCATCTTTTAGTGGAACAAGTGGCCGGATCACAGCCAATATTGAAGTTAGGAATTCAATTTTGTTGTTTTGTTCAGTTTTAGTAGGATTTGCTATATTACTGAATGATGGCCTCATGATGACCAGCTAATAGTGTCACACCTCCTGTTACCTCAGTACATTTTTCCGATTATAGGTTACTAGCTGTGCCCCGCGGTGTTACCCGCTCATCCCACAGGAACCCTAAATTTATTCGGGATGAAAATTATCCTATGTCCTTTCCCGGGTCTCAAACTATCTCCATACCAAATTTCATCTAAGTCGGTTCAGCGGTTTAAGCGTGAAGAGGTAACAGACAGACAGACTCACTTTCGCATTTATAATACTAGCTTTTGCCCGCGACTACGTCCGCGTGGAACTTGGAAGTATGGAAGCTACCTCGTACAACACGATAGATATCCACCTAATCACCTTAATTAATAAAAGGGATTATTAAAAGCGCCTAAGCAAATGTAATAGCAATTGTGCTTTTGGTCTAATCATTACATTTTCTACAGGGTCATCAATGTCATCATGAATTACTTACTCACTTTTCAATCTTTTTAGGGATAATTTCCAGGATGAAAACTATCCTATGTCCTTCCTCGGATCTTAAACAATCTCCATGCCAAATTTCATCAAAATCGATTCAGCGGTTTAAGCGTGAAGAGGTAACAGACAGACAGACAGACAGACAGACAGACAGACACACTTTCGCATTTATAATATTAAGTATGGATTAGTATGGATAAAATGTACTGAGATGACAGGTGTCATAGGACTCATTGTTCGCCGCGAGGTATAGGTTATATTAGACAGAATATTCTTTATTGCACACCTCAACTACAAAGAAATACAAACAGACATTAGTTTATGGAAAGATTATGTGAACCGGCCACTTTATCAAATTGCTAAAATTCCAAAAAAAACTACAAAAATGTGTACAAAAGAGAGGCGGAGAAAACGATGGAGTATTAACCCTTATAGCTACCTACTTATACAGTGGGATAAATATAAATGCCTCCCGGCAAAAGGTACTAATATAAGTATGTGTTATGAATAAGGAAGGAACGAATAAACATTTACCAGGAAAACTTCTTCAAAGCGTCTTCGAGATATGTTGGGATGTTATTATATTTTATTTATAACATAGACTGCAGGAATAGTAAGGTGGGTGTAGAAATGTTGTTATTGGTGGAAAATTTTAGGTATATTAAGGAAAACAGAAAAGGTAGAAATAATTTACATACGTCAAAGGTGAGGCAAAACTATCACCGGGATATACTATACGTTTATACCAAAATCTATCAAATGTATCAATTATTCCAGCGGTTTGAGCGTGAAGAAGTAACAAACATAAAAGCACTCACAAACTTCCTTTATAATATTAGTATGATATGTATTAAACGCACTCACAAACTTCCTTTATAATATTAGTGGGACATACTTTGGGACATTGTCAGATTTAGGTTCGCGTCTTTTCGGTGGACACGTTCAAAGTTAAGGACTTTTAGGAATTTTCCGATCAAAATTATATTAGCATTAAACGACGTTTCCCTTTCTATAGGCTTGCGTGTTAAAAACGTAACTTCTATGCACATACGCGGTTAACTGTTGGCCACCGAAGAGACAACTTTGTTTTTTGAACTGATAATGACCGTAATATATAATCCTGCAGTTTGCAGAGACCTGCCTACTGAGCTGGTGGTCCCGGGTTCGAATCCCAGCGAAGGCAAATATTTGTGTGATGAACTCGAATATTTGTGCGCATGTTTGTTCTATGTATTTAAGTATATATTTATCTGTATTTCAACTCTATCTTGCCGCATCAGGCCATAAACATAAACAAGCCCCTTATCGTCCCTCCACGACTATTTAATACCTCTTAAACCGTAAATTAATTAATGTTGAATTAATCTAACGTATTGAAATGCAAATCCCTTTGTCTCAGTGATTGATTGCACAAGTTCCGGATAGTTTCCGGGGTACCTAAAACTAGTCTACAGGAAATAACAGTTTGGAAATTTAACCACAGAATCACAATAATATTATAATTATAAAGGCCAGTTTGTGACACAAAAGTCAGTACAAAAGGCGGACTTGATGCCACATGGCCACTTGGCCACTTGGTGCAGTCAACCATTGGGTAAAACAGTGATACTAGAAGTAAGTTGTTGTAGTTACTGTATGTATCTTTGTTTATTCGTCCGCTCAAAGGGCCCGACTAGTTTTAACCCTTTGAGCGCCAAGCGGCAAAGCAATTCACCGTGCCACTGACGCCAAACCAAAAAAAAAGTGCTCCAAAATCAACAGAGATTGAAAAATACAGATAGTGGTTGGAATTAGCATGTTTATGACCATTGACATTTTTGACGTCAATAGGCGTCGTTGGCGTCAGTGGCACGAATTCCCGATGACGTGATTTGCCGTCTTAGGCGGTCAAAGGGTTAATACAATTTGGTATAGAGGTAGCTGAATCCCTGGATTATCATAGGCTATTTTTATCCCGAAAATTGTTGTTTTCCCGTGGGACGCGGGTACACATTAAAAAATAATATTATAAACGTAATTGTGTTACGAAATAAAATAATAATAGTGGAAAGTTGTTGAAAACTACTAATTTAACACAATACGCCTATACAGATACCTACTTGAAATTTAATCAGAACATATACTTACAAAATAGATACTAAGTTAAATTGTATTCATTCATACATACATAAATAAATATGACGTAATAAATAAATAAACATATTTTAATAAAAAACTTATCGTCAAACTAAAACGAAATTATACCAAAATAAAGATAAACTAAATCTAAAAATGGCTCCTGTGGTATAGTGCTGAAAATGCTGGTAGCGTTTCCTCGCTGAATCGCCAATTCTTTGTGTCTAGAAACCGCCAGATCTTTGTTCAGTACTTATATATAGCTCAGCTCAGTACTTATATATACTATTATAAAAACAAAAATTAAGCTATGTATATGTATAAATATACAGTATAATGAGTTAAGCTACCTTATTTTATTACAAACAATACTAAGATGATTCGTAACTAGTGTACGTGACGCGCACTATTCTGGTTCATTTGTTGTCCTTCGCTTACATATTCTCTTCGTGCTTTCTTATTATTTGCACCAAAGCCTATCCTATTCCCTTATCTGCTAATGAAACTGGTGGCACAGTCTATGTATTCTTCTCAGTTCTTTGACTTCAAGCAAACGTGTCTTAAATGGGAAGTGGACTGTTATCGCATTCTCCTGTTTATTGAGAATTAATTTTACCCCGCGGCTACGTTTGCTTGGTAATGGTAACGTATTTAATTTACTTAATTGTCGATGCATTGTTTCGAAATAAAAAGTAGCCTATTTTAATTCTGTAAAAATTCAATCTTAATTCGCTGTACTGTGACCCCGCGATAGAAGAACAAACCAGAAAAGCAACAGAGGCACTTTATTTTTCGATTTAATATCGTGTCGTAAATTGTACGGCCGTCGAAAAGTAAAGTTTCGTCCCTTGTTTTTAATGCGTTTTAAAGTAATCTTCAAATTATTAACGTTTGTTATGCACGCATACCTAAACTAATTTTGCTTCGTTTAGTCGGTTGTACTAGTGTTTAGCTCCGTGCATGAGGTAAGCCAATTTGACGTACGCTTTTTCTGATTATTTGCGAGTCGAGATGCTGCCAATGACCCTTACACTGTGTTCTAAGCTCATCTATCTTGTTAATGTATTGTGGTCTTTCATCACAGGTGTACCTGTCTAACAGAAATATAATGGTACACCTGCAAATATAATGGTGTATACCTGACTCGCAGATATGTTATAATTGATTGGCATTTGTGTTAAGCAATTATCTGGAATCCATGACAACGCAATTCTTTTCTTGCCCATATGATGCTTACCTGTGAAAGCAATCAACGAATTGGATTCTATCGAAAGATCTGCCTTCGCGAATTATGTTATTTGTCGGGTATGGCCTTTTATTCTATCATTCTAAACATATGTGTACCGATTTAGATAACTTTTTTTTCTTTGAAAGGTCACTTTATCAAACGCTTTCTTAACCATAAAGGTATAGATGCGTAGCTGGCGGCAGAGCTGCTGTACGCTTGCCACGAGTTTACAAGTTATCACGTGATAAAGCATCTGTCACTCTCACTCTAATTTTGTCAAAACGTGACGGATGCTTTGTCACTTATTTGGCGTGTGATAAAAGCAACCATCATAGGCCAGCTCCGTATCTAGTTGGTACTGACCCTGCGTTCGGGCGACTGTCGTCTGCCGTTCGCTGACACGTCGCTAGCTTCGTGTCGCTAACTACGAATGGAATTTCATAGAAATACGTACCTACTGGTAGTATCGCAGCGACACGTCCTTGAATTGTTGCGGAGTACATTAGGGGAGGTTTTTGTCCGGCTGATAGTAAGTAAGTTGATTCACGACAAGCTCACAGAATCTGAACAAACTAAAGATGTCTGTTCGGGCAAAGGCCTCGTCCAATGTAACAACGATCGTGCGTCATCATCCAACGTATTTTCGGACACGTCCGGAGAAGAAATGCGACTTACGCTAAATGTCCGGGTTTTTTAAATCCTTGTCCGGGTGCGGCAAATTTACAGATGGCAGCCCTAATCCAACGGCTTGTTCGACATAACCTATAGTAATTGCCGTTTCATCCAAACCGCCATCGACTGTAAAAAGGTCGACGGTCAAGTTAATGGAGTGCGTTCCCATGACATGTCAGAATGACAGTCATGTCATTTATGGGGGTGCCGTTAAACCACATCCCGGCGGCAATTAAGGGCAATCATCCAATTTGTGAGGGTCCGTCGTCATGGTTACGATAGCAAATACTGTGGTCTTCTAGAAAGGGAATATTTTTAACCCGCTACGTATATGTAGGTAAAAAGAGGGGTGTTATAAGTTTATTATGTGTATCTGTCTGTCTGTATCGTAGTTCCCAAACGATGGTCGAGATGGTTCTTAGCTATGTTTGGTGGAAATAGGACCAGTAGTTTCCAAGATATTCAGCTTTGATTAGAACAAGCGACAAGATCTCAGCCAATATTGTAGCTAATAATTCCACATTTTGTAGTAATGTGCAGTTTTAGTAGCATTTTCTATATCATCGAACAAGCCAAAAATTGTACCAAGCCAATTAACAACATTTTTATTAGATACAGTTATAACTAGACGAGCAGGGATTGTCTGAGCATCATTGCCATTGCAACCCTTCAAGGTATAGCAGTTCCCGTCATTATATATTTAAAATTAGGGAACTATTAAAACACTACTTCATCTAATACCACGAACAAACAACGTTTCCGTACACGCTGAAAAACGTGTTACGTGTACAATTTATGTGCAATACTAATTTTATCTTCACGCGCCATTTCATTTTCAATTAATTAATACACCTTTCGCATAGTTCTTTAGCACTCTATTAACATAACATCTCTAATTGAACCTGTCATGTACATTTCTTCATTAAAGGTAAGATGCACTAGTAATTACGCGTAGCAATGGGAACCGAGTCCCCTTCATTTGTTACATAACCCATCCAATAACTAAAGACCTTAAGCCTCACCTTTATGCCCTCTTTGCTTATTTAAATCGTCGTATGTGCCCTGTAAGTACTACGACGTTTGTTCTGTTTGGTTTTGGGGGCGGAGTCTAGATGTGCTGTGCGCGGGTCACGCTGTGGTGGGTAGACGAATTCTCAGCCTTATCATATAGTCATTGGCCGTAAGATTCCCCTTTTTTCATTGTTAAAAGAGCGGAACACCACGCAAGTCTGTTCTCATGCCGCGTTTGAGTCATTCCGGCCTCTGGGTAGCCGCTGGCGTCAGTGACTTGTCAAGGTCGGATTTAGCGTATGGAATTAACAATAGTAGTTCGTTATGTGGTCAGCTAGTAGTCTTATTGTAGGTAACGTACAGTCAAGATAAAAAATAACTGATCATATTCATTTCTTAAATGTCTTATTTGTCTTATTTCTAACAGACGTTTGATTCTGTATCTTCATATTCTTCACAAAACTTCATAACACACATTCGACTAGATAAATAGTCGTATACGTATCAAAAGCTAGTACAATTATAAGTGTGTTTATGAATTGTGTAACCATTATATAATTAATGGCATATCTGGTTTTAAGATGACGAAATCCGATGCGAACGTTTGTCAAATTGGCATAAAACGCGTCATGCGTTAATATATTATTTTACGATGTCTTTCATTGGTTTTAGATGTTTTAGTGACGTCCCTGAGGCCGGGCGGGACTTCTATACCAGTCTAGACTAAATAGTAAAGAAAACCATTAATCTAATATTATCTAACAGTACGTAACTGCTAGTGCAAAAAAAAAGAAGAGGCATTATTAACCCTTTGAGCGCCAAGCGGCAAAGCAATTCACCGTGCCACTGACGCCAAACAAAAAAAAAAAGTGCTCCAAAATCAACAGAGATTGAAAAACACAGATAGTGGTTTGAATTAGCATGTTTTTGACCATTGCAATTTTTGACGTCAATAGGCGTCGTTGGCGTCAGTGGCACGAATTCCCGATGACGTGATTGGCCGTCTTTGGCGGTCAAGGGGTTAAGGGTCCTTCTAGTAGGTATGGCGTATTAGTGGAGGTGGCACCCATTTGTAATATGATGGGCACCAGGTACAGTGGAGTCGGGCATGCTGCCAGGGTCGGCCTGGCAGTATCCAATGAGGATTTCCTCCTCCCGCAAAAAAAAAAACGTGTCTTTAGACAATGTGACGTGCGATATTAGAGAAATGACACGAGTTCCTTATCAATTCTGTACACTACTACATACAAGAAGGGGCTTAAATCGAGTGACATTGACTTTTAGCCTTTTGAGCATTGCATCTGTAAACATACAGCTTGGCAAATTCGTTTGTGACACTCTCTTGCGGGTGACGAGCTACGTAAAATTTGCCAAGTTCTTTAAGATATTTATCTAATTCTAAACCGTCAGTTTCAATGTCGGATTTCTGGGAAAACGGATCGATTCGCTCATTTATGAATTATGGCACCAAGTCAGTTTCTTTGCCCTAAGTTGAAGGCAACATCGCTCAGAACTTAAAAACTTCGTTGGTTTTTATTTGTATTAGATATTCTCCACACCATGTTGACAATATGAAAATTTCTTTTCGTGTTCATGAATACTTACTCATACAAAAACGGTTGCCAAATATTACTTTATGCAAAAGAGTTACCAGCAAAAACGCGCGGCTGCCTATTTAACGCGAGGCAATGCTTAGCAACATAGAAATATATTTTATTATAGTAATATATTTTACTACACAACAGATATAATCTACGTTGCACAATCGAGTAGCGTGTAAAGTAAACGGATCTTAGAAATGAGAAACATTTCTTAACTATGCGAACCACCTTCACTAGTTAACCTTGCTGGTGTAAGGCAGTTTCCTTGTGGACTGTTCCGCCATTCGTGGCAAGTTATTGAGACATAGTTATAATACTTATATCTATAATATATATACGCTCTTGAAGTACTATATGCTTTTAAGGCATCCTTATCCGTTCAAAAATGATGATTGTTTAAGAAATTTTTATATATGATCAAACATGTTTCTTAACATATTATCAATGTTACTATTTAGAACGGGGCCATTGCGATTTTATTGGTTTAAATTTGAAATTTACAGTTTGTATTTTTCATTGATATTTTTTTTTTCAAAAACTACTCGAAATTGACCAAATTCACGCAGAAAAATCTGTTTTTTACCATCTAGAACTCAGGGATAAGTACTATTCACTTCAAAAAGTGTCATAATGTATGAAAAAAAAAAGGAATAAGGCCTAGCGCTTTCGATTGCGAGCGCGTGAAGATCCAAAAAATCTGAATTCCTTCGAAGACATGGGTTTTCTTTCGAGGTAAACAACATTATGTTCTGGGTCCCAAAGATGCTAGAAAACTTTCGTGTAGGAAATCTTTATTGGTCTCGTATGAATGCGCATAAAACTGAACGTGTTTTGTTTCCAGACACGGCATGTTTTAATCGTAAACGACGCACGATGCCAAAAATAATGCAAAATAAACCAAAATAAATTGCATGCCGCTGGAACCTTGTCAAAACGAGCAAGATTAAGTCATGAATGTCCAATGTTACAATAAATCGCTCGTCTCGCTGTGAAATGGTTCTACAGGGACCTCGGCGGGGCATCGCATGCCGTGGGCCGATTGTCTGGAAATTCCAAGAAGCCACGGCTGGTATCCTCTGTGATGTCGCCGTCTCATGTGTACAATACACACACGGTTGACATATCGTATTAATATTAGACCTTTCTACCACCTACATTATGAACAGAGCACTGCAGCCCAACCGTCATAACGTTATTTTCCAATATAGGACTCTCAGACAGTTTATGCGGTCAAATATTTACTCCTATTCTGATTCGGTCACATTTGAACAATAAATATTCGAAGAATGATTGGACAGTAATTGAATAAAGTTTCAGACAAATTATGTTAGCATCATGAAAGTGTCGCATTTATAAGTATAGCCGAACAGAGGGTTATGTTTAATGTCTATCTTTTCCTGTTCTCTTTCCTTTCGTGTTGCTGGAACTGAACTGAGATAAGCTACGGGCTCGATTTGTCTCCCTGCGTCTTCATACATTAAATAATCTACTCAATAAAATAAAACGTCGTGAAACTCGTTGGCCGATTGGGTGACATTAGTAAGCATTCGCGTTTACAGAATCAAAAACAACAGATAGTAGCAATCGATTTCGATCTGTTTTGCAGATAGAGAGGATAGACGTTGGATTCGGATCTGGTGTAGTTCACAAGCGCCTTAATGTGATTTTCGAGATGCCTATTCGACAAGACTATATGCCTACGCGGCAAAGGCGAGGTCAAGTGATTAGGCTGTAGTTTATAGCTTCGTTAAATTGATTCCAGTCCGTCGCAACTCGAAGCGGCCGGAGGCACTTAAATTTAAATGAAAAGAGGAATAAACCCTTAATAACACAAAGAGACTTAAGCTCTTCTTTTCCGTATAGTGCCCAACCCACCCATAGTACTCGCAGCGGAAATGGTGCGAACACATGTGCGTAGTTTAAATACTAAATAGTTTCTAGTTTAAACCAAGCGCTTGGACTTAGGAATCATTAATTAATAATAATAACGTACGATACAGCCGAGGTCAATGGCATCACACAACAAATATCCTTAATGGAAATTGCCTTAACATGTCTTGATACTTTTTGTGCGAATTTCATTTCGTTTTGGCAAAGCTGATATCAATGCCATACAGCATATACCATGCCGCATTATTTTCATAAGTAATGGTATTGTTAAAAGTGTTCACGTTTTATTAATATATATGAGGACAAAAATAGCCAGAGGCCCATCGTATCTTAGCATGTCAAAGGAAGTTGTAAAATCCTGTCCACTGCTCTTATCAACTTAGTGATATGTATTATAAAGAGGTATGAAAATAGCCAATAACTTTGCCTATCCTTATTTAGCAATAAGTTAATATTTGAAGTGTTTATTTGAGCAAATATTATCCTCTTGCTCAGCGACCGACATGACATAATATTTGAGGGGCACAGACGGAAATTGATTGGAATTACTCATTAATTACACGTTCCGTCCTTATTACATTAAATACACATCCATCATGCAGTCATTTTGTATTTATGAGGGCTTCGCGATGCGGGCAAACCCTTTTAACGAAACTTTTACCACGACCTAATCAAAAAAACTATTACCAAATTCGAAGAAGCGTATATTAGCAATTTCACACCTATATGGAACAGAAACAGCGAAAATACCTATCAGTTGAATTCAACTTTCATCTTTAAAGATTACTCGTTCTCAGAACATATCTTGAAACTTTAAACTCTGATGGTCGACGCCTTTACCATTACATCTCGACAATAAGAATGTCTCAATCGCACCTCGTACAAAGCGCAGTAACTGCAGAGGACGATACCTTGAATCCGTTGTACACGCGCAATGTAAGCGTAGGTCGAGAGAATCTCGCAACCGGCGGAGCGACGTGGCCCGGCTCAGTACAATGCCGCGGTAAGTTACTGGTGTTGATGACCGCGACCGAAGGCCGACCAATCGGTCAGACAAACAAATGTCACGGCCGTACGCAGCGGGCGACACGGGAAAAACTGCGTCACAAATGAAAAAAACGTGACTCACAAACACGTATCAAGAACCAAATTAGCGAACCATATTTATATAGTTTCGCTTTACATTTAAGGTCGTTTAATTAGGCGTTCTCGAGTAGGTATTCGTTCGACCTTGCGAAAGAGAACGGCAATGACATTGGCTCCGATTCAACTCGGGAAACGGAAGACCGCGAGATTGCTGCGATACTATTAAATGTGTCACTATTCCGTATATTTTTCCATGCGCTGCTTTTGTTACCACGTGGTATGTTTGAGCATTTGGCTGTTACAAGCCGGAATAGCCGAGCGGGCTGAAATTTATTACAAGAATGAATAAAAGCTCATTTATTAGTTAGTGCTCGGCTAGATTAATAATGGCAGTTAATATATCCAGTTCTCTTTCAACGTTCGCATTGCGTACATATCTGCGCTTCGTTCTAATGGCAAATTCTTCTCGAAGTGCAATGTTTTGACGCCGAGTCTATACCTACTCATTCGTGTTTTTGAGCTGTTGAAATTTTCTGTAGCTATTTTCTATCGTTAATCATGGTGATGAAGCATCAATATAACGTAGATGAGAACTAAATATATAATTACAAACGTCACGAACATTTTGACAATAACAATTTCTCCCAACTGCTGAATTTTCCAACTGTGTCCAAATTTGTTGTAGGTTAGGCACGAAAAAAAATTGTTGACAAAATTACAGAATTTCTAAACAAAACAGTTTGGCAAACATAATTAGCCCTTTCGTCACTAAACCGCAATGATGATTTCCTGCCAAGCTGGTTCGTGAGCTTGAATCATTGATCACTGCAAGAATATACTATGATCTTTAGATCATCATCATCATCATCTCAGCCATAGGACGTCCACTGCTGAACATAGGCCTCCCCTTTGGACTTCCATATATACCGGTTGGAAGCGACCTGCATCCAGCGCCTTCCGGCGACCTTTATAAGGTCATCTGTCCATCTTGTAGGTGGACGTCCTACGCTGCGCTTGCTGTACCGAGGTCTCCACTCGAGCACTTTTGATCTTTAGATAGATAGATATAATTCTCCCCTAGTTTACAACAGTCCCTAATTGAATGCGTGTCGTTATCCAAGATTCTTTGAAGCGCCAGCATTGTGCAGCTCTAACTCGTAAACTGACATAATAACTTTGGATCGACGGTTTACGACTGTCAAAATCGTATTTCTAATAATAAAACGTCTCAATTTAGGAAGCCAATGTTTTATCACGGGCATAAAGAGGCGGTATTAAACATTTTTTATGTATTGTTCGTGTATATTGGGGTTGGTTGATTGCTTAGTTTTGGGTTCGTGGTACGAGAGAAGGTTTAGTCATTGTCACGAATTACGTCCGGAAATTGTACCACCGAAATGGATCATCCATCAAGCCAACGGCCCAATGGCCAAGTATTTTCTTCTTTAAGACCGTCCTTCGTTAGATTGTTTGAAATCACATGCTTAATGTCGTAGATCGATCGATCTGCGATCATGGTCTTCTTGAGAAAAAAAACATTCATACTTCTCATAAATTCTTAGTGCATGTATGTTCCCCTTGTCGTTCTGGTCCCATGACTAATTCATACACTTTACACACAGTGTCTCCGATACGCACTCTTAGAAATGAGAGGAAACGAGCGCACATGACAAGCTGTGCGCGAATCTTCCAGTGTAAGTTACGCAAGCATTTCTTCAAGAACTCTTTAAAAAACAGGGCATGCATTTTACTTATCTATGAATTTAAAAACGGCGTATCACGTTCTATTCTCATGTTCCTTACTCGCAATACAAACTATGTATAAACAATGACGAAACTTTTCATTCGTAAATGTTTCACTTTCGTCAAGATTAGCACGTCTAGACGTTAGTATTAATTATATTCGACAATGTTTCCTTATCTTTACATGATAACATTGATAACCTACTGAACTTAACTTGTACAATAAAATAATAAATTATTCATAATAATGACGTTGAACTTTGCTATTTTGTTTCGTTCTTTTCTCTTAAATATTTATCATTATCAATAATATGCGTAAAATATCGTCTGACACGTACAATACGGTCAAAGTCAAAAGTAAGTAATCGTTCAAGTACTATATCGCAATAAAGGATAGTAGTCCGACATTTAAAATGTGTCAAAAGCAGTTAAGGCGAAAAACATGATCAGTTTGATGATGACTGTATTTCTGAAGTATACATGGTGATGTACGTCGCAAAGTAACAAGTAATAAAACAAGGTTGCAGCTATTTGTGGCTTCCTTTGGTCTCCCTGCGCTATATATACGACTTTATGACATTAAAACACAGCTCCAGGAACATGCGTCATCTTTTCTACAGTAACATGTCGTTTTAATATTAATGAAGAATCATGCGAATCAATAGGGGTCGACAATACGAGCTGTGGTTTGTAGTGATACTCCGTTTTCACAACATGCCGCCGTTGTTTTGTCATATTGAATTTTTTTCTATGTTATTTCTTAGCTCAGCTAAAATTATTCAGTGTCCTACTGCTGGGCTACACCTTTTTTCACTTTTTCCTATGTTGAACAAGTATACAGTGCTTTTACAAATCTGTCAAGATCACCTTGTGGATCCACGGTAAGAAGTCATTTGGCCCAACTTTCATCATTCATTCAGCAGACTTGTTTAGCCTGTCTCATTTCAATCTGGTGATCTTCATCGTATCTCTTTCTATGAAATACAAAATAACCGACATCATTTAATTAAGTGAATGTCGACACTCTGTACGTGTACGTGTCTCCCAAAATAATGTTACCTCAAATTATTACAATCTTGCAGCATCATATCTTTCTGAAAACCCATTTACCAACGCAGGAACCGGCGATGACATATGAATCAACCACTGAATCATTTAAGACAATTTCCCAACTAAAATAAACTTTCTCGGTAGTTTCCGAGATAACAAGACCTTCCTAGAAACAAAATGGATGGCGGGATGAGATTATAATATGCTGTCACGTTTTTATTTTTATTTTGACGAGCGGGAGTTTTTGTTCCTGGCACGTCCATTTATACTTGCCCCGAGGGGCTACAGAACACGTTAATTTGTATAATGAGATTCTGAGGCCTTGATGGTGACATCTGTAATATCGTTATGAAGTTCTTCATCGATCTACGTTTCCTATAGCAATGTTGTCAATTTTATCACTATTAAAGATAAATACTAAAATAAGTTGGGGTGTTTCTTTAGCTTTACGCGGTGTAAAGTGGCACTGGCAATGGATATACTTACATTTTTATCCTTATTTATAGTAGCGACTTTCACTTAATTTACTTCACTTCTGAGATTTAATTCGATTGATTTAAATATGATATGTTGGCCACGAACGGAACCACCGTTTATTTCGGCAAATGAACTAACAATTTTCAAATCGTAAATAGCGAAAATCGTCAAAGTGGATGTATAGTGGTGACGTGTACTGTTGTCATTAGAGACGTCTAGCCTTTGAACAACTTATAGAAGTTCTCATCATTCACTCAGTTTATTGCCATTTCGTGATATTAAAATAGTTGAAACCAGTTTCGGCCTCATATTCACACGTTCAAGTAAACAACATTGAAGGCGGTCGTTACTCGGACGACGTCACTAGTTTTTCTACTAACTACCTACGTGATTAGCCTAACGTGTCTTGAATATATATATCACAAATCTCCAGAAGATTTCAAAGAGTAAGTATTCGGTTGCTTACGATATTTAGTCCTGAGTAGTACACTTAATACTTAACCAAATTAACATATCAGGCCAAGGTTAGCTTATTTTAAGCAAGTGAGGGAAACAGGACGCTCTATGTCCGAATCAGGAGACCTCATCCTCTTGTGCTCATCCCTAGATGAGTGGTATTTACTCCACCGATAGGTGGTGGTTTGGTCTTCTCAAGAACCAGTCGTTTGCTACCTAGTCATTTATTTAGAGATATGGGCTTTCTACAGAGATGGGCCGTTTGAGATCTAGACCTTATGATGATTTGGTGGTTTTGACAATGTAGTCTTTATGATCCTAACTCTTATGAATAAATACTTGACACTGCTGGTGTTTCTTGTAGACTTTTGGATAGTTTAAGCCACTAGCACATAAGATTGTTCATACATCTATGAGCCATCCCAGAATCCTGATATTTCCTATTCCTAAAATCCGGGGATTGGAAACCCTAACCTTTCACCAAACTAATCAGTTAATTACCTTTCCCAAGAGAAGGTATTGACAGTTCAGCTACCAAAGTGTCAAACGCAGCCATTTACCCCTAGTTCATTGACTCTGTGTCAGTTATAAACTGACATCGGTTCGCCCCGAAACTTTGATTAAACTTGTAACTGAATTTGCAGAGTTTTTCCGATGTCCATCATTCTTCTACATTAAGGTTCGCTTCCGCGGGATGGCAACGAAAATAGAAAAATAGCCAATATTAAACCTGGAAGAAACTACTTTGATACATCTTAACTTTCTTTTCTCGATCTAGGGTTATACATCTTTTCAATGTTTTCTCGTTATGTTTCTTACAATTCTTTAGAAACTTCTTTCTTCCAAGAGAGCATGTTCCTGTTAGCATTCAGATTAATTTAACTAAAAGACGTAACTGACAGATATTTCCTTTGAGGTTAAACTCTTTTGTTGAGCTGCGTCTCTATTATACGCCCAAAAATGCGTTCATCTCCCTTCACGCAATGCCTGCGACCATGACTAGGAATGTTGTAGTTCCTTAGAACAACGAGTTATACGTGATAAAATTATAAATTCTTTCCATCCACCCGCTTTATCTTCGAATCAAAAACCACGGGTCGTGCGGCCATTTCGAGAGGTTTTAGGGTACCGTGCAATTGAATAAAGTGAACCATTATGTAATACCTTGAATTCGTCTCTATCTTTTTGGGAGATCTCTTTTTAGGAGATCACATCGCAAAAATGCGAATTTGTTCAACAGTATTTCGTTAAATTTTGTTTTTCTCTTATTCATACATAACTTCTAATATTACTGATTTTAATACCGGATTGTTGAGTACGACTCTCACTTGGCCGGTTTTTTGTGTATTACGATGCCTTAATTTACCCCTAAAAGGAGTCTTACTACCTGCCGTTTTTTGGTGTTACCTGCTTGTAGTGAGTCATTGTGGTTTAGGTAACATCGGGCGGAGATGACTGGTACATTTATATCAACCCCAACGTTTCTCTGGTACCGGAATTCTTCGTTGTAAAGACGGTGAAGCATCATGGAATATCTCAAATAGACAATGGACTTAGGATTCTTTCAGAATTTTTGATACCAAACGACAGCGCTTAAACCTAAATAGACCATCTGGAATCGAAACATTCATTCGTATCTCACAAACGAAGTGTTTGTCAATATCTAACAAGATCTTTTACTGTGATGTTAACTCGAGCCTTTGAAGAAAAATACATGGAACTACACACGATTATTGTCAAGAGGGACAAAGTTTATTTAGATCTCTTGAGTTCTATTTTCGTGTTATAAACATGTTCCCTACTGCAATATCCACACTATCACCTGAATCCTGGTGCTATTCCACAAACTACTCTTTTGTTGATAATTCTTAAAGACTGGAAAGTCTATTTTTCTCTATTACGTCTAGACTGCTTACCACATGTATACAATTTCAATGAAATGTTCGCAATATTCTGCAGAACAAAACGACTCTTTAATTAACATTTCTGACACTTGAGTTCGTTTGAATGTCTGTTTACGAAATGTGATTTCAATTAGTGCAATAAAGTTCAACGACTCAGTCACGTTGTTTCCATGAGTCATTCCTGTGAGAAAAATGTGTATGAAATGTAAACGGACGGATACTAACAAAAGTAATGGGTACATCACATATGAATGGAAAATTCAGAAGCTTGATAATCCATAGACAAGCGAGATAATAACTGAAAAGCAATGGAGAGAACTGAGTTTTTGAAATAGAGGTAATTAACTGTGCCGTTCTAGAAATATTTCAGTTTTGTTTAAAGAGCGTTCATAATCGAGAAAACATTCACGAGAAGGCCGCAATGTTGGTTGAGGTATTATGACTGCCCTTAATTGACCCTACTCTTAAATAACCTTTAAGTAATGGATGGTATTATAAATATTACGATTTTATGGTTCAAGCGGTTTTGCCTTATATTGGACCAGTTAATGGGTTTCTGTCGTGTCTCTTCTCAACGCAAAAATGATCAATTCAATTGTCTGCACTTTGGAATCTCCTCTATCATCTTTATTCACAATACTAAATCCTTCATTCAACAGTCATGCAGATTCTTATTCCTGGGGTCAAATTCGATTCATATTTGCTGGATGGCCATATCACGGATTTATTCCAGCTGCATTAAGTGGAATTAACACGTAGTAATTTAAAGGTAAATAGAATACTAATTTGAAGACGCACGTCGTTAAAGTAGATATTTAGTGTGTTTCAAATTCAAAATTGTTTAAATAGCCTCGTTACTGCAGTTACCCTTGCTCCACACTACTCGCGACGTTGAACGAAGTTGGGCGAGGTAAAGCTGAAGTAAGGGTATCCGCAGCGAAATTACCCTCCACACTGTTATATTCGCCCAACCTCGGCCAACTTCGCGAGCAGTGTAGAGCGAGGGTTACAACCATTCATATTTATTTAACCGGTAGGTGTTCACAATGGTTGTCAGATCCAAAATTAGACCGCGCGTATTAATTATTTATGTCGTTCGATAACCCATTACAAAGATTTACGATTCTGTTGTATTTTATCAGCGGATGCTCATAATTAAAATGTGTATTTGCATTTAGGTAGGTATTGTGGGTGTCTTGACCTCTTCAGGTAACTTATACCTTGTCTGCCGAAAAAAAAACTCAAAATTGTCTTAAATGTGTTGCCAGACCAACGTCAATGACCCGGAAAATGGAGGAACGAAATACCTACCGTTGTCTGAACGATAAACCGACCTAAGTCAAAAAAGATAATGTATTCATCGATTCGGTCTTGTGAGTATCAGTATTTCATGTTGTATATTGCATTGTATTTAAAAGTACCTAATATAAAAAGAGCATCTTCGCAATGGCTACCGAATATCGATAACTTGTAAAAAAGACAGACAAGACACGTTTGGGGTAGAAATACCAGAAAACGGGTCGATTGAATTTAAATATTATCCTGTAACAAAGGACAAAATATTTCCTGTACCTCTTGTTACTATGCGAGCAGGATAAGCCCTTTTAACCACAATAAGTGTACTTCCCTGCGAAGTAAATAACAGAAACAGCAATAAAATAGTTCACGCGAAAGAAAATCATTCGTCGTTTAACTGTCATGATCATGAGTTTACAAAGTTAAAAAGAAACATCGAGTCAGTGATCTCCAATTTACTTATATTTTTGGAAAATATCTTCAATTTACTACAGTAAATTTCATACTAGATTTTCCCTCCGCTACCGAAATTGTGCGAAGTAAATACGGCAAACACTTATTTATCGAACTACCCCGCAGAACGTGCTGTTTTATTTATTATGTACGCGGCCACCTGCTATGCGTATAAATTGGCTCGACCCCTCGTTAATATCTATCTGATACCTTTGTTTTGACGCCTTTGTCTTAGATGTTCACGAGAATATCCATCGCTTGAGAATCTGCACGGATGAACGACATGTTATAAACTTACGCAAGTTCTGTCTTACTTAAGTCATCATCATCACTACCCATGTGATATCTTTGCTAGTAGCTGGATAAATTTTCGTGATATTTGTGAATTTCCCTGGTGTGTGCCCTAATTCCATTTCTGTATAATATCTCTGAGACGTATCCATCAAAATTAACTCGAATTAGTGCATTGTAATAATGCTGAATTTAAGACTTTTGTCAAACTCGTCTTTGTTGATAGAAGTATCTTGTCATTTCTGGTTCGCATTTTTGCGATCTTTCTCCACTTGGTACGATCTAACACTATGTGTAAAGGGTCTCTCTAATTTAGTAATGCTTTACTATAACAATTGCAATTTCATGTGTTTTTAAATTTATACTAGATCCAGTCTCTTAGAACAATTTGTTTTTTATACATTATTTATTATTTATCTTAAAACCTAACATTATGATGATTAAGTGATATAAAAGTGAAATTTATGCCGTGGCGTAGACTCATGATCTTATAGAAGAGTAGTAGGTATTCCTATAAGGAGGCTTTAAGTACTCGGGGAAATTAGTTTTGCTCTCATTTGCGATACACAAGGCAATGGGATTAGGAGATATTAAAACGAGTATCAAGCTCTTGTTTCGTTCGTTATTAAATAGCCTCACATTTTTATATTAAAGATGTTTTTCACATCGGAACCTAGTAACAGTTATTTTTATGATCTCAGTGGGGTAAGTGTTGCTCCACTAGATCATAAAGGTTCTATTCAATATTTAACTTCGACGACGCGGTTGGCTCAGTTTGTAGTGCAGCTGCCTACTGAGCCGGCGGTCCTGGGTTCGAATCCCGCCCAGGGAAAATATTTGTGTGATGACTGATGAACTCGAATATTTTTTCCTTGGTCATAGATGTTATTTATATATGGCTTATTAAGTTATTATTTTCGCAGCGACAGAAAAATTAAAGAGCAGCAAACTATTTGCAACTAAAATAATAACTTGTCAGCGATTAAATATTTTGGCAATCATTTATATTAAATGAGCTTTAAACTAAGGATATTTTAAAATTCAAATAATGGCAGCTACTTTAAGGTAGCAGAAATAATAAACAAGATTACTGAAAACATAGGCGAGGTACTATAAATAATGACTTGGCGACTAATATTAGCAGAAGATCCGACTCGGCCGGGTTAGGTTAGGTTGTTTTTTTTTATATCCCTAAAAAGCGCTCCTTTTATTTTTTTTATGACCTTGATTTATTTTATATGCAATCTCCATTGAACAATTAGAGTAGGCCATTTTCAACTTTTTATCCGCTGTCATGTTTCCGCTTAATTAGTTAATTCAGTCGCCAAAACTCGATGCTAGTTTATATTGAAACAAAGCCGAACATTGGTTACTTAGCTGCTACTTTTTACTTTATTAGTCTCCGCAATTAGTCGCCAACTTATTATTTTTGCTACCCCCTTTAATTTTTTATAAATCCCTAAATCAGATTAATTTGTCGCCGCGTTAAATACATGCCTTTATATATGTACGAGTATATCTTCGTCTAGTTCCCATAATACAAGCTTTGTTTAGTTTGGGACTAGGTCGATTTGTGTAAGATTGCCTTAATAAGTATTTAATATTTGTCGTACTAGTGACTGTTACCAATTACCGAATGTACACGTATACTTAATACAATATATTAGTAAGAACTCAAACTAACTTCGTTTCGATCGAGCCTTGACTGATTTCATCTTTTAATTATCTCTGTCATATTAAAATACAAATGAAATGGGTTTATAACTCGCGTCGTTATGGTCGAATAACGCTACGCAAACTGTTTGCGATTAGCCGCTGTCGTGACCGAACGGAGCTCATTAACATGAATAGCAAACCGATTCCAATCATGTCGAGCGTTTCATATGTATTTTAATAAAATTTAAAATGTTTCTGTCCGCCTCGCATTTCTTCTATTAGTCCAGTAAGTTAGAAATAAGATAAATAATAATTTGCGGCGATGACATCATTCTTAATGTGTGTTTTCTTATTTCAGGTAAGTTTCATGTATACTATTATGTGGGGGAGGAATTGAGGTAAGTATACATTAGTATTGTCGTAGCTGATTCCCCGTATAAGGCCCGTAAAAGGCGGATTTTTTTTTTTTTTTTTTTCTAACCCTAAGAAAAATCTGTTTTTTTTTTCTAAGAATCAGGGGTGTTAATTCGGGAATGCAATCGATTATCTTTAGTATGTGAAAAACTCTGTTTTTAACCGAAACCGCGGTTATTTCCTTCAAATTTATTTATTTATTTATTTATTCAAATTAGTTACACAGCATTACAGTAATAACAACAAATCAGTTAACGGTTTCCATTCCCTTGTTACTCTTCTTACCTTGTTGATAATTATGTTGATAATGTTCATCCATTCCCCATTGGAAACATTACCTTGTATGTACATGTACTATATTGACCTATTAAATAATTCCGTCTGTATACTCCTCCTTATAAACCGTGTAAACAAAGCAATTTTCCTGTGTTCCTCGAATCCGTACAAATGTTGTGATTAGATATTAATTGGCTGCTTTGCTTTCAATAAATATTTCATCATGTTTTGAAGTATGTATGTATGTATGTATGTATGTATGTATGTAAACGCTTTATTGTACACAACAACTGGTTATAAATACATTGATAACAAATGAAATATGTACAAAGGCGAACTTATCCCTATTAGGGATCTCTTCCAGTTAACCTTTGAGCAATTGAAGGAATGGGTATACGAAGAAAATAGGCAAACTACACTGCGTACAACCAAGATATCTATATTATACTTAATAAAAACTATAATAAGTACATAAACTAAGTAAGTAATAATACACATATATTTGTACTATTTATAAGATATATATTATATATACATATATATATATATCTACATATAATACATAAATGCGTAAATAAATATAGTATTCAATGAATTCACACGTCATCGGACAGCCACAATTTCTTCAAGTTAGTCTTAAGTGATGCAACAGATGGAGACTTCCTAAGGGACAAAGGCAACTCATTCCACAACTTCACTGCGCTTACCGTGAAAGACTTGCTATAGGTACGCGTCTTATTAGACGGTACAGCCAGAGTGAGATTGGCGCTAGACCGCAAGCGGTGACCACTGCCATCAGCCATATACGAAAATCTCTCACTAAGGTAAGGAGGAGAAGTAGGATTAAACAGGACATTAAAGAGCAATGAAAGGACATGCACGTCTCTACGCCGACGAATCGGTAGCCAACCCAGCTGCGCTCGAAAGGAAGAGACGTGGTCATATTTTCGCAATCCAAATATATACCTGATACACACATTTTGTAGGCGTTCAAGCTTGTCAAGCAGTTCCTCCTTAAGATCCAGTAGAGCAATATCACCATAGTCTAGTAGTGGGAGCAAGAGAGATCTGGCAAGAGTGATCTTGGTGGAAATTGGCAGAAAGTTCTGCAGGCGCCTTAAAGAGTGGAGAGATGCAAAGAGCTTCTTGCTAACTTGCGCTATGTGCGGTGCCCACGAAAGCGTCTGGTCCATGGTGATACCCAAATTTCTAACTGTAGAGGAAAGGGGGATAGGAATCCCACCAAAAAGAATATCAGGTACCACCATTTCAGATACTTTATTTACAAAATGAGGACTACCAATAACAATTGCTTGCGACTTTTTTGCGTTTATGTTTAACCCGAAGTTATTTGCCCAGCTGTAAATAGACTCCAAATCCGCATTGATCATATTAATAAGCGACGGCATATCCTCGATACTAGCCGCTGCATAGATCTGCAGGTCATCTGCATAAAGATGGAACGAGGATCTCAAACACTCGGTGATCCCACCAATAAATATTGAGAAGAGAAGTGGAGAGAGGACGCCCCCCTGAGGGACACCAGCGGAAATTTCACGCCATTCCGACAGTTTGTCGTCGACCCTAACCCGCTGGCGTCGACCAAAGAGGTAGTGGTGAAACCAAGATAGGGATGAGTGAGACACATTAAGTGTACGAAGGATACCGAGGAGGATGTCAAAATCTACGGTATTGAAAGCACTACTAAAATCGAGAAGGACAAGTACGGTGAGTTTTTTGTGTTCTATATTAAGACGGATGTCATCAGTGACCTTAACCAGAGCAGTAACTGTGCTATGCCCGGGGCGGAATCCGGATTGAAATGGGTTAAACAATGAATACCTATTAAGATGTGAAAGGAGTCGGCGATTTATAAAATGTTCAATAATTTTAGACAAAACTGGGAGTATGGAAATGGGGCGATATTGTGAAAAATCAGTAGGATTAGGTTTTTTGGGAAGGGGAATTACATGGGCAAGTTTCCAACATGAAGGAAATGTGCCCGAGGAAAATGAGAAATTTAATATACTAGAAAGGATCGGAGCAATGGATTCCGCGACGAGCATAAGCATGTCTATACTAAGGCTATCTTCACCAATGGCCTTCGTCTTAATAGATTTCAGATAGGCAAGTGTCTCTTGCGGAGAAATGCTACCAAGCTCAAAGGGAGGTGAATCGGGGTGTGGCGTATTAGCAAGAAGAGATAATGTAGATTGTTTAATAGAAGGGTGGAGAGTAACCGGAGAAGAACTAAAGTGAATATTGATGGCGTCAAGATCAAGAACGCAAGAGGAACTTTGTTGAGCTTTGCCCACACCCAATGACCTGAGAAATTTACACAGCTTAGTCGGGGGACAATCCTCGATGCAGTTGTGGATATGGCGGCGTCTGGCATCTCTACAGATCTTATTACAGCGGTTTCGTAAAGAGATATATGCCTGTTGGTAGTCACTGTTTTGCCGAGCTTTGACGCGTGTTCGGTCCCTTTTAGCCATAAGCGACTTAATATCCGGTGTAAGCCACGGAGCAGGGTAATGCTTCACACGCGTCGCAAGTATTAGTCTATTCAATTTTATTTTCTGATTATATCGTAGTCATGACGATGACGGTGTTCAGTTTCATCTATATTTATCTATGTTCATGTTTCATCAATAGTTCTTGACGTTGAAGTAATTTCCAGCTCATTGTAAATAGGTACAGTGCTAAGTGTAGTGTAGTGTGTTTTTCTTTTACTTCTGTATAAAGCATTTGTTTGTTCTTTTATTTTCTCCATTTCCTCGATAACTACATCAAGGTGATAATAGAAGGACAAGAAACCATAGGTTTGACAGTAAAACTTGAACCGCTTGATTTAGTCTGGGCGTACGGCCAAAAAAAAAAATTTTTTTTAGTATCTGTCTGCTTTTTAACCTAGTCCGCTTGCCCGGCTGTTCTCGCCTCCAGGTCGCATTTCTCAACTGATTCTCGATTTTGTGAGTAGGTTCGATAATAATATTAAAAAATAACGTCGATTCAGTGTTTAGAAATTTATCAAAAGGCGGACAATCTAAAAACGATAAATATTTGCAAAACTCGTAATGCACTGAATCACTTGTTAGATTTTGTACTTATCTAGTTTTATGTGCTTTCTCAGTTAAGTTCAGCGAAAAGTATTGAAATACTCTTTGATTCTGACAGACAGGGTGCGTTCTAAACCGCGTCAAATCCGAAACCGTTGGTTTCCAGCTAACTCCACGTTGCTACTTATAGCCGTCGTAAACTGGCGACTGTTCAATTTATTTTAACTGACTGAAATAGCCACCATTTCCGGAGGGTTAAGGGCAAGGGATACAATGTACACATGGCCTTACAGTATTAATGTGAGCGTCTTTACAAGCTTTTATTTACCTTCGCTGTTTTATACTCTTATTTTGACTTAATAGATGTACCGACCATCGAGTTTTCGACTTATTTGATTGGGTTTTGAAAGCAGAGACCCCTCAGCCTCAGCTTGATAACACCATTTACTACGTTCTGACATTTAATTCAAAACTTAAGATTATCCAGCAATTTTCGTTAATTTTAATAGTTAGACCATGACCCTATTCACGATGTACCGTGTAATTTTTATTCTGGGGCTAAATTCCATGTTTCAAATAATATATGTCCGAGATTTTAAAACTTCCAAGTATCAAAATCAGCTTTTTCTTAGTTTTTAGGCCTACTGGAGCAGCCATGCCCAATTTAACTCTTTGACCGCCAAAGACGGCAAATAACGTCATCGGGAATTCGTGCCACTGACGCCAACGACGCCTATTGACGTCAAAAATTTCAATGGTCAAAAACAAGCTAATTCATACCACTATCTGTGTTTTTCAATCTCTGTTGATTTTGAGCACTTTTTTTTTGTTTTGCGTCAGTGGCACGGTGAATTGCTTTGCCGCTTGGCGCTCAAAGGGTTAATGACCTCCTTTACAAAAAAAAAACAATACTTCTGCAGGTATCGGCCAAATTATCGCCGATTGAAATAGTGGATAGGTGGTGTAGTGATCCCATGACCACCCATAGGAGAACCGCACTCATTGGCTCGGTATGGCACCAGCAGGTCAGACGTCC
The DNA here is from genome assembly GCA_947623375.1 of Apotomis capreana. Taxonomy (NCBI): domain Eukaryota; kingdom Metazoa; phylum Arthropoda; class Insecta; order Lepidoptera; family Tortricidae; genus Apotomis; species Apotomis capreana. The sequence goes on along the minus strand of OX392509.1, from coordinate 10,681,505 downwards.
GTCACAGCCGGTGGCTCTCCCGTGACTGTCTTCCCTCCCGTACTCTCGAGACAACGTCATAACTACCCACATAATAGGTTTTATACAGATCTACAAACACTACAGGTGGATACATCGATGAAATGGCTGTACGTCAACGTCAATCGAATAAGGCCCCACAGTCCCTTACGATGAGTTAATGTGTGACTCGATAGCGACTGCGTAAACTATTTGTATGAAGAAATAACACAGTGCCCCTAACGGTTACTTTGTAGAACTACAATTCTCCATACAAATCGTTTACGCAGTCGCTAACGAGTACTGTCACTGTAAACTCATGGTAAGGGTACAGTTTGCTACTTGAATGATGTTTCGCAATACTACTTGAAGTGAGAATTGTTTTAAGAAAGATCCTATTTCCATTGTGATGTTTTCAATTTGAACCTTATTGTTTAACATTCAAAGCTGGGATCAAATGTACAGTTGGAGAAAGATAAACCTTTTGAAACACTTTTGTAAATGAGTTTAGTAATAACACTTGAGGTACCATTTGATCCTTCTTGATTGACTGGCGGTAATAAATGGTCAGTTTTATTATTAAGTAGGATGTGGGTGGTAAACAGCTGGTATAAACCAATTTCGAAATAAACCCGCCTCCAATGTAGGGTCAAGGAAATTGAACCACGTAACTTTTTGACCCTTATTGTCATTGTGACGAGAGCGAAAAAGGTAAGTGTTTCAAATCCCTTGACTGTTCCAATTTAAGCAAGTTTTATTTTAAACTATCTGCGCCCGTTTTCGGTATAAAAAGTAGCATATGTGTTAATCCAGGGTGTCAGCTATCCCCATACCAAATCTTATCAAAATTGGCCCAGCCAATTGACCGTGAAGAAGTAACAAACATAGAAACACACTCGAAAATTTTCGTCCTTATAATATTTCTAGCTTCGCCCCGCTTTGTTATCATCCTACAGGAACAACACACTTTTTCGGGATAAAAAGTAGCCTATGTTTTAATCCGGGGAGTTAGAAACATAGATATCGATTTTTTTCAAAATTGGTCGCCATTTTGAGCGTGATATAGCGCACAAACTTTCGCTTTTATAATATTATTATGAAAGTATGATTAATTGATTATAGTGTGATTATGCCTCTATTTGCCTAAGTTGTTATAAAATTGAGATTACTAGAGATCAGTGGTGTGGTGTCCATACAACCCTATACCTACATACTACGTTTAAGACGTTCCCTGAATGAAAAATTAAAATTGCAGTCGAATCTCTTATAATACATACAGGTAAAGTAACACTAAGGGCCGGTTCAGACACGGCGGGAACCGCGCGATTATAGAATCGCATGGAAATCGCGCGGGTCTTATTTATATGAGTTAGTTAGTAATCGTTCAGACATAACCCGCGCGGTTCCCGCCGTGTCTGAACCGGCCCTAAATACAACAGTTTGGCGGCAAATTATGTACATCAATAAAACCTAGTTTAGAACTTTATCTTGGCACTAGAAATAAGGATCTGCCGAGTCCTGCCAAAATTTAGGTATCCTAAAGTAGTTCTTAAATACTATTACGATATTAGTATTACGCGAAACACATTGTATTAAAAATATGTACCCACGGTTGAATATTCAGTCATTTATTCGTCAAATCGAAAAGCAATCAGAAAATGCATGAGTATGCCACGGAGTGAATTTGCGAAATCATGTAATTTGCAAGTCCAGTGCCGAATCGCACACGGGCCCTTGTGACCCGTCTCACACACGAGTCTATCTCGGATCTAGTTAGTGCGGCGCTCCAACTTGGCCGAAACCGATACCGCATTGTAGACCAAAGTTTTCGGTGTATGTCGCGGACTACTGTTGTGTTACTGTGAAGCGTTTGGAAAGACCAGATAGCTGGCAGACACTGATCCGTCCTGCACATCTCGAATCTATAGTTAGTGCAGCAGTGCTACCGTCTTTACAATTGCAAGATTCAGTCCCTATTATTAAGAAAAGAGGTCACTTGAATTTGTGACAAACACAATTACATGACCATTGATACACAGGTTAATAATAAATACACATTTCGTACGATCCACTGCAATGTAATTATAACCATACTTTTCCGGAGTAGTGCTCCTACGCGGACATCTACCACATTGCTATGTTAAACAAATAATATCGATCAATCTGGTAAACTATTTAATAGCGTTCTCTGTCTTTTCTTTAAATTTAATAACAACTGAACAGTCTTTTTTAACCCTCTTCCGTCTTTTGCAGGACATATGCCTCTTCCACTGCACGCCATTCTCCCCCATTTGTCTTGTGCTGATTTCGGCAACAATGAAACATGTAACAAATATAGTCCCGTATTTAGTGGTGGTGTAGTCACGGCAGTGCAGTACCCTTGTTGGGCATAAACTATTTCATAAGAGAGGAAAAGAGGGAATGAAGTAGAAGAAAATGTTTATCTCCTTTTGTCGGCTTTCTTTGCACGAACAACCTTCGTCGCAAGAATTCGCCGAAACCGATACCCAATTTGGTTTAACACTAAACCGCTCTAAATTCAAGGAAGAACATTTAAATAACAATCGGTCCGTCAAGCGCGGGTGACGCGGGTGCTGTCGCGGCCAGAGGGTTAAGCCTTTGTTAGGGTTCCGTTTTATCTATTTATAGGATAGAGTTTATGCAAAAGGGGATATATTTGTGGAGAATTCTAGCCGGTTACGTCGTTTTGAGTTTGTAGCTGATTTAAGGGTTCATTATCGCGTTTGCTGATAAAAGTTTCGTTTGGCGGCGTGTCTTTGTCCATCTGAACGAGTGTCTTTATTTGCGTAAGGGAGCTACCTCACCGCGAGCAAAGAAAATGACATTGACATTACAAGTGAACGGAAATATTAGTGTAAGCGACAAGGCTAAGGAGGTACTCTGAACTTCGAAATTTGATATTCTTATCGTACCCTTCCTCTCTCTCGTGTTTTAATCTGTATTTGAATAAACGGGACGAAGAGACACGAACTTTGAATCTCGGATTTATATTAACCCTGTTGGATTAGTTTAGAGTCTTAGAACATTTGTAGGTAATGCAATTTTAATCGGCGGCGGAGCAGTTTCGATACATTCGTTAATTATTATCGTGTTTTTTGTTGATTTTAAAAATTACATATAGTACATGAACCCAGGTTAAAGTAAGAGGTGGTTTGGCGTTAACTTTTTTGATGCAGCGTCGGAACTGCCGTCTTCGGCTCAAAAGGTGAGTCTTCGTTCATTATACAAGTCATTGACTCTCATTAACTGTAGCATTTTATCATTGCAAACATTTTTGCATAATCTCAAAATTGGACCGCAAGTCCATATAACTGTCAAGCATTATGTAGGCGTAATGTACTCATACAATACGTAAGCCTTTGTCACATTCACAAAGGCTGTTTAACATAAGTATGTATTAAATTTACAATCTCGTATCTCATAAAGAGTCATTATAAACACCACTTGCTCCCTAGTGAGTAAAGTCGCAATTTCTTAAACGCTACGGCAGATAAGACTTTGTGTAAGTTATTCGAGACGTGCATTTAAAACTCGAAAACAATTATGATTCATGGTTCTTCCTTATTTTCTCTCGTATTTTGAACTTTATTTTTAGGCAATAAGAATTTTTGTTTCTACTGAATATTTTAGGGTACGAATTGCCTGTGTCGACAAAATATAAACAATTTCAATAATGAAAAATCGGTCCAGGGTTCCGTGCCTTGAAAATAAACTGAACCCTCCGATTACTCGCGTATCATTCTGTAATTGACTTACTACTGTTACTAGGAAACTGCGAATCAATGAAACTTGAAACACCATCATCAGTTATGTTGACATTCATACCCAATCGCTGGAAAATAATCTTTATACCTTTATGCCCAAGTAAGCTTAATAATTAACGTATCTAATACTGTTCTACTACTATTTTTTTCATTTACAATTTAAATTTGAGCGTATTAGGGGAACCTGGGGTAATGGGGACCGGCGGGTAATAGGAGCGGTGCGACTAGAGACAAAACTATAGCTCATATTCACTCATTTACCGCGCGGGCGTTTTCGTCACAGTGCGGCCGTGTTCCCCTGGCTCGCTCAGCTCGCCAGGCATTATGTTACCACGGACGCTTATCGGTTTTTTGCTCCGCGCTTATAAAAAATACGATATTTCAACGGCCAGCTTAAGTTGAAGTAATATGTTTGTTATAATGAAACCTGTTTTATTTAATAGCTAATGTTATAAATTTTGAGTATCTATTCATATCATTTCATTACAAGCTAGATTCGGAATATAATTTTATGAAATTTCAAAATGGTGGTAGTCGGGTTATCAGAGCTTATTACATTATTAGGCTATTATTGTTTGGATCCTTAAAGTTAATTAATTTACGCATACCTTTATGTTAATATTTATATGAATATGTGATTTTAGGCTCATAGTTAATGTTTTGAGGCTGACTCAATAATTAAGTAGCTCCCATTACACATATGGGTATCTATAGGCTCTCATTTCCCGCAAAGTCGGGTAATGGGAGCGATTCTGTTTTTTTGAAAAAAGTTTATCTGTCGCCAAATGCCTGATAATGTAACGGTGATGCTGTAATTAAATGATAGTCAAATAACTAAGGATTTAGTTTCTATTAAAAAGATCCAAAAATACCCATACATTTGCCTTATATTGAACTTTTGCCTTAGTAGGCTCCAATTCCCCCACGCTCCCCTACAGTTTTCTTTTGGTTGAAAAACATACAGTAACATTACTAAAATCTGATATTCAAATCGGAACCCTTTACTACAACTCTGATTCACAGTTAATCTTCTTTAATAAAGAATTAGCGATGCTCATATCGGTTGTCTTTGTTTGAGTCCGTTCTGTTGTCATTGGTTATGAAAACATGTTATGACGTGACTCACAACGCAACGGAGACGTAATTCATTTAATAACAAACCATTATTAAAGAAATAACAAGGATTCGACATTATTATTGTGTATTTGTGTAATTTAAATATTATTTATTGCATTTGAATTTAATAATGCATTCAATATTTTAATACAAATAGTGATGGATCGCATCCGGAACACTACGCTGCGCTCCAAAAAACGTATATGTAGCTAATGATGGAGCAAAAACCGCCAAACTCAAGTGGGACTGGGCTGGTCACGTTAGCCGCATGCACCAACCTATGGGCTTACATAGTCACTAAGTGGGTGCCGCAAGAGATGGGCGGCGACGTCAAGGCAGACCGAGACGGAGATGGAGGGACGATCTAGATGCATTCCTGGTCGATTGGCCGGAAGCAACGGCTAACAGGGAGTTGTGGAGATCTACTCGAGAGGCCTTTGGCCAGCAGTGGAACACTATAGTAACTCCCTTTTAACCATACAGGAAAAAAGGGTTTTTTTTTTATATCCGTCAAGATATTCTCCATTAGATATAAGGTAAACGTCCCTGTGCTCGACACTGTCCCATGTCATGATGTCATTAGCAAGAGAGGTGACAGCATGGTGTCAACTAAATAAACGTGTCGAGCATATGGACGTTTACCTTATTATAATCATAGACAGATTATTTAAATATACTCAGATTCGGAATAAACAAACGGAAAGCGAAAGTGAATCGTCAATAAATCGAATATTCTCGAACTCGACCGAAATAGCGTGCATTTTTTATCAATGCAACGGGTCTGAGCCCTAATTTTAGCATCACAAAGAACGGCGGGATGTCATCCAGCATTGTTTAAGGACAGACGCAATTTGAATATTCTGTGCTTGCCGTAAGGATGGGCAAACAAAAAAAAACTATAGATATCGATATTTTTACCAATATCGATATTATAATCCATATGAAACAGGTTTGTCACGGCGTTTAAGTCGAATATTGGTTCGGCGTGTTCGACTGGCCACCGCGGCGACTGCTCGGAGCTCCTGATGATGAATCGCGTACCGATTCGAAACATGTCGAACAATATTCGACTTAAAAGACGTGAGTAAGCCCGTTTCATATAGATTTTAATATTTCTGAGACTCACGGGGGAGTTATAAAATATCGATATCTATAGAGTAAAAATATCGATAAATCGAATTTTACACCCAAGGCTTACTCGCTGCGACACTGAGGCACAGCTGTCATTGTGACACCAAAGTGACCATCCATCGACATTATCTTTGCGTGTGCTCACAAACATAGAGATAGTAATAAGTAATAACGAAATCATAGCAGTCCGCGTTAATAAACGTGATGTCGTAAAGGGGCCATTTTTTTTTTGAAACACCCAAAATATCTAAAATTAAAAAAAAGTGGGTGTACAACTTTAGAAAAAATGGTCCAAGTACAAAGCTCTTCAAAAAAATACAAAAAAATATTTAAATATCAAATGTCTCATATATCAAATATCACTTCGAGATTAAAAATACTGACAATACATATCGATTATTATGTGAAAAAAATATGTATGTTTTGGTATTATAAATATAGTTATATTGTCGACATATCGATATATTTTATCCATGCCTAGCTTGTCGAGGACGGGACGACTCGTCGTTTTTTAACACAATTTGACGCGAACCTGCGTTGACGTGCGTAGACGTTTTTTTAGGACTGAGACGGGCTTAAGGGATTATCGATTTTAGGGGAATTGGGAAGCTTGGGGTCTCAATTCGACCTTTCTAATGGCGTCTAGTCGCCATGTCCACGTTAGCGACATGCTCTTACAATTGAGAGTAAATAATATATCAATTTTATGCAACTCAAATAACAAACACTATATAAGGGTTCCTTGTTGACTACGGGACCCTAAAAACCGGACCCACATCGGCTCATCGTTTGACTACGGGCCAAAACACAATTACAAGACGACATCGCATCGTAGCACGATGCGACATTGTGCCAAGGTGCGACGTTGTGTCGTAGAAATACATAAATCCAAAATCAACTTTATCTTCAATTAACAAGATTCAAAAAGTTCAGTTTTCAATCTCACAACAGGCGATGTTATAGGTATCTTGTCATTATGTACGGGCCCTAAAGTAATTAATTAGGGACTCTAAAATGCAATTAAAATCGATGAAAATGACGTATCATTAGTGACCACCCTTAGCAGAATCGGAATCAGACTTATTTGTAAAGTAAGCACTTCTATGAATTTTGCTTGCATTTTACGAACCCAGTAGCATGTCTGGCCGCGACTTCCTTTGTCTCGCGACGCGACTCAGCATGATCTGTCATGCTCACACGGTATTAAAAGGAAAATGACAGGTATAGCATTTGTCGACAGTTATGCTAAACCTGCTGCTAATTACACCCCTAATTTTTGGACACGGTTGGATAGGATCGACTGCTCCATGTCCTGTTTTTATACTAGTTTAGTTTCGGAAATACTAATAATACTAAGTAAGAAAGCGAATAAAAAGAAGTGGAAAGACAACATCGTTGAATTTCTGGGCTATTCTGACAGGGTAGCGGTGTTAAGATTTTATATTTCACATAACCGTACTCTGACTCTCGTTCAGACATACGCACCAACTTCAGCGCATAGCGACGACGAGATAGAAGAGTTTTACGATGTCCTGAATAAAGCTTGCGACGAAAACCGGGGATCATGGACAGTGGTCCTCGGTGATTTTAATGCCAAGGTCGGAGTAAGGACTGAGTTGGATAGCGGCGACATACTTGGGCCACATGGACTTGGTTGTCGAAATGATCGCGGCGCTCGCCTTATCCAATTCGCCTTTGGACAAAGTATGAGCATCAGCAATACCTTCTATTTCAAAAAACCACAACGCCGCCGGACATGGGTCTCACCCGGGGGTAACACTAAAAATGAAATAGATTACGCTCTTTCTTCGGACAAGAAAATCGTCAAAGTTGTATCCACTCTCAACAGAATATGCTTTAACTCAGACCATAGGCCGCTACGAGTAAAACTCAAATTCAGTTTCAAGATACATCGGAAACAGTTATTCCTGAAACAAATAAACCGCCTAAACATGGATACGCTAATATCGAACAACGACCAGTTCAACCTAGAATTACACAATAGTTTTGCGATTCTAGAGCGAGACGAACATGTACAGGTTCAATATGATAATATTATAAATAGCATCAAAACAGCAAGCAGTAACATTAAACAATCAAGGAAAAAGAACAACAAACTTACTAAAGACACCATACAACTAATAGAACAGCGTGAAAAGTTAAAAAACAATAGACACCAATACAAAATAATAGACAGACACGTTAAAAGGAACATTAGACGGGATATTAGAAACTTTAACACAAAAATAATTGAAATAGCACTTAAAAAACATACCTCTCTGAGAGCAGCAAAACAGGGAATAACAAAAGAGCGAGCATGGATATCTAGCCTACGCGACAATACTGGAAAGAAATTTAATAGTAGAGACGCTATCACACACATATGTACAGAATATTATAAAGCGTTGTACTCATCAGACGTTCCCTCCCCTCTCTTCGACAGCGCCGAATATTCGTGTCCAGACACCATCTCTCCCATCACAGGGTACGAAGTTAACGCCGCCTTAAAAACCATGCAGTACCAAAAAAGTCCAGGAGATGATGGTGTTACCACCGAGGCCCTTAAGGCAGGAAAGAGAACACTTCTACCCCATCTTACAAATTTATTCAATAGCATACTTTACACCGGTCAGTTACCCAATAATTTCTGCCATTCCAACATAATACTTTTGCATAAAAAGGGTGACAAATCTGAAATTTCAAATTATAGGCCAATTAGTTTAATATCTCATATCTATAAATTGTTTATTAAAGTAATTGAAAATAGAATTGCTCCACTGCTGGATAAACACCAACCGCCTGAACAGGCTGGATTTCGACCAGGATTCGCCACAACCGATCACCTCCACACCCTGAACCAAATTATGGAAAAATCCAACGAGTTCAACCAACCACTGTATCTTGCTTTTGTCGACTACAGCAAGGCATTTGATAGTGTGAAGCACTCTGCTATACTTTCCGCCATGCAAAAGCAAGATATAGATAGCGCGTATATAGAGCTCGTTGGAAAAATATACAACAACAGCACAGCTAGCATTAAACTGCATGCCCCTGGCCCCGTATTCAAAATCGAGAAAGGTGTCAAACAGGGCGACCCGCTGTCTCCAAAATTGTTCACCAGCTGCCTGCAGGAAATATTCAAAAACTTGGCGGTCTCGTGGGGGAAAATGGGCATTGACGTTAGCGGCAAAAGGTTGACAAACCTACGTTTCGCTGACGACATTGTTCTATTTTCCCACACGGCACCTCAACTACAGCAAATGCTTCAAGACCTTAGCACGGCGAGCTTGGAGTTTGGTCTCACAATGAATAGAGCAAAGACACAGTTGATGACCAACAGAACAAAACGTAGGGTCGAGGTGGATGGGCAAGAAATACAATATGTCGACGAGTACGTCTACTTGGGCCAGATAGCTTCCTTCGAAAACAGGCAGAGCAAGGAAATCGATAGACGTATCGACCACGCCTGGAAGAGCTTCTGGTCCATGAAAGCACTAATGAAGGGCAACCTTCCTCTCTCGCTAAAACGAAAACTCGTCGATATATGTATTCTTCCCGTTCTAACCTACGGCGCACAAGTTTGGTCATTGACTGAGGCTCAAAAGACCAGGCTCAAAGTTTGTCAGAGAGCGATGGAACGCAGCATATTAGGTGTTCGTAGACAAGACCGTATAAGAAACACCGAACTGCGTTCCAAAACACGCGTTGTAGACGTAGGTGCTGTAAGAACTTCAATAAAACGATGTTGTTAAAGTCTTCGGGTTTATATTTTAAGATTCTTCTTAGAAATATTACAAAATTAATATTAAGATATTGGAGCTCGAAGTGTACCGTGTCAGAGGTAAATCTCAAATAGGCAGAGAGCGAGCTGTCATCGTGACACTTGCGTTTACAGACATTGTATACGTTTATAGAATATGCTACATCTTTCCCTTTTCAACGAAAACAAGTTTACAATTTTGAATTTTAAAATTTTGTTACATTAAACCGCATTAGCAATACAAATTGTTTTTCTTCCTTCCCTCAAACCAAGACATTCGCTATCTATTAAGCTAAAGAGACTTAAGATAATATCCTTAAAACTATACTACATACATGCAACATAGAGCTGCGCATTCGACCGACCCTGTGACTTGTTGGCTGGTCTGGTGAAACATCAAGTAATCATGCCGGCCTTATGTGGTACGATGTCCTCGTATATTTAACATTATTTTTATCTACGAGATCATACGACCTCATGCCATTACATTTAGTTATGTTACCCTGTAACCATACATTTTTATTAATATCTTTCTTCCACCACACATCTTGACCCACCACAAATGGTTGCTTATATCTAGATCTCTTATTATAATTTATTACATTACTATTTCTAGATTTATTAAATATATTTTCTACATTTGTGATAGTCTTTGGTTGCAAATACTGTGAGGTAACTATTAATTTCGTTTTTAAATTTCTATTCATTAACAGTTCACTAGGTGTGACATTGGTGCCAGATGTGGGTGAAGCCCTATAATTCAGTAAAGCTAATCTGTAATCACTTTTGTCTTCTAAGCATTTGTATAAGATTTTTTTAGCAATCTGAACACCTCTTTCAGCCATGCCATTTGATTGAGGATACCTGGGACTTGTGTATGTGAACTTAAACCCCCACTCCTGTGCAAAGTCCCTACACTCCTTAGAGTCAAATGGAACATGGTCTGATATTATTTCAGCTGGAATTCCAAAATTAGAAAAAATCTCTATTAACTCATAAATAATGGACTTTGAGCTTTTATTTGTTATCTTTTTGATGTCTAACCATTTAGAATAATAATCGTAAATTATTAAGTAACTCTTTGTTTTAAACTCCATAATGTCAATAGCTATTTTATAAAACGGTAAGCTAGGTATGTTGTGCGACAGTAGTGGCTCTTTAACATTATTATTTTGAAAAGTTTGACAGGGAAAGCAACGCTTAACATATTCTTCAATATGAGAGTCTATATGTGGCCAATAATACAGATTTCTTGCCAGTTGTTTCATTTTTGTCACACCGATGTGTCCTTCATGTAAGGTTTTAATGAATGACTGTCTTAAACTTTTAGGAACAATTAATCGATTATTAAAAAATATTAAACAGTTATCTATAGTCAGTTCACCTCTTAATTTATGGTAACTATGTAGACCATCAGGAATATCCTTATTATTAGTGGGCCATCCATTCATTATGAAATTTCTTAATATCTGTAATTCGTTATCGTTGGAACTTTCATTTATTAATACTGTTTTTTGTTCCTCCGAGCATTCTAAATTGCTTGCTAAGCCCATGCAATGTATCACCTCATACATGTAAGACTCATCGGTGTCCTGTGACAGTTGATAAGAGCGTGATAGCAAATCCGCAATGTACATAAATTTACCTTGTAAATATTTGAATTCTATGTCATATCTTAATAGTTTTAGTTTTAATCTTTGTAACCTAGGCGACGGTACTTCATGAAGATGTTTCTTAAGTAAACTTTCAAGGGGTTTATGATCATTAAGTATTGTCACTTTGCGTCCATATATGTAGTAATGAAACTTACGTGTAGACCATGTTACACTTAAGAGTTCTTTTTCGATCTGTGAAAAGTTACGTTCTGCCGATGTTAGACTTCGTGAAGCGAAACAAACTGGTTTACCATTTTGAAGTATACAACATCCTAGACCATCTTTAGATGCATCGCATTGTATAGTAATGGGCAAATTATCATCAAAATTTTGAAGGACCGGAGCTGTACAGATTTTATTTTTAATATTAGTGTATACATCTTCATGAATTTTCGTCCAAAGCCAATCAACATCTTTCTTCAATAACAGTTGTAATGGTGCTGCAATATTAGCTAAGTGTGGGATAAATTTTCGTAAATAATTGACCATTCCCAGAAAAATTTGAAGTTCTTTTTTGTTGTTAGGGCTTTTCATATTAACTATTGCACTGACTCTATCAGGATCAATTTGCATGCCTTGTTCAGAAAAAATATGGCCAAAATACTTTACTTGTTTTAATTTATATTGAAATTTCTCTTTATTGAAGCGAACATTGTGTTCTCTGGCTCTATTAAACACCTTGTTTAGTATTGCGTCATGTTCCTGTTCAGTGTCAGCACAAATTAAGAGGTCATCACAATAAACAATAACTCCCGGGATGTCCCCAAATGCAGTTTCACTATATTTTTGGAACACCTCAGGAGCTACAGAGATCCCGAAGGGACACCTTAGAAATTTATAACAGCCAAACGGGCTATTAAAAGTACATAAGTCACTTGAACTATCTGATAATTTAATATTATAAAACCCATCCGATAGATCCAGTACAGAAAATATCTTCTTATTACTTAGTTTTGGCACAATCTCATCTAAGGTTGGTATTAAATGGTGCTCTCTTATTAACACTTGATTCAAGTCCTTTGGGTCTAGGCAAATTCTAAGTGAACCATTTTTCTTTTCAATTATCACTAAATTACTAACAAAACTTTTAGGGTGGTCTACCTTAGCTATTACTTTGTGTTTCACCAGAGCTGCCAATTTGTCCGCGAGGCGCGGCTTCAGGGAGTTGGGTACCCGCCGTGGAGGTCTCACCACAGGCTCAGCGTCAGGTCGAATACGCAGTTGCAGTGGCGTTTTGAACTCGCCAACACCCTGAAATAGTTCGATGTTTTTATTAATCATACAGTTTTTACTATTATTATTAGTTACCGGATCAGTCTTAAAAGTATTAACAGTAACATCAGTCTCAATTGTATCAATATTAGTATTATTTAATAACTTCAGTTTTACTAATGAGGCTAATCCTAAGATTGGTCTGACACTTTCTTTGACAATTAAAAATTCAGTCATGACTTCATCATTTTTAACTGCATTAGAATAAACTTTTAGTGTGACTTTACCTACAGGGAACAATTTCCCACCCCCAAAGACTTTAATTATTACTCTTGTCTCAGATATTTTAATATTGTTATCATCATTGACAATTTTCTTAAAATCCCCAATACTAAGAACATTTATCTGGGCTCCAGTGTCACATTTAAATCCAACTTTTTTATTTTCCACTCTGAGTGTCTCGGTCCAATCATTTTTACCTAAATCTATGGAGTAAACCTCATAAGTAATGTTATTCGACAGTCATAAGTCATGAACATTGTTGCAAGCCTCTTCATGGTCATTGTCATTGATATTATCAACCCGTTTCTTATTGAAATTGCAACCCACACTAAAATGGTTCAGCCTGTTACAGCTCGAGCAAGCCTTACCATACGCAGGGCACTGTTTAGGACCATGCTCGGTATTACACTTTTTGCAGTTATAAAACCATCTATTATAGCGGCCCTCCATATTAACATTTTGAGACTTTTTATGATTACTGAAATACTTAGCTTTGTTCGACTGCTGCTGCGGCTGCTTTGCCCAGCCCGTCTGAACTGCATGCACCTCCGGGTTGTTGAGCGTCTTCACAAATTCTCTGGACAGCTCCGCAGACCTACAGATGTCGATGGCCTTCTCCATCGTGAGGTCCTTGATTTCGAGTAGCTTCTGTTGGATGCGTTGCTCCCGAACACCAATAACAATCTTGTCCCGAAGCATCTTCTCTTTCTGGTCCCCGAAGTTGCAGTTCTCCGCTACTTTTCTTATTGCTGTGTAAAAGGTATCAAACGTTTCTCCCTCTTCTTGGTTCCGCTTGTTAAATTGGTATCTGTTAATAATTTCATTTTGTTTCGGCTTGAAATAGTTGTCGAAAACTTCGATCACCTCCTCCAACTTGTCCTTGCCTTCCTCTTTAAGGACATTAAAATATAATTCTTGCGCTCCGTGGCCAACGCAGTTAATAAGTATTGCTGCTTTTCTGGTTTCTGAAATTCTTTCTAACCCCGCCGCCAGCACGAAGTTGCGAAAAGATAGCTTGAAACGTTGCCACTGCGGCCAGCAGTTTTCAATATCTTCTAAATTGAGGCCCACGGGCATTTTATATTCAACGGCAGACATTTTGGTAAAATTTCCACTTGTTTCTTCTTGTCCAATCCAGTATAATCTTCCTGAATTTGACTCCTTTTCGGCTGCGCCATGTAAGAACTTCAATAAAACGATGTTGTTAAAGTCTTCGGGTTTATATTTTAAGATTCTTCTTAGAAATATTACAAAATTAATATTAAGATATTGGAGCTCGAAGTGTACCGTGTCAGAGGTAAATCTCAAATAGGCAGAGAGCGAGCTGTCATCGTGACACTTGCGTTTACAGACATTGTATACGTTTATAGAATATGCTACAGGTGCCAAGACCGCAAAGCTGAAGTGGGACTGGGCTGGACATGTCGCATGCATCCGGAACGATGGGCTAGAATAATCACCGACTGGATACCGCAAGGTTACCGGAGCAGAGGCAGACCGAAAAGAAGATGGCGGGATGACCTGGATGCATTTAATAACGAGTGGAGGGAGCATGCAGCCAATAGAGACGAGTGGCGCAAGAAAGGGGAGGCCTTTGCCCAGCAGTGGGACACAAATATAGGCTAGTAAAAAAAAAAAAAAAAAAGAAAGCGAGCGAAGTCAGGATAAAGCTAGTTATAAAATTACAATCCAAACGTTATACCCTTGTTTAAATAATTGTTCAAGTTCTGAAGTTCCAAACAATAGTTTGACAGACAATCAGGCTCGTAAATTGTATTTGACAGTTTATTCTAATTAAATTAAATGCTTTGTTACTATGTAAATTACTTAGTTATCGCTTTAAGCTGTGAGTACTTTTGTTTTCAATTTAATATAAGTTAGGTATTATAATTTATAATGGGAGAACGTAGAGATAGGTAAGGTATACAGTTGGACATGGATTGTGAACAAGTTCGCATTAGTTTACTTACTCAATGAATGTCAATGATAAAGTTGAGATAGAAATGTGAATACTTCCGAGATTTCCCGACAAAATATAATGTCAAAACTTTATTCTTTGGATATCTAATATGGTTGAACACAAAAGTAATTAATTTCACTATAATCACACAGAGAAATGGTTTAGTTTAATGGGAAGTACCTAGTAGGCAGACAACGAAGTAGTCGTGTAAGGAATTTATTGTTACCTTTTGAGCTACGGAACCCTAAAAACGTTAAAATTAGTAGGTTTCTGCTATCAGTGCAGAAATAACGGCATTGTAGAACGCGGAAAGTGCAGTGAGGAAAATCTCGGATTACACCCGGAAGATTACAGATGGCGTGGATCAAACAGCCTTCATAATCTCGGGCGTCATAAACGCCAATAAACAAAGAAAATAATGCCGCAGAACACAGAAATAAACAGTAGCACAATGTTAATTGGTTTTTGAAAGAGTATTAAAGCATTACCGCCGCGTACGGTACATCATCATTATATCAGCTGAGAGTCATCCACTGCTGGACAAAGGGCACTCGCAGAAATCTTCACTAGAGTCTACAAAAGGTTGTCTTTTTTTATTTACAAAAGCCACACGAGAATTTGTATTTGATTTTTTGTTTGTGTAAAATGCGACGCAATTCATTGGATATAGTGACGCGGCCGACCGACGAGTGCGTCGTATAAATGACTACAGCGCGCCGAATTTTCCCGAACAAATGTGACAGCCGGAGCCTCTGGGCTTACTGGTGCGTAGGATATACCAGGTGGGTCCTGTAACAGGAGCAAAAAATTAAAACATAGATTTTACTCGTCAAACTGAACAACGTCTGGTCAGGAACTAAAAAAAAAATACTGTTTTCATATTTCAAACTAAGTAAATAGTATTTTCAATGTACGCCGTCAAACATTGACATCGTCTTAGCATTGACATAGCTGTCACTTTACTAAATATCAAATGTTTCGTACATTGCTTCTTTGAATAAACTTTATTTTACAGGTTTACATTATACATGAGCTATTTTTAAAAGTTGCTTAATAAATGTTGTTCAGTTTGAGGGGTAGAATCTATTTTTAATTTGTTGCTCCTGTTACAGGACCCACCTGGTATATGCGGCTCACGGCGCGTACATTGTGAGCCCGTCTTCGTATTATTTTGAACCTAAATGGCCCGTTTCTATTTACCTCAGGTTTTTATTTACAATCTGTGTAGTGCGCGTAATCCCAAGGTGGCCCGGGCACATTGCGGCACTAAGCCGGAAAATGGCGTTTTCCCCAATTCTACTGCTCCTATAAATAATCATGAAACAGCTTATTTTATTCGCTGGTTACGTGTATATTTCTTGCGTGAAATACTGGCCGGTACAGGTAATAGGATCAGAAGTAAAAGATCCTATTATTACTTTGTGTTGACTGTACTATAAATGATTATGAACAGATTGAGCCAATTCTAAGAGATAATAAAATTAAATGCAAGGCTGAATTGCTGTGCTATCAGTATTTTTGTAGGTTAGGTTAATTCATTCTAAGGGGACAGTCGACAGTAGCAGCAGCTGCGTGGTGGATGGCAAACATATTAGTGGTGAAGCCCGAGATGACTTGCATTTTTTTTGTCAACAAGAAGTAAAATAGAGTTGTCACGCCACAGTTTTAATCTTGGAAAGAGGATTTCCTCAGCAGTGGGACACATACATATATGCGATTGAAAAATTGTTGTACAAAGCGATTTCGGGAACGCCACGCCTCTAGATAACACACAGTAAAATAGTTACACAATACAATTATAATAAAGGTAGACCACAGGCGGTCTTGTCTATAAAGAGCGATCTCTTCCAGACAACATACTCGTATCAAATTCGCGTCGTTAACAGAACAAAAAAACGTATGAGGGTAGATAAACACATACACAATACATGTTAGTTATAATTCCGGAGTATCCCTCCGATTCTAAATCATGTTACAACATGCTAAAACAAAAAATATCCGTTCCATCTCGTTAGCCGTGGTTCCCAAACTATAGAGTCACGAGCTAAGTCATCAGATAAAGTTCAAGCGCCTCGGATGATGTCATTACTACAATGCTTGCTTAACTATAGCGTATCTAGTTGAACATGTACTTAATGTGTATGTACAGTCAAGAAAATTTGATTCCTAGGCCATTTCGTACCTTGTCACAGTGAACGCTAATGAAAACCGCTTAAGATCTCATATTATTGTCATTGCGACAAGGTTCTATAGTGGCCTAAAAATCAAATTGGTTGACTGTATGTATGTATGTAAACTCTTTATTGTACATCAATATATATATATACATGTACGCTTAGTAACTCGTTGAATAGTTGTGAGATTGAGATACTAATATGAGTATTTTGAAATCGGACAGTGTAATATAATAAGTTATTATTTTTAGAGTACGTCAAAGTGCGGCCTTATTACTAAACCTCTGCCGTCTCTCGGCCTGCAGAAATATTTGCTTAATGTATGCACCTACAAGAAAACATACTGAAAATAAAAAGAAAGTATTAATATGGCCCGCTTTTACCCTTTCGATACGGAACCCTAAAAATTAAAGGGCTTTTTTTGTATTTCTTTTTGGATTGAATGTTGAATGTTAAATACACTTGATATTTTCATAGAGTATGTATTACTACTACTAGGAATACAAAAAAATATATATACTTTTATATTTATATATAAATGTATATTGATGGTAGTACCCTTAGTGTGCGAGTCTGACTTACTCATTGCCGTTGTTTTTTCATTATTTATTATATGACATCTCTACTTAATATCTCTATCTCTCTGCGACCGATTTCCTAATTAGCTTGGCGCTCATGCTTCCGAAGATTATGACATACTTACAAAAAAAGTTAAAAAGAAAAAGTATTAACCTCCTTTTTTGAAGTCGATGTAAGTTAATAATTGTTGCTATAAACTGTATGTCGTCCCTATTACTATTATGGACAGCCGGTGAAATTATACTTTTAGTGATGAAATACAAATGTGCTGTTAATATTGCGTTTTAGTTTTGATATTGATTCAATTATTTTTGTTCACAGGTATTCGAACTTTGCTGGAAAACCTCATATATGTTTATTAAGGTAATTTGCTTCTTTACAAATTAATAAAAAAATTATGTTTGAGCTGACTTAGATAATTTATTTGGTTAGTAGATCCGAAATTAACATTTTGTTACTTTTCACTAACTTTACACGCGACTTTTTGTCGCACGACAAATAATACTTGTCAATACTGAGGGAGCAAGGCAGCACGTTTAGTACAACTACGATTCGATTGTAGCGCGACATAGCGTCACTCGTCACTCTCACACAGTATAGCATAGAAAGGGATAGGTAATGTATCTCGCGCGCAAGACTCGCATGTCACAGTTGTGATAGAGGTGCAGTATGACACGCGACATAATTACCCGTCTCTTTCTGTGCAGTAATGTGAGAGAGTGACGGGTAGCGCTAAATCGCGCGACAAGAGTCGCGAAGCATAGATGTGCTAGACGGGCTGCCAATCTAGCACAGCTACGGTTCGCGACGCGACTTGTCACGCATCACCGGTCTCTCTCTTACAGTACTGTACAAAAGAGACAGGTAGTATATCTAGCACGAGAAAGAGTCGCATGTCAAAGTTAAGCTAGACGAACTGGTGATGCTTAGTCGCGAGACAAGCAAACTGTCGTTAATATGCCCCGCTGAAACGACAAATACCCAAGCTAATATCCATGTGTATATTACTCTATGTAAACTATGTTACTAGATCCCACGCTATCATTGTCTTCGACGGTTGCACAATAGTTGCGCTTGCGCACACAGACGGTAACTCACGAGACTGGTAACTCGTGTGAACTGTACCGCGCTTACGTCAAATGCTTACGGAGCTGATTTATCTAAAAAATGGGGCAGGTGCGAGTCCGACTCGCGCATGAAGGGTTCCTTACCATAATCTATTACAAGTTTGTTGTATGGGAGCCCCTTTAAATATTTATTTTATTTTATTTTTAGTATTTGTTGTTATAGCGACAATAAAAATACATCACCTGTGATAATGTCAACTGTCTAGCTATCACCGTTCTTGAGATACAGCCTGGTGACAGACGGACGGACGGACGGACGGACAGCGAAGTCTCAGTAATAGGGTCCCGTTTTTACCCTTTGGGTACGGACGGAACCCTAAAAACTGAATTAATACGATTAGTAGATTGACGACGCGGTTGGCTCGGTTTGTAGTACAGCTGCCTATTAAGCAGCGGTCCTGGGTTCGAATGGCCAGGGCAAATATTTGTGTGATGAACACGAATATTTGTTCCTGGGTCATGGATCTATGTATATATTTATATGTTATGTATAAAAAAGGTGCAGCCATGGTATAAGAAAATAAGGTATGACACTGGCTACTGGGACTTTGGGCTTGTGCACAAATCACGTGAGCTTTTTTCGGCTACTTTTTGACCCCCCCCCCTCCCCCCTGGTGATATTAGGTGAGGTTATTTGCTAAACCCCTTTGGCTCTCATAAAAATTTTATTCCTATTTTTTATTTCACTTCCGATTTTTATTCATAACATTATCTTTTTCCTCATACTTTTTTACTTTATACTTAAAAAAAAAACCTCGAACCCCAGCCACGTTGGATCTGCTCTGAAAGGTTTTGCTCGCTCGTTCAATTTTTGGAATTTATGGATTCGGATGATTATTAATTAGATTAGTAGTGTAAGAAAATATATGAAAACAAATATTAGTATTAACAAGTTGTATGAATAGTGATCTTATGAGTTCTGATGATTATGAGTTCCGATCGTTAGTATTAAGAAAATTATGAAGTGTGATCATTATAATACAATATGTATATGTAGTATGAGAAATATTTTCGGACTTCCGATAATAGGGCTTAAAAAGTTATGTGAGAAAATACGCACCCTATCGACCGATATTGATAGGTAATCATTAGGTAGGCATAATCATCAGATAAATAAGAATCTCATGTTTGCGCCTAAGTAAATATAAACGCGTAATTTGAGACCTTGTACGCAAATCATCTTATTTAGTCAGTTGCGGCGGAAAACTTAGTCACAGCGAAGGTTCACGCACTCTTCAAGTTCATTTTTTTGTACATCAATGTGTCAACGACATTGTCCGCCGGAAACGCCGTGGTACAAGAGGCTCTTAATTCCACGGGTTTCTATTTTAGCGAGAACAATTAGCATAATAACGAGAGAGTTTTTACTCATCTATGTTATTTTTCTAGTAGGAACTAGGTACAGGTGGCTAGTGGTTGCATAATAATATCGATAACCACCGTCAACTTTATAAAGGAATACACAAAATCGATACCTTAGAACACAATCATAGTACCTATTAACTTTTCGGAAAAAGTAGTTGCAATTAAGACGTTAGTGCACTACTCTCATGTGGTTTAAATTTCATTGGCAAAATAATTGTAATTAGTACGAGTGTGAACACATACACTGAAAGTGTCATTTAGACTGCTCCATATAACAACTATTTATCGCATTCAAGTTAGAAAAAAAAAATGACTGGAGAAGACCAAAATTTACAAAATATGTCGATTGATGGCACGTGAAGTGGGATGTGTTCGGCGTCTAGGTTAAATATAGGTTTGTGATTTTCCTCTGTGACGTTGAACTGTACTTATCGATAACAGGATTGTCGATGTTTTTGTTTTGTCGAGCAACACGTCGTTCGTGCTAGGATAAGATAATCTACGTATATAAGGCTGCCTATTCATAGAAGTGGAGTGGAGCGGAGATGGGTAAAATAGACCAATCTGGGGGCACGGCAGTGCCCACGCCAAGACGACCCAAGCGAAGCGTAATGGCACTGCCTACCTTTTCTCGAATCACATTATCCCACCAAAAACATTTCATGTAAAATTGACGGCCAAGACTCACATTCTCATAACGCTTTCGCTGTAAAAAAGTTATCAGATCCCAGGAAAAGCCAAGCCCCTAAGCCCCGACTTTACTAACCCCACCACCTTGGTTTAAAAAGTATGGCATCAACTGGCTTCAAGCCCCTAAACCCGGAGTTTACTAACCCTACACCTTTGTTTCAAAAGTATGGCTTGGCCGTTTCATAGAGTACCGTAAATAAGTCCAACGGACCGTCTGGCCCATATGGTATCAAGAAACTAAGTTTATGTCTTTGATAATATATACTTATAAACTTAATTCCTTACGATATAGGCCGGACAGTCCGCTAGACTTATTTACGGTAGTCTATGAAACGGCCAAGCCATACTTTTGAAACAAAGGTGTAGGGTTAGTAAACTCCGGGTTTAGGGGCTTGAAGCCAGTTGATGCCATACTTTTTAAACCAAGGTGGTGGGGTTAGTAAAGTCGGGGCTTAGGGGCTTGGCTTTTCCTGGGATCTGATAACTTTTTTACAGCGAAAGCGTTATGAGAATGTGAGTCTTGGCCGTCAATTTTACATGAAATGTTTTTGGTGGGATCTCATTTCTTTTTGTAAGCTGCTTTAGTTTTTTTAATTTTTTTGGGCTGTAGGGTTTCTTGAGCGTCAACTGAAGTAGACAATTGTGTATTTAAGAAATACTTAAGTTTAGCCCCATATATATATACACTTTTATCCCCTATTATGGGAAACCCATACAAACTTCCATCCCCTTATTTAAAGGGTGGGGGGTGATTTTTTAAAAGTCCTACAATATGTATTTGATTTATAACAATGAGTCCCTATAGGTTTCAATTTTCAGACCTCTAGTATCAAAATTTGCGGAAGTTTCATACAAACTTCCATCCCCTAGTTTAAGGGGTTGGGGGGTAAAAGTTCCAAGTTTTAGAATTATTTTGTTGTTTGTGTACTAATACTAGCTTACATACCAAATTTCAGCTTTCTAGGTCATCGGGAAGTACCCCAGAGGTTTTGATACGTCAGTGAGTGAGTGGCAAAATTGGCGTATTTTAGGTACCTATAAAACCTAAAGTATAAAAGCTAGATCAATTAAATTTTGTACATTTTATATCTTTGCTAACTGCATCTTAACCTGAGAATTTGGGCGCTCTAGTGTTAACTGGGACGAAACTATGAGGGTATGAATATGAGACGAAACGGTTCGAGAAAAGGTAGGTAGTGCCCCCTTCTTTTTTGTTCGTCTTGGCGGGGGCACTACCGTGCCCCCAGATTTATATTAAAACTTTGCTTCGTCTTCGACATCCTTCATTTCCTAAGTTTTTCACCTTATTTAAGGTTTTGTGTCTACTCTGAATCTTGAAACGGGAGTAGAATAAAGTAGCACAATTATATAATATATACCAGTGACCATAATACAATAATACAACTACCCAACGTCTGCAATTTCACACTAATCAAATTAACTTGCAATTCGACGTCGAGACCTATTACTATTGAATTACACTTCACGTGTCTTAATAGCTTACTTTTACAGCGTAGGCATTGAGAAAAAAAACGCTCAAGTTAATAAAATCTCAGGGTCATGAGGAAATAGGTTTAATTTTTCTTTGTCTAACTCGTGTAAGATTTTGGCATTTTAAGCTTAAAACTCAAGGTTTTGTCGTCAGCGTGGCTTTACGTCAGTCAGGCAGGACAGCAGAAAATTCGCAATTGAAATTTCGATCCTGTTCCTCATTCGGCACTAAATCGACAGCCTGACATAAATACGACAAAGACAAGAAGTAAGATCAGTCGGGACAATTGTGTCGGTATCAGTAAGGTCGTTTAAATATGTATTTCTTAGCATCCGATCACCATATTCTGCTGCCTATAGTTTGGCATTATTAGTAAGAATAAATAGAAAGAGAGAAGGGATCATTTTAAAGTGTTAAAATACTATGTTTTTTTAAAGACACATAGGTACTACGCGTAGCCTTCTCTGACGCGGTTGGCCTCTGCACCTCTAGCATAACTGTCATACGCGACTATATCTCGCGCGACAAGAGTCGCGTGTCGCAGTCGCTAGACTTAGTAAATATTTTAATCTCCTGGATTCCTTCACTCTTTACGCGTTTTATAATTGAAGTGACGTTTCTGTCGCCAAAAACCTGTTCAGTAAACGTGTAACGAATAATCCGTATGTAATTACAATATGTTATCACATGTGCGGCCTACACTTGAGTTATAGCAGCAAGATGCTGTAATACGAGATTGGGCAGTGAGTTACGTTTGCTATTCGTGATAAAAGGTTAAATCCTTACAGGCGTTTAATGGCACATACGCCATTTCGACTTGTGGGAGTGCGGAGATCGATTTTTATATCTAATGCATAGATATAGGTGATATTATAACTCAAGTATTAAACTCATACAAGAAGTTCCTTTTGTAATTTTTTTATGTACCTGAAAAAAACACAGAAGTCCCACAACTCGAAACGGAGACTCGGCAGACTTTGTAGGCAATGGCGGGATGACTTGGACATTGAAGGCTCAAAACTGCGAAAGATGGAAAAAGAGGGGGGCATTTGCCCAGCAGTGGGACATAATAGGCTTAACATTAATAAAAAACAACATATACTTACTTTTGTAATATTTTGTGTCTATCAGTTGAGGTCGTTCGGCAATAAAGAACAAATAAGATATATAAACAGAAAATAAAATTGTGTTATTTTTCATAAAGAATATTAAACGTTATACTCTAAAATTTTCATTAAATACATATAAAACACGCTCTCAATTTTCAAATTCACAAAGGATTCCCAACGAATTCAGATTCAGTTTCTAAACATTACTCACTGAGTCGTATTATTTACTGAATGAAGAAAAGATAATCGCAATTCGGACGATTGCGCTCCCAATCTCGTTTTACCCGACTACGCAATTATAAAAGCAGTTCTGATTTGTCTAGCATTAAGTTCATTTTAAATGTCAAACATCTCCCTTTGACAAGAATGAGAAAGGTAGATTTTATTTAAGAAACATGAATTTTCACGTGACGTTCTATAGTTTAGTACTTTTAAGAAGTATCGAGTATCTATTTAAAGTATCTACCTTCTTAGTTTGCATTGTTTATTTTACTTTTTATCTTTAATTAGCGACCCACTCCGGCTTCGCACGGGTGCAATGCTGATACTAACTCTACTATACTATGTTATGCATGTATTTTTTTTTTTTTTTTTTTGTTTTTTTTTTTTTTTTTTTTTTTTTTTTTTTTATACATGTAAACATTCCTCTTGAATCACTCTATTAAAAAAGAACCGCATCAAAATCCATTGCGTGGTTTTAAAGATCTAAGCAAACATAGGGACAGCCAGACAACAGGAAGCGACTCTCTTTTATACTATGTAGTGATGGACGCTTTAGATTTAATTATTTAATTCGTGAATTAAACTAAGTATATCTGTAAGTAAAGTAGATAGGTACTAACTGCATATTTAGACGCAGTAGTTGCTATATCAAAATTCTGTATTTTTAGTTGCAATAATTCTCATTTAGTCACTGTAATTATTACCTTCAACTTAACTAAGTACTCGTTTTACTTGCCATACTCTCAACACTCGTTGACAATGAAAACGTAAGTGCAAGTAACCCAAATAAGTTTCTTGTTGAAGCCACTAAAATGAGCATAATATAAACATTTTCATTGTGATCGGGTGACCATTCGTCAGATTCTGAAAACTGGAATATCTCGAAGACCAAGTATAGTACTTATCTTTTTTATATAAATTGTATATAGTGTTTATATTCATGTAAATTGTTTAACAGTAATTTCCCTTGTAACTTAAAATTGTGTTTTAATACAGTTCATTAGTTTTACTGGTTTGGTAGTGCCTTTGCTGATTTTTGTTTGTATGTGTGGCCGAGCGAGCGGAGCAAAAATTCTTTAATATGTCCGGATGTCCAGATTTCTGACTTTTCTCGTCTACATGTTTTTGTTTACATCTCTCAACCGATCTTCTTGTTTTTTTTTGGGCGGGTGCGATAGTTATGTACATGTACATAGATGTTTGTTGAATAATTAAACAAAAATAAAATAAAATAAAAAACCGAAGGCGTTGATCTTGACACTATGAACAGCTTATTTCATTCGCGGATACGTCGAAGACTACAACTCTATGCAGGCATAGTTGTCGTAGGTTTCGGTTATTTATATACTTTTTTATATTTATTAGCATATTTAATAATTAATTCAAATATGTTTTAGAGTGTACACAACGCAAGGCTCCGTCGATCTCAATATAAATTTCCACCTGTTAGAAATATGAAATGTTGTATTTTTTGTATCAGAAATGCAGGCAACCATGCCATTGCATCGGACTAGACAATCAAAAAAGTTGTCCACAGCACACGATCTTATGCAACAGACGAAACGGCCTATAACTCTATAATATGCTTGATTGCTTTGACCAGCGACTAAACGTCAAACAACTCGACCCAATAAATAATAAGTCACGCTCAAAATAAACGAAAAAATGTCCTCTGATTAATGCCCGCAGGCTTGACAGGTAAAAAAACTGACGCGACGCATCATTTGTACCCGAATCAGGCTCTATTCAACTTGACAATAGGATTCTATACCTCCAGGTTAACCTGAAAACCCCTTTAATACTTAACACTAGGAGTTCATTTCCCATTGTGGCTCGAAAGGAGCTCTAGACTGGTTTTTCGGCTGTATTACAAGTGAGTTAAAGAGTAAATTTGCGTGATGGGAGGGAAGAAAGGAATTCCAATATGGCGGTGGAAAGGATGCGTCAGGATATAAAATCACGGTTGGATGAGTGCGGGTGGCCGAGATACGAGTGTTGAAAAATTTCACGTTTTCATACATGGCTTAGAGGAAAAGGGGGATAGATGGCATTATCACACCTTTATGGCGTGGCCATAACTTTAAAAATATGCCTTGGGTCGGGCATGAAACCGATCAAAAGGTATAATCTTTATTGCCTATCAAAAGAAAACTAGAATGTATAGAAACTACAAATCAATAAAAAGCCTTATTTTTTTTTATATTCATACTTTGTTTATAGTATTTACTTGTTACATAGTCATTAATCTCTTGCCTAGAGTTGCTTGAGTATAAGTAGATATTTTTTGTTTAATACAATAAATCGCCTATACCTATTCATATAAAAAGAAA
This sequence comes from Apotomis capreana, assembly GCA_947623375.1. Taxonomy (NCBI): domain Eukaryota; kingdom Metazoa; phylum Arthropoda; class Insecta; order Lepidoptera; family Tortricidae; genus Apotomis; species Apotomis capreana. The sequence goes on along the minus strand of OX392509.1, from coordinate 10,655,519 downwards.
CACAGTGAAATGTCGATATTAGGTAAAGGAATATTTACTATGAGGTCTTTTGACTCAAAATAAAAACATGTTCTTACATTCTTATGTCAAAACAGAAATTCAAGATACGGAATGGCATCCGCAACATCGTATCACGATGCGATGCCGTGTCTTGTTAATTATAATAACTACTTATGTCATTGATGTTCTTTTGAAAGTATTTGCTCTTTTAAAATATACGAAAATGGAAGTCGCTCCATTAACCCATTCACGGCCAAGCGCCGTCGACCGTACCTACTCTATACGCGAGGCCACAACAATTTTTTTGCTAAAACAAGTGACTCAACGTTTGGGTCATGAGCCCGGCGCGGACGCCTAATAGACCGCCGCTTCTGAAGCCTAGCTGGACAGTTTTATTTTTATTCAACATTTTTTGTCACTATTTTTATTCTCGCCTTAGAAATATTATTTTATTACTTGGGTAGTGCAATGTATTTTTTACCTTAAAACATATAATATTAATAGATTAGATTTCGAGTGTAGTTAAAAATTTAAGGTCGTATTTACTGTGATGTCAGTCAGTAGTGTTCTGATGATGAAGACAGGAGATGGCCATCGGAACTCTGTGACAAAACACCGCAAACTAATTGTGTTTGGGGTTGTTACAATTTGTCTCGATACGTATTCGTTGCTTGTGGAAAACCGATAAAACATGAAATGAAACAAGTTGTTGAATGGTAACATTTATTATAAACAGTTTAAAAAATTAATAGAGAACAATCATTTACCTACTTAATATAATATTTACAAACATGTTGTGAAATGATAACATTTATAAACAGTTTAAAGATATAGAGTTCAATAACTTACATAATATGATATTTACAAACATATTATTAAATGAGAGTACAATCATTTACATAATATAATATTTACAAACATTTTACATAGAAAACTACCGTGAGTCTCAGACATATTAAAATACTTAAACGGGTTTACTCACGTCGTAGAAGTCTAATAACGCTCGACATGTTTCGCCGCGATTGATCGTCTCTCCTGATGATGAATCGCGTACCGATTCGAAACATATCGAGCGTTATTCGAATTCTACGACGTGAGTAAACCCGTTTAAGTATTTTAATATTTACAAACATATTGTGAAATGATAATATTTTTAAACAGTTTAAAGATATAGAGTACAATCATTTACATAATATAATATTTACAAACATATTGTGAAATGATAACATTTATAAACAGTTAAAAGATATAGAGTACAATCATTTACATAATATAATATTTACAAACATGTTGTGAAATGATAACATTTATAAACAGTTTAAATATATAGATTACAATCATTAACATAATATAATACATATTTACAAATTTAAGGCGACCGCTCCTATGCCCGTTACCTTTCATTGTCAATATACAGAAACGCAAATGGGGATTACCTTTCTACTAGTATGTAAAGGTGATTCGGGGCAGTCATCCACTTTCGTCTTAGTTAAGTTTGTACCATCTAATAGTCTTATGCTCAGGATTGTAATATGACATCATTTGGTCATATCTGTCGACTCCCCCCATATAATTATTATATTGCAAAACCACGTTAGGCTTAGATTTTTGGGTATTTTGCCTGGTTGTGTAATCTTGCCACTCACCGTCGTGTTCTGAGGAAATCATAAGGACTTCGGTAATCATTCCATTTGGTTATGGAAATACCATTTTTTGAATAGGACGATATTTTCTCCTGATCTGCAAACATTTTTTTATTTGCAGAGGAAGGCCTTTTCTATTGGGGCGTAGAGTATGGGTCACATGGGTCCCATGTTCGATTAAAAAGCTTGTTAGTGAAACCGAGTTATAAAAAAAAATCGTGTCGCCAGGCCACGGTGACCCACACTCTGAGCCATGCTAATAACTTCTGATATATATTTATATTTGATATCTTTCGGATGTAAATTTATCAGTTTGTTTGCAATGCTTACGTATTTCGAATTTCAGTAAAGAACTATCTTATTTACTTATAGTAAACCTAACTTGAATGTTCTAGGCGCTGTATTGATAAATAAAAACGATTTAATGGTTAGTAGCTTTAATTATACTAATACTATTAAATCATATTAGGTAAGTTTCCTTTATTTTAATTTGGATTTATTCACGACTCACATGCGAGTCACTGGCCCTGCGGATAGTGCTGCTATCTCTTAATTCACCGAACCCGGACAAAGATCTTAAAAAAACCCGGACATTTGGCGTAAATCGCAGTTTTTCCCGGACGTGTCCGAAAATAATATGATAAAAAAAATAGCTTTATTTTACATTTGCATAAAAAGTGTCTGGGTTTTACGGACACTTTGAAAACCGTCCCGGATAGCCTCCAAACTAGAACAAATCAACATGACCCATACGCTGAGTCACTGGCCCTGAATGGGTTAAGAAGGTCTATGACCGGCTTGGTCTCGGGTTATTTAGTATAATTGTACAGCAATTAAATATACATATTTTTTGCGAGGAAACCCATTCACCTCAACGCCATTAAAATATGTTTGTCTCACATATGTCGAAATACAACGCTTGGAAAGAGAAAAACACTTGACTTGTTCGGTGTAGGTAAGTCTGAACAGTATATACAGCACGTCACTCTCTCACAGTACAGCAAAGAAAGAGATAGGTAATATTTCTCGCGCGCGAAAGAGTCGCGTGTCACAGTTGTGCTAGAGATGCAGTACCGGCCAATAATGTATCACTTTGTCTTTAAACCTCGACCGAAAAAGGAGTGTAATATAAGAATTTGGAATTCTTAGGTTCAATATTGATTGAGATCTTGTCACTTGTTTTCAATATCTTGAAAACTACTGGTCATGTTTCAACCAAACATAGCAAAGAAACGTACCGACGGACAAGTCTTTCGATAAAAAAAAACTGCGGTCAAATTGGCCCATGCGTTGTGGAGCTATGATGCCACAGACAAACACACAGTTACACGTGTTAAACTTATAACACCTCTTTTTGTCGGGGGTTAAAAAATGTCCGTTTTCAACGAAACTCAATTATGTTATTTGACAATGAATCAACCAGAAAGAGACAAGAAAACAAAGAAATTTAGCTTATCGGTTCAGCCATTTCCAAGCTTTTGATGATACATAGTTTTATATCATAAGAGTGAACCATCTATATTATTTATACTCGGCACTCGTGTCTTATTCAGATCAGATAACTCATTAAGTGTAACCTGCACGATAACACAACTTTAATACCAATTCCGCGTACACTAATCAAATTTACATGTAGATGTTTAGATATTTTAGGAATCAGACGAGCATTTCCTGTTCCCGAGAAGCCCCATTGTACATAATAATCGTTTCCGTCCATTCAATCATCTCGTTGATGTATGCAAATGCCTGATTTTGATGTTTTTTTCGGTGATTTCATTGAAAGATCACTGTGGCTTTGCATGACAATAGCGTTTCCCGTTTTCCGATTTTAGAGCCAGCGCTCTAAACCCAGCGGTTTACTTTATTTACTAGGTGTTTGCAATTTCGTGCCCGTAATTTTGTTCTTTACCATGTTCGGGTAAAAAAATGGGATACTTTTTAGGGTTCCGTACCCAAAGGGTAAAAACGGGACCCTATTACTGAGACTTCGCCGTCCGTCCGTCCGTCCGTCCGTCCGTCTGTCACCAGGCTGTATCTCAACAACGGTGATAGCTAGACAGTTGAAATTTTCACAGATGATGTATTTCTATTGCCGCTATAACAACAAATACTAAAAATAAAATAAATATTTAAGGAGGGCTCCCATACAACAAACTTGTTATAGAATATATAATATGTATAGGTACGGAACCCTACATGCGCGAGACGGGCTCGCACTTGCCCAATTTTTTTTATTATATAACCATCTTGAAATGTCAGCTATCCCTGTACTAAAATAGGTTGAAATCCGTTCAGCTGTTTCGGCGTGATGCGAGGACAAATACATTTCCACCGACAGATGGCGCCATACGGCTGCTGCATCGCACTTTTTTTTTCCTGAACTAATCCGAACCCTCCTCATAGAATTTTTTTCTTAAATAGCATAGATGTTAACACTTTATTATACACAATAACAGATTAAAAGTACATCTATCGTCGGATAACGTCGGATAATACAAGTACAACGAACGTATTGCTATAAGGAATCACTTCTAGTTTTTTATTACGAATAAATAATCTTTCTATCTCGTGGAGGAGCTGGGGTGGTTGGAGTAGCGCTACCCCCTTTTCACGCAAAATAGGCACGTTGGATTGCGGAAAATGCCCAGCGCAACTAACTAACTAACTAACTATATAATCTTTGAGCAATGAGTAAATATAGGCAGAAGATAATAAATAGGTCCTAACACCATGAACAAAAAGGTACCTGTAAATACTAAAACTAGGTTAGCACTTTTGGTTTATAGATTTAGTCTAACGCTCTTGTGCTGAATCGAGCTGTAAATTTTAGAATTTTTGTCTATAAAGCCTTACGTTTTTTTAAGGCTTTTGTAGCAACATCGTGTATACAACGCGACCCTTTTCGGGTAAATGCTTACAAAAGACCTTACAAAACGCTCTGACGTACACAGTGTAGTTATTGCTGTTTAATCTCTGTACAGCTCTAATTCAGCACTTATACGACCAAATTAAATACGAGCTGAGAAATATCTGCATAAAGGAATGGTCTCAGTCTATACGCTGTATACAGTTTGATGAATTTAAGGCTGCGTCTTCACTAGATTGCTGAGCTATTTAGCTAAGTGATAATCCGAGAATATCGGATCATTTATTTTTTTGGCATCCCTTGCTTCTCAGGCAAACGATTCATGCATTGTTTAATTTCATCATTCTATTCGATGACCTACCCCTCTCTCGGATGACAGAACCTCAGGACACCGATCACCGATCCTATATCGCGATCAGCTCACGGATTTACCCAAAAAGCACACATGCTGTGTAACAGCTTATATACAGCCATTACATAGCTGAAATAAGTCGTATAAGGGCTGTATAAGCTATAATGCAGCCTTGTGCTACGTGGGTAGACTGTGTAGCTTAGCTTAGCCAAACTCGCTTCGCCGCAGATCTAGTGGAAAGGCAGCCTAACGTAACGACGCCGCAGATGACTCATTTGTGTATGTAAATGAAGTTAAAATTCAAAACGTCAGCCTCAACTTTGGGTTTTTGAAATTCAAATTTGTCGGGCGGTGTGAGTCGAAATTACAGTACAAGAATACTTAATTGTTTTATGGTGATTCTACAAAAGGCCCACCCTGGGAGCTTATGGTTGCATTTATCATATAAGTCGAATAGAGGTTGTTAATTGGTGCTCGTGTACCTGTGGAGGCCCTTCTAATGACCTATTTTTTATTTCTTGTATTGGGGCCGGCTAGCGGCTCGGGTAGTGCCGGTTCTAATGAAATAAATCCTCCCACTTTTTTCTATACGTATAGCATTACCTAGGCTTATATAGGTAGAGTATTTTTTTGTACTTCTTGCTGTTAATAGTCAAGTTAGTTACTTGTATAATCTACTTTTTTCTGTTACTCGTTGCCATAGTGATGTCCCCAGGGTCGCTCTTCAGAACTACGATTATCGGCGGCTATTTACCAAAAACTTTGTGTGTTCTGTACAATTCTGCTAGATGTAATTCTGCTACAGTGACGTCTGCTAGAGGAAACGAAATGTTTAAACCAAAGCGAATTTTTTTAAAAATTTAATGGTTCAGGCAGGGTTCGAAACTACGCTACATGACGCTACGATGCCACCCTAAGGCATGGAAGAAGCAACTGATTGAAAATTCAGTGGCTCTTGCATCGGGTTCAGTGGTCCATTAGGTAGGACGCCCGTGTTGGCCGGAAAGCCGTTGGAGACGCAGGTCCGAACCATGCCTGAACAATTAAGGCGACTCCGTACGTGGAATGGTGATTTTTAAAGTCAAGGCTCGTAATCTAGCCAACGGAAAAATCTGAAAAAAATATATGTTATTTTTGACTATTTCTTCTAAAAAATTATAGTTGGATTTTTTTTTAAAGCAATAGTTACTATGGAAAAAATAATGTTGAAATAGGGTCGTTTTCAATTTTCAATTCCCTAAGGCTTCTAAACTACAAGTGATATTTACACGGCTCTTTCGCAAGAACATTGACAATTCATTGATCTTTAATCGTATTGTTTAAAAGTTAGTAAAATGGAAATTCGGTCTAATAAAGCATCAAAAAAACCGAATTTCCGCGAGCGCGGCCGTGCCCGGGCTGCGAGCTCAGTGTAAATCTAACCGTCGAAGGGGAAGGCTGTGTCACTTGCTCTCGCGATCCATCTAGTTACGGAAAATTGTTATAGTACCGGATCCCGCGGAGGTTCGATCTGTCTTCGTGCGTTTGAAGTGTATTTTAAGAGAGTGTAGATCGTTTTTTGACACGACTACGCTATGCGACATAACAAAAAGCACTCATTTTCATATAGAATTAAATTCAACTGTTTTTTTTCGTATTTAGGTATCTATTAATTTTAAGTACTTATAAAAAAAAATTGTCATTGCTTAGCATTCCCGAACACATTTGGATACTTAGATATTCTCAGTCATGAGCCCACACCAGACAGGATTCCCAGAAAATAACACTTTTGGTGTGGGTTTTAGGGCCCTTCTCTGTGTAATATTAGAGTACCTTCGGTATTTCGGTTAGTAAAAAAAATCTGATAATACAGACATTTAAGTATGATAACGTCTAATGATCTTTATGAATTCAACCCTAAGAGATATGAATATCGTAATGCAGAACAAGTATTGTTCGTTTGAATACCATTATAATATTCGGTAAAACGCTTATTTACGAATACGAATATTTATTGTAAGTATTCACATTCGTTGCGTCACTAGTACAACAGTACATGACATATGATATAAAAATACAATATCAAAAATTACAATAATTTTCTAGTCCAAGAAGGCAAGTGACAATTTTGGCATGAGGGAGGGCTTATTTATGTAAATATAGTCAGAATACATATTTGCATCAATAAATTTCCCACTTCATATTTAAATCTAAATGAGCGTTAGTAATTATTGACATATTCGCCGGGCCTAGCTAGACAGTAGACATACCTAGCCTGGCCATAAGTTCTGTTCCAATTGTTTACCGTTTATAAAATTAAAACCTGATTTTTATTACATATCGTTTAAAAGCCATATATTAATGATCGGATTAAAGTCGAATTAATGAAAAAATATATAACTTTATTTAGACTCATCGTAATGCCCGGACTTGATTTTTGACTAATGCTCAGAATTTTTCTCTCTAAGTTTGCCAGAGGGCAATGAAACGATCTTGGATCAAATTAATCGATTGCGGAAGGAACGCCAAAACCCAAATAGCTAGCTTACGTAACCCAGACAACCGCTAAACTAAAGTAAGGCTGACACGTTTGCCGCATGTCAACCGATCTGCAGATCAAGAAATCTACACCCACCCAATAAAATTCGGCGTCACGGTAGATCACGATGGAGATGGTGGGACTACCTGGATGTATTACAAAAGGGTTTTGACATTGCTGATCTAAATAAGGACGAGTGGAAAAAAGATAGAGGCCTTTACCCGACAAAGGGACGGCACAGGCTTATATGCATAATAATCTGAAGAAAAAAAACTTTTGAGTCATGTATAAGTACATTCAGTTATCGAAAGCTTGTTATTTTATTAAATCTTTTATCTATCCAAATATCATAAACCCTCCATGATGCGTTCAAGAACGGCACATTATGACCACCATAAAAATAGACTGTTTTTTAGCACAAATTTCTTATTTCGATAGTATTATTTATTCAAATTTCGAACATCTCCGAAAAACAAAGAAATTTGATTTGACCTCTATTCTAATATCAATCGAGATGACGTCAATTTTCAATCAAATTTGACAAATGTCACACGTAAGTAAGATATCGAACGATATGATAGTTAGGGCCGACTCTAGTTTGTCTCTGAATTAAAATAAAAACAATGACAGCTGCCAGAAAACTTCATTACCGCCATTACCGGGTAATATTTGTTATAATGTGCGACTTCTAAATGCATCATGGAGGCTTATGATATGTGGCTAGATAAAGTAGTATATGTAACTGTACATAATTAGGCATTAAAACACACGTGTGATGTTATTATGAAACTTGCCTTCGGCTTGTTTCGTAAACCCACACTCGTGTTTAATACCCTTCATTATGTACACTATGTACAGTCACATGAAGTACCATTTATTGTATTCATATATCACATTACACCGTCAAACCTCACCTTCATAAACTTCAAAACCTACCTTTTGCACTATAAAATGGTAAACATTTAAAACTTGCCTGGATATGAATAACATTTTCCATCTTGAAATTTTATGCGAATGACCATTTTTATCGGCTAAATTTCATATATACTGATTAAAAGTGATAAACCTCATTATTTATAGATTTAGGTATTTTTACCGGAAAAATAACCCATAGGATCCCATAGGATCATTTTGCTGACCGTCCGTCTTTCTGTCACGACCCTTTATCTCGGTAACGCGTGTAGGTGTCGAGTTGAAATTAAAACCGTCTACACGTCGTACTTTGGTCTACAGTCCCTTGAAGCTGTAAAAAATCGAACTTCTAAGTTAACGTAAAAAAAAGATACGGCTTTTTATGCCGCAAAAAAACGTATCTACGCTGGAAAGGAAAATTATCCAAGAGACACGGAGCTAACTTTACAGGAGATCTAAAAAACTACGATTTAAAAAAATAAATAAAAGGTTATTAAATATTCTGTGGACCTACTTTTTAAATGAAGCATTTTGTAATTATAAACCACATCATGTTCTCTACATGTCGCTTTTGTTATTTTGTCTATTAATGGAATAATTTAAAATTTAGCATCGCTTACGCAAAATAGCTGTCAAAATCGAATTAGGTAAAATTATCTAAACGACACGTTTCCCGAGTCAGGTAAAATAGTATAATCTACATGTTACACAACAATCAACACAGTAAACAATATCTATGTGCATACGATGCTCATTTTATATAAATAATATCATGTTTTTTACATGTTGCTTTTGTTATTTTGTCTTTTATTGGAATATTTTAGGATTTAGCGTCGCTTACGCAAAATGGCCGTCAAAATAGAATTAGGTAAAATTATCTAAACGACACGTTTCCGAGAAATTAGTCAGGTAAAATAGTATAATCTATTACACAACAATCAACACAGTTAACAATATATATGTGCATGCTCATTTTATAGTCAGGTAAATATATAAATGTGCATAAATCAGCATGAAATAAATCAAGAAAAATTATCTAATCGCCTTTGTAGGAAATATTTCAGACATGAAAAGCTATTTATCGTACAACAAAACCTCACGATTAATGTTTTAATTAGAGAAAAATATTTATTTTCAAACATTAAAATTAATGAAGTGACATTTAAAGTTCTCTAAGACAAACACTTATAGTCCAACTACGCAAATACAAAAAAAACTGCTTTAGAAATGTTAAAGATTTATATATCAGATATCACGTGAAATTTCAATTTTATCAATTTTTATGTGTGATCTGCTGAAAGATTTCCAGTAGTTCTAGACCAATGTATGGTAGCAAACGATAGCTATGACTAATGAGAACAGCACAAGAGTTCTCAAGACTGCAGTCACTCGGTACTCATTAAGGAATTTTAAATCACGAACTACGTGAAATTTCAAGTTTTACAATTGCAATGAGATAATATCCTATCCTAACAAGAATAACAAAACTACCTACAACTCTGTGTGGTATAAGTGACGTCTCGTAAGACACTGTTTGAGTGAGATGGCGTTTGGGTCCATCAAGCGAGTCCAAAGTAATGCCTTAGTGCCACAGACACAGATTTACACCGCAGGTGGGCCTAACGGCCTTTATAAATATATTGAATTACTACTAAATGTGTGATCCATACTATACTATACTATATACTTTACTTACTATAATTCACTAACACTATCCATACTAATATTATAAATGCGAAAGTGTGTCTGTCTGTCTGTCTGTTACCTCTTCACGCTTAAACCGCTGAACCGACTTAGATGAAATTTGGTATGGAGATAGTTTGACACCCGGGAAAGGACGTAGGATACTTTTCATCCCGAATAAATTTAGTGTTCCCGTGGGATGAGCAGGTAACACCGCGGGGCACAGCTAGTATTTTATAAAACAGAACCGGTAAAGTTGTCTAACTACCAATTTAACGAAAATATTTGTTTTTTAGTACATTCTATGCGACAAATACGACTCAATTGTTATTCAAGCAATTCAAGATAAGCGACAGTAGTCGATCAAAGTCATATCAGGTAAAAAAGGATAAGCGACAATGGTTTCATAGTATCAAAGCAGGTAAATTTGGATAAACGCCAATAGTTAAGATACGACAATCAGGTAATTTAATCTAACTATGTTATTTTTTTTTATAGAATCTTATATCGATTCTGTTTAATAATGTGGAAATACCACATTTTTACTTTTTGGCTAATGCGCATAAGCATTTTAAACACACATGACACAGAGGGCGCTCCAGTAGCGAAGAATTATGGAATCAAAGATTTAGTGTGATTGACGTAACGATATGATAGCTCAGTTGGTAGAGCACTACACCGGAAACTTAGGGTCGCAGGTTTGAGTCCTGCTTACATTGCAGTGGATCACATTAAATTTTTCTTTCATAATTTACCTTTATGTTAATTTTATCATAAAGACTTAGGTAAAATGCCTAAAACGAGATTAAAATGTATTTTACGATCAGGTAAAAACAGTTAACCAACAAGTGCAAGGTTAGTTGCAATAAAGAAAAATTATCCAAGTTGTTTGATCTGTTTTGACAAATAAGTAAAAAAGCTCTAAGGTTCATTCTTATGCAAAAAACTTTTTATGTAATCTCCATTTTGCTAAAAAAAACTCAAAAATCAAGTCATTTAGTAGAAAAAAAAGTAGAGATTCTCTAAATCACCGACGGGATAAGCGACACAAAAGTCGTCAGACAGATGTATACGAGCCCCAATCCATTCGATGCAGAAAAATCTGCCGATCCCAACAGTGTGTATAACTCAATAACCCCAAAAATGTCGCTTAGATAAGTTCTCCTTTCCAGCATCGGCATATTTTGACACTCAAGTATCCATTGACCTTAAACATTGAAATTTGCCAAAAAATTCGTCTAGTAAAATATCGTCAATATCAACAAGTAAGATAGGGGAAAATCTGAGAACATTACTAATGTAGTCATAAAAAACTATCACTGTTTATAAGTAGCTAAAGAACGTAAATCCGTTTTCCAACGGTAAAGTTGAGTTTGTCGCTCTATTATTTATAGTTTATCTTTTCATTAGAGCAGCATGACCCGGGGGATAAAGCTGTGCCTCCACTACTATGTTAAGATATCGGTTCATCCGCTGGGTCACGATATGATTTATTTATTAAAAAAAAACCGGCCAAGTGGGAGTCGGACTCGCGCACCGAGGGTTCCGTACAAACACTTTCCATCCCTAAGTGGTTAAGTTAAGTTTGCACCTGGTATGTATAGCGCCCCATATAAATTAGGTGCAAAGTTAGGTATTAAAAAAACTACTTACTAGATCTCGTTCAAAACAATTTTCGTTGGTAGTTTTTATAAAAAAATATTTTAGAAACCTCGATATCATTTTTGAAGACCTATCCATAGATACCCCACACGTATGTGTTTGATGACAAAATATTTTTTGAGTTTCAGTTCTAAGTATGGGGAGCCCCCAATATTTTTTTATTTTTGCATCAAAATCTTAATGCGGTTCACAGAATACATCTACCTACCAAGTTTCAACAGTATAGCTCTTATACTTTTGGAAAAAAATGGCTGTGACATACGGACGGACAGACGGACAGACCGACAGACAGACATGACGAATCTATAAGGGTTCCGTTTTTTGCGATTTGGCTACGGAACCCTAAAAACTATTTTTTTTTCTGTATGATTTTACATTACACGTATAATCAAGAATCTTGTCGGCATTTTAACTATTTTTGGTAGGTACCTATACCTACACATACAAAAGAAACTAAAAAGTATTTTTCGATTCGAGACTTCCAAATGGCCAATTTCACTTATTTTTTTGGAAAATAGCTTTAACGCATTTTATTTTTAATATTCTACTGTAGTGGGTAAATAGATATTTAGTAATCCGAAATAATTATATCATTGTTTAAATGATTTATTTTACTTCGAGATTTTTCAATGCCTTTAAGTAAGGTAAGTATAAGGTTTGTTGATCTTCAACTCACGCTCGGACTATGCGAGTGTATGAAGCTGCTTGGACGCCACTCAACGAGATAATGAACGAAGTAATGTTCCGGGGGCGCACGGTCGGCGGGGGGAATAACGTTAGGCTCCGCCCAGATCCTCAAGGACGTTGGGATTAGGAGTCGCCTTAAATAAAATAAAAAGTCGCTGCATTGTAATCATTTAATTCGTAAGCCTATTGTTCCCGATCCCGACAATACCACAGTATTATATTAATATCAATTATGAACACGTTTCTAAGAAGTTTAACTACATTTGTCCCCTGAGTTACGAGACAACGAGAAAAAATCGATCCACCCATAAAATGATTTGAAAAGTTACAAGGAGCTCTTATAAAATATATTTCACGAAACACGATTTTGTTTAGTACGAAACAATTATTAAATATTTCTTATTTGTGTTAAAGTGGTGACGATGATAGTTATAAGCGTAGGGATACTTTAAACTCGGCTACGGCTAAAAAAGAAGATTAATTTGGTGACTCGCGAACGAAGTTAAGCTTTTTAGTATCTAATAAAAATCTCCACCAAACGCGTTCCTCCGACTAAAAAGCTTTAAAGCAACCGTGGAGTACTAACATAACCTGGCTTCAACAATGTAACTGCACTTAAAAATACCTCATTTCCTCCATATAAATCTCTGAGCGACATCTAGGGTTAATTCCAGGGGTTATAAATCCGTTGACGTCAGGTAGCTGCTTTATTAAGGAGTTAAATTTCTCACTCATACACTCTTTGTGAAGAAGGACGTAACTTAATATTTTTTTCTTGTGGCATATGTCTTTATTGAGAATTAAACAGCTTCGAAGAAACAAGGCGTCTTTCGTTTGGGGGATTTGAATATGTGAACATGGATTTATGAGGTCGAATACATGCGATATGTGTGATGTTGAATTTTAAATGTACTTGTAAAATATACACATAATATGTCTATATATAATACTTTATGTATGTGCTAGCAATGTTTCGATTGGTTCTTGAAGCAAGAACAAAAGATGAACGTAATGTTCTCTGCTATAAACACTTTTTAATTCAAATTTCGGTGCATTCTAGATATCTACATCCCTTTTTAGGGTTCCGTAGCCAAATGGCAAAAAACGGAACCCTTATAGATTCGTCATGTCTGTCTGTCTGTCTGTCCGTCTGTCCGTCTGTCTGTCCGTCCGTATGTCACAGCCATTTTTTTCCGAAACTTTAAGAGCTATACTGTTGAAACTTGGTAGGTAGATGTATTCTGTGAACCGCATTAAGATTTTGATGCAAAAATAAAAAAATAATAATAAATATTAGGGGCTCCCCATACTTAGAACTGAAACGCAAAAATTTTTTTTTCATCAAACACATACGTGTGGGGTATCTATGGATAGGTCTTCAAAAATGATATCGAGGTTTCTATAATGTTTTTTTTCTAAACCGAATAGTTTGCGTGACAGACGCTTCCAAAGTGGAAAAAAGTTGGTCCCCCTCCTCTAACTTCTAAAATAAGAAAATGAAAAATCTAAAAAAAACATATGATGTACATTACTATAAAAACTACCAACGAAAATTGTTTTGAACGAGATCTAGTAAGTAGTTTTTTTTTAATACCTATTAATACCTAACTTTGCACCTAATTTATATGGGGCGCTATACATACCAGGTGCAAACTTAACTTAACCACTTAGGGATGGAAAGTGTTTGTACGGAACCCTCGGTGCGCGAGTCCGACTCGCACTTGGCCGGTTTTTTATTTGAAAATCTCACAGTAAAGGACTGATTATATGCGTTTTAAGACTTATAGCCGTGTTACTACAACTCTGTCTTGTATTTTCTCCGTATGAAGCGCTATTTTCGGTTGTCTAGTAGAAGTCGTGGCTTTTTACGATTATTATCAAAAGTATGTTGATTGTTTTTATGAATTGGCTCATATTGCGGTGGTTTAAGCGCTCAAATAATGACTCAATGTTAAGCAAAGACTGACTTTCCACTCAATATATTAAGAATGCCTCGAAAATTTTGTGTTGGGATGGCTCTCGTCTATTTAACTTAACTATGTTTTGCGTAGCGTAAATATGAACGTACTGCCCGCGCCCCGCGGTTTATCAGACCAAAAGGTGGCCTATGTGTTAATCCAGGGTGTCGGCTACCTTCATACCAAATCTTTTAAAAATTGGTTCAGCCGATTGAGAGTCAAGACTTCACAAACATACAAACACACACAAACTTTCGTCTATTTTTTTAAATATCGTACAACGTCAGACAAATCGATCTAATCCAAAATTAAGCTCAAGAAGGCTTGTGTTGTGGGTACTAGACGATATATATAGCTAGTCCCAAATCAAGCTCAAGAAGGCTTATGTTATGGGTACTAGACGATATATGGGACTAGCTAAATATATACTTAAACACGTAGAACAACCATGACCCAAGCACAAATATTCGAGTTCATCACACAAATATTTGCCCTGGCCGGGATTCGGATCCGGGACCGCCGGCTCATTAAGCAGGTGCTCTACAATCTGCGCCAAACGCGTCGTCCTTTGTTATATTAAGTAGTTTGATTTTCAAGCTTTAGCCATGCAACTATCCTTAAACATCCCACCAAACAGGTACTCAGTATAGTGACGTCACTCACAGCATCCAAGGCGCAGGCGCAGGTACATGCGCTATTCTCGGCGCTGCGCTGGTCACTGACCACGAAACCTTTAGGTGACTGTAACACCAGCTTAAAGAGACCTCCCACTCCCCCCTTGGTTGTACGGCTTCAGGTCAAAGTACAGGATCCGAGGGACCCTTTTAAAATGGCCAAGGAATACCGACGACCAATACTGTTAGAACCGTATGTTAGTTGCGTTGAGGCTGGTTGGGGGTTCTAGTGTTTCTGGTCAATGTTTGTTACTATCTTTTTTCAACCATATGTTATGTGGTCGTTTTGTTAGTTGGTATGTCTGGTAGGTTAACGTCTCGTGGTATTTTATGTGTTGGTTTTGTATTATTTATGAGTTAATAAGGTTAAATATTTTAATGTTTGAGTCATCACGAGTTGTTTACATAAAGGATATAACTGTGTCTGGTAAATTATTTAACGTTTGTGATGTACACATGACACATTTGTGCAGTCTATAAAATAGGACATATCTACCTTTGTTTTATCGACACCTTTTATCGAATGTTTCGTTTAATTGGTATATCATTTTTATCGTTTTTATTTATCTAAACCATTAAGTTTATGAGTTAGTTAAAAAATTTAATCGAGTGTTCGAATCACATTACCTATACGATGCCTTTTTATTTTTCAGATAGTATGTGTTTTTTTTCTAAGGAAACAATACGACGATATAAAACTTCAATGTAACAGTGGCACCCTGGGATCGCTAAATCCTAGTCTAGAACCTAGACACATAACTTACGAATAACGGCTCAAAACCTCCTCTCCATTTAGCCCCAACCTTGCCGATCCGAATTCCTAAAGAAAACGAAAAGAACATCTTTATATCATACCGGGGTAACTCGAAAAAAACCACAATCTTACCTTTGCTTTCGTTTCAACCTTTAAAACGTCAACAGAAGGGCTATAACTCTTGTCTCGGTCTTCCACTGATTGTGGTACGGCCGCTGGGATAGGAAAAGTGGTCAAAAGCGGTTCAACTGGTTTCGTGAGGCTGTTTTGTCTTATTTTTGTGCACAGGAGGCACTGACCACCACAATAAAGGTTCGAGTTTTAAGGTTGAGCGGATGCGTTGGCTCGTGTTGGGATAGTTATTTAACTATGGATAGATACAGAATAAATAAGACAATTGGAAATGTTGACGAGTTTTGTAGTCATTTATTTCAACGTCTCTTTGTTTATACATCTGTTATTATTATAAAACCCTTAAATAATATTGAAAATCAATTTCTTACGGTGGGACGCCATCAAGACTTCGGGAGAATGCACGTTTTCTTTTCCTCCGTATGAGCATTGAGTACCTACTACTTACTTATGGACGTCCAAAAATTTATATTTTCTTATTATTATCGGTAAAGGTTATGCAGACGAAGTTTAGGGACTTTCCTATTAAAAATAATGAGATTTAAAAGCAGTTATTGTTGTACCCAGTTATTTGGAAAGTTATTTCAGCATTGTAGAATTTACAAGTAGGTATAAAGTTATAGATAACATGGCTTGATGGTAAGGTGGCATGTAAATTAAATTAAAGCAAATTATTCCAACATTTGAGGTTTACGAGTTAAATAATGAGATTGACGTAACATGACGAAATATTGCGTGAAACCTCTAACATTTGCGCTTATATAATCCGGTATAATTGCAAATAAGTACCTATAAGGTCTCCTGGATAATGCGTTTGCCTCTATAGACATAAAGGCAAATGCGGCTATTGAATTGATGATATCATAAAACCGGAACATTTTAGGATCACCCCCTCTCTCTTTGTGGCGCGGAATTGATGGCGGGACGACTTGGACTCATTTTTGAAGGACTGGCCAGATACAGCTCAAAACAAACAGCGACAGATGTAAAAAGAGGGTGGGGGCCTTTGCCCAGCATTGGGACATATGGGCCTATGCCCATAATTAATAAAAAAAATACTACTCGTACCATAAAGGAAATGGGCACCGACGGACAAGAACTAGTACCGGTGTAAAGCTTTACCTGATATCGGTGTCGCGTTTCGTAACGCTTGGCCTAGGACCAGTTTGGATTAGCTAACAATAGCCTGGAGGAAGCGTTACGTAATCAGTAATCGGCTACGCAGTACGAGAAAGTTATAGCAAGTTTATCTGATACAAATAACCGTAGGACTTAGTCCCCTCCCCTGCCGCTGCCACATAGGAACAAGACGCCAGCTACCAACAAGAAAATCATATTGAAATAAATGTATGAGGGCATTTCACCAGAAAGTCTACTTTGTCGAGCACATGACGGCTACGACAGCTACCTTAAAAGCATATATGGAAAGCCCAAGAATTCACTACCAATACAAAAGCTAAGCTATTTATTATTCTTTAATCGTATGGCGCAAAAAACATGACAAGTAATCGAAATATATACAACAATTATGTCAAAAATTTATATCCAAGGTTCTTAGCCATTTAGCCGCGTCAGTTGTGAATAGAGCATGCTCCCGGTTCTGATTTTGTATGGCGAGAACCGGGAATTCCCGGTTCCGGTACTGGATTTGTGTAGAAAATGAGTACCGGGAGCACACCCTAGTTGTGAAGTGTATATAAGTGGAGAATAGGTCTTCCGGGTTTCCAGGGAAGGCTCTGAAGGGGTATTCCTGTACTCTGTGATGGACAGTTTGAGATTCGGCACCACTCCGCCGCCACTCGCAGCTAGGCGAATCGAAGCTAAGCTATAAAATATTGACATACCAAAAATGAACTTCCTAAGTTACCTAACTTTCTTTGAAGCATAAAAAGAATGGCGTCACGTGCCCGATATTCTGGTGGAATGGCGCTTTAGAAGATAAGTTACCAGCGTATTTGACGACCTCCCCGTCTTGCACAACTACGCGACTCTTGTCGCGCGACAGCATCGCCTGTCACTATCGCACAGTACTGCGAAGAAAGAGAGTGACAGTTCTGCTAGAGGTGCTAGTGAGGCTGGCTTATTCTGGCAGCAAATTCATGATTTTTTTTATGACATAGGGGGCAAACGAACAAACGGATCGCCTGATGGGAAGCGATAACCGTCGCCCATAGACACCTGCACTATCAGAGGAGTCACAAGTGTGTTGCCGGCCTTTCAGTTGGGAGTACGCTCTTTTCTTGAAGGTTTGAAGGTCGTATCGGTCCGGAAATACCGCTAGCGACAATTCATTCCACAATGCGGTCGTGCGAGGCAGGAAATTTCTATAAAAACGCACAGTTGTGGACTTCCATCTAAGTGGACCGATCTACCGATTCCTTTACCTCTTCCGGACCGTAGTCACCAAGCCGCCGAAACTTCTAGTGCATGTTTATGCAGTGATACCACACGCTACCCCACGTGTCGGAGCTCCAGAAATACGCCGCGTAAACACCGCAATATGTTCACAAGTAATGAACCGAACACTTGGACGGGTATAAATAGATGGATAAATAATAGTGCTGCGGCTCCGGCTGCGGGTGTCGATAATTCGATAATCGACTAATCATCTAATCTCCATCAGTAACTAACTATTGCAAACGAGTCATAATCAACACAGTAGTTAATATAAGTACTAACTGTATTCAAACTTCCCCAAAACATTTAACGACATGCCAAGAAGAATATTTTTAAAATACCTAGTAGACAAAGGACACGCTGGACCGGTAATCCAGAGGTTCCAGGTTCGATTCCCGGTCTCTTCCACCAGGTTACGCATTTCAATTTTTCTTTGTGCTTTGAATGCTCTGATTTGAGCATTGAGCTTATCAATTTGGCATTCACCTATTTTTGATACAAATTTAAGTACTTGAGAGTCTTTAAGATAGTTTGCCTTTTTAGTTCCTGTATAATATATAATAGAATTTTACATCAAAATATTTGCAGTAACGACAGTATCTTAAACCATGCCTCTATATAAAATAAACTTATAGCCTTCTCGGCCCTTGATCAAAACTCGATCACAACTATTGTATTATAAATCAAATACGATCGCCAAATATAGCAGTAATCGATAATAATATGGAACATCACTACCAACCATAGAGCACATCTGTGTGCGTTTGGTACCGCTTTCTTTTTTTTCGGCGTAGGGCTGTGCTATAAAAAGATGAACTTGGTTTACTACATGTGTGTTTACATTCGGTTTTTGTGTTCGGTTTTGAATCTTTTGAAGTCTATGACTGGATTTATAATAGAATATAGGAGTTTTTTGATAAAAAATATATTAGATGTTGTTATTTAGTGCGTTCAATGGAACACTTTGTTTTTAGTAGGTATAAACGATATTAGGTACTGTTGGTGTGTTGTGCTAGCTATTGGGTTTATTCTCGGAAACGCCACAATCGCATATTAATGTATTTACTAATCATTAACCCGCTCAAAATACAGCAATTTAATATTACAGCTTTATTTATTCTTTTCGTTATAGTAGTGAGGAAAACAAAAAAATTAGAGCAGTAAGCAAACATGTGTTAATAATTACTGTAAATAAAAGTAACTGTTGTTTACAATCCGAATAAGAGTGCGATTCCAATAAGATGCATTCCAATTAGTTGTCGTTTTCGATAAATTAGCGATTCTCAATTGACTTCATGAAAAATCGACGCATCGAAAGTATTTTTGGGAATGTTTTTTTATGGACCACACAACTCATTTAGCAACCAATTGGAAAATAAAAAAAATGTTTAGAATTTGTAGAAGAATTACTGTGAAGCTAAGATTGTAGTACGTTGTATTCTAATTAGAGTTGTGTCATTTCCCCATTTTTAATTGACGTAATAAAAAACAGCCATTTCCATTTCGACACTTGATTTTTTCTTATGGACTCAGGAATGCACCATTTAGAGACCAATTTATTTTTGTATTCTATTTCAAAGTCTGAACTCCCAAATCACCATTGTCAGAATCAAGACATGATAATGGTGTCCACGAAGAATCGATGGAAATCCTCAACATTCGTACCCCGTGCAGAAATGTTGCCATTTCTCATACCTAATGTCCTGTGTAAGAAACTAATTTACCACTTTCATGTTAATTTCTGGGGTAAGTTTTCGCAATTTAATCTGGAGTACAGATTTATGTTTCTCGTATATTATGCTCTATCTTTATGGAAATATATTATTCATACCCTTGTACAATGAAAGCATATTGCTTGGGTTATATAAAACGCTGTAAGCATTGCCGTTAAAATCTTATTGTCTGTGTTGTGTGTATATCGGATAATAGGTCGAAGTTGGAAGATTATTTTAATGAGCTAAAGCTGTATCAGGATAATATTATAACCATACCCCGTGGTTTTGGGTGCACGAATCATTTGACACGAGGCCGACAGTTGGCGTAAAATCATTCTTGCACCGAAAACCCCGAGATATGATTATAACATTATAAAACTGTTCATCATCACCATATTGCATGCTGTCGTAAATTCTTATTGAGTATGATTCGTCTCCAGCGACAATATATATGTTCAAAGAATTCCTACTCCTATGGGAATGATACTCTGATCTGTCTGTGTCAACTTAATTTGTACTTTAGTAATAAACTTTATTTCACATCATATAGTTAGTTAGTTAGTTGCGCTGGGCATTTTCCGGAAGTCGACATCCAACGTGCCTATTTTGCGTGAAAAGGGGGTAGCGCTACTCCAACCACCCCAACTCCTCGACAAACCTTATCAAAGCTAAATCATATAGATAACACAACAAAATAAACAATAACCCAATATAAATAAGTCGTATCTAAATCTATATCTAAGCTAACCTTTGGTCACCAGTGGTGCCGTTTACACACACTATGTGTCAACCGAATTTGTACTCTTATGCGGGTGACACGTCATTTGTATCTACGGAAGATGTTCTCCTATGCCGGTGACGGCGGTGATACACCGTATGTGTCAATGGAATATGTTCTCCTATGCCGGTGACACACCATACGTGTCAACGAAATATGTATTCCTATGCCGGTGACACACCATATGTGTTAACGGAATATGTACCCTTATGCCAGTTACACTTATTCGTGGTTCTCTTCGATGTTAGATGAAATAGATTTTTTATGGATATTTTATAACCGATTAGGTGTCGCTATAGAATTAGGTATCTGACACTCAAGTATGTTATCACTGTTATCTGGATTTGGTCGGCACGGTGGAGGTCATTGACTGACGGAATATCGAATCAATAGGTATGTTTATATGTATATTGTAATTACGAACATATATATACCTAAGAAGTATAAATCTAACATGTAACTTAAAAAAGTGTGATGTTTTTAATCAAGAGGCTCTCCTTGTCGCTTATAAAGAATTAATGACTTAAAGATGTAAACAAATTTCCAATCTATATGGAAGCGCCTTCAATGAGGTTGGCTGGTAGAATATGCCTCGTGGCATTAAGTCCGCCGATTAAATAGAAAATAAATAACGTACTTAAAGACGCAGCGTGTGAAGGCCCCAACATGGTGGACGATGACCTGGTGATGATCGCGGGATGCAATTGGCTGAGGGCGGTCCACGACCGATCGCTGTAGATAACTTTGTGAGAGGCTTTTGTAAAACAAGCAACAAAGTGGCCCGTTTTGGTTGAAAACGGCACAAGTTCTAGAGTGGAGACCGCGGCTCGGCAAGCGTAATGACACCCTTCAGCGTAGAGTTACGATTTGCGAAAATTCTACGGCAGAAGTAGAATGCGACATTTTTTTTTTTTTTCAGTTGTGTTAACTTTAGCCACAAAACAGACATCCAACATTGATTCGCAAATCCGTTGTATTTAATTGCTCATCAATTATACTGTTCATATTCCTATAGACATATTTATTGTACTTAGTAAGCTTTTATTAACTGACATTATTTAATTTTATTATTTTACTAACATAATCTTAAGTACAAAATGTTACTAACAGTATATGGATGGATATCTGAAATAAATGGATTATTATTATTATTATTATTAAGATTAAGCAGAGATTCATTTACGATAATAACTTCTACATTTTCTTATTATCTGTGTTCCACCAGATAAGACTAAAACACAACCCTTATTCATGATAAAGTAGGTAATGCTTAGTTAAGTTAAAATTGTTTCCCTTTGTTACTTTTTCATCTCGCGTGGCTCGGCTAGATTACCAACCGCTGAAACAATTGTAGTTTCAGTAGGTACTTCTAGGGATGGGAAAAGGCGTTATGAATCACCGTAACTCTCGTTCCAAAACATCGCTGTGACTTTAACGCTAATACTCGCCTACCCTAATCTAATCAGATATATTCTGTAAACAAACACATTGAGTAGTTGTACATGACACTAGGTAAGAATAGGTACACTAAATAGTGACTACAGTACCACAATCACGACAGACAGAATAGATACCCTATGACAGGCTAGGATCGCGCACCGATTTTGTCCGAACAAAGGTGGAACCTAGCACCTTAGTGTGCGCTGGTTATACTTGTGACGACGCGGTTGGCGGAGGGGTAAATTCAATGCCTACTGAGCCGGTGGTCCGGGGTTTGAATCCCGACAAGGGCAAATATTTGTGCGATGATCACGAACATTTGTGCCCGGGACATGGATGCTCTATGTATTTAAGTATTTATTTATCTATGTAAGGATGTATATCGTCGCCTAGTAAGGAACATAGGCCTTCTTTAGCTTAATGTAATTATCTAGGATAGTTATATTTACTTTATTCTATTTTATATTTATATGACACAAGAAACCTTATCGTAACAAAAGGCGAACGTAATACCATCAGGCATTTTTTGTCAGTCCACCCTTGGGCAAAACAGAATGAATAATTTGTTGACTACGGAACCCCAAAAGAGGTGGTGCAACTAACTTACACGTAACAACATCTATATCATCATGTAGTTTCCTTCTTTTTAGTGCGCTTTCATAGTTTTCATTTCGATCCTAAGTTTTTTTGTCTCGCCCTCATATTTAAAACACGTTAACTGTGATCTAAATCGTAATATGTGTCTGTTTGTTTCCAGGTAAGTGTGAGTACGAGTGAGTGAACCCATTCGGCGCGTTTATTCCAGTCGCTTTGTTTACCTAACCGTCGGTTACATACGTGAGTACCTACCAAATGTATGACGGGCATAGGCATATGCTCTGAAGGAAGTAGCATATTGGAATATACAGGACGATCCATCCAAATAGCAGGGAGAAAACGAAACAAGTTTGCCAAATATCATGATTTTAGGTCAACGGGAAGTACCCTATAGGTTTTGATTTCCTCGTTTTGACAGACAGACTGATAGACAGCCAGACACATGCACTGCCTCCTTAGCACCAATTCCAGCCTGTCTAGCATAACTATGGTTCGCGACTTGTCTCTCTTATAGCTTTCGTGTTCTCCCTGCTGACCCATTTGGATTGATCACCTGGTACAAGAACAGTTAAAGATGTAAGCACACACGTTGCATGTTTTCTCTAATTAGAGACAGATAGCATATGTTGAGTTCAATCCCACTCGATGGTAACTGCAGTTCTAGCACAACTGTGACAAATGACTTTTTCATACTATCCCTTTTTTTACAGCACTGTGAGAGAGTGACGGGTGATGCTTTGTCGCCCACAAGTCGCGAACCACAGTTGTGCTAGACTGGAATTGCTGCTGAAGACGCAGCATGCTTGATCTATCTGTCTGACTGTCTATCAGCCTCTGTCAAAAAGAGGAAATAAAATCTATAGGGTACTTCCCGTTGACCTAAAATCATGAAATTTGGCAAAGAGCACTGTTTGTACAAATTAAGGAAAAAATCTGAAAAATTCACGGCGGAGCATGTTAAACTAGTTAGATATACAAGTATCCCTCTCGTCTTGAGATTCAAGTAGAGAGTTCCATTCTTTAGCCTTTTGTATGTAGAGGCAAATAGCCTTATCTATTTTACGTGGTTTTAATAACCTTTTAATGGCTTTATCAATGGTTTTATCAAGTATTTTAATGTAGCTCAAATAACAAAAATTGCCTTATTTATAATTATAGAATATATTCACGAATTAGCACCTGTCTAGAAGCCGTTAAAATTTTGTTTTGTAATTAACCTTTTTCAGAATTTCCCCGGAACTTCTTTCACTACCAAGCCCATTATTTCAGAAAACCTCGGGATTACGTCCATATTCCCGGCATTATAATTAACCCCGGGCAAATATTTGCCCCGCCAAGATTGCAGGCACCTAAGTCAAATTTTGATGAAAAAATTCCAAGCTGTGTTTACCGCGCTGCCGTGATGAATTTGTTACGCCGTATTTTAACGTTTTTGACATATTTACTATTTAGGTTTAACATCGTGCGTACTATGGGAATTTATATTATAACTTAATTTATGTGGAATGAAGTTGTTTGGTTTATGAATGCTGCCTTTCGTTTCATGATTATGTACCTCTATAAAAATTGACATGCCATACATACAAAAATCGAAGCTCAAAAAAAATTGAAATGCGTAACCATGTGGAAGAAACCCCGAACCCGGCACCTCTGGATTATCGGTCCAGCGCGTTAACCTTTCCGCCACCCGAACGCCCAGATTACCTACCTTTCAAATTTTCCTTATGCTTTGTGTCGATCTTTGCATTGTTTATTTGAAAAGCTTTACACCTTAGCGACCTCTATGTTAACAGCATTAACATTAACAGCATTTTATGTCGCTTCCTCCATTGAAATTTGGGTTATTTTTAAAATTTGTTATAGGTTACTACGACCGAAAATAAGGTTGTAATTGTAGCTACATACAAAATTAATAAGAGTTTTTTTTTTTTTAAGTTAAGGTGTGACTTTGAGCCATCACGATCAGAGTGATGTATCGGCAATGTCATAGGCATATGGTCGTATTTGTATACCGATTATTGCTACAGCGAATCGTTAAAGTATAGTGGCAATACCTTGGAATTTTTTCATTACAGATGTCGAAAGCTGCTCCTGACCCTGTCTACGGTCTTACTAACGCGACAATCTTGAGTTTTTATTACACAAGGCCTAGGTTTCCTTATTTAAAGGCTCAGACCCAAATAAAACGGGCCAGGTTTTATGGCCATTAATAATTCATCCGTAATCCAGCGCTAGAGTTGTTTTACGACGATTTAACACATATGTATGTTGAGCAGGTCAAGAGTCAGATGAAAATGTATTTGGTCCTAAAATTATGACTGTGGTAGAAAGGGATAAGTTGGAGAAACCACTAGAATACCGAACTTGTGAAACAACGTGCAAGTTTATCACGCGATAGATAAATGATAAAAGCATCTTCTGTCACTTTTTGACTCGCAAGAATACGAAAGTGACGAGTGACGATCAGGCCTGCTGATCTATTTATTTATTACTAGCTTTTGCCCGCGATTACGTACGCGTGGAACTTGATAAAAGGGGTTATTAAAAGCGCCTAAGCAAATGTAAGAGCAATTGTGCTTTTGGTCTAATAATTACATTTCCTACAGGGTCACCGCACCCCAACAGAAATGTTCACTCACTTTTCAATCTTTTTAGGTATAATTTCCAGGATGAAAACTATCCTATGTCCTTCCTCGCATCTTAAACTATCTCTATGCCAAATTTCATCAAAATCGATTCAGCGGTTTAAGCGTGAAGAGGTAACAGACAGACAGATACACTTTCGCATTTATAATATTAGTATGGATTCAAATAAGTTACACAGCATTACAGTAATAAAACCAATGCACTAAACTACACAACTACAAGTAGAAGAACTTAAAACTAGTTCGAGTTAGGCGAGGTAACCGCGTGGCTCCGTTTCATCGTCTGTAGCCTTACCATGAGCTTACAGTGCGTGACTGTACTCGCTAGCGACTCGGAGACAGATCTGGTGTAAAATACGACAGATTGTCCTGGAACCGCCGAACCACAACACCCTTCGGCCAGAATCTACACTTCCGATGGACTGACTCAACGAAACGTCGCATTCTTGGTTATGCCTAGCGTCCTGACCTGACATTTGACAATTTTACTTGACGTGACGTGACACTGACAGCGCTTGTCTTGTCTGCGTTCAGGTTAACGCATCAAAATGCGATCGGCGCTCGCGCGTGCGGCTCTCCGTGGCGCCATCTATGGTCCCACCGGAAGATCAGCGCTGGCTCTTAGGCTAGCATCATGCTGAGGTGGGACCTTTTCGTGGCACAGCCATAGTTAGTAGTATATTTTCTCATTGTTTTATTTCATTTGTCACTATTTATTTTGTAATTATGTTCTATGGATTAAAAATTTCTGCACCTCGTGGCATCTTTCCACGATAACACGAAGGGAACGGTAGTCTTTAATGGCAAACCATCGG
This sequence comes from Apotomis capreana, assembly GCA_947623375.1. Taxonomy (NCBI): domain Eukaryota; kingdom Metazoa; phylum Arthropoda; class Insecta; order Lepidoptera; family Tortricidae; genus Apotomis; species Apotomis capreana. The sequence goes on along the minus strand of OX392509.1, from coordinate 10,629,291 downwards.
AGCCTTTCCTTGTGTCCAGAGGAGTGCGACAGGGCTGTGTCTTGGCGCCTACCCTGTTTGGTATATACTTTTCCCTTATATTACGTACAGCTTTCCGCGATAACCAACAGGGTATCCATCTGCACACGAGGACCGACGGAAAGATGTTTAACATCTCTCTCCTCAAATCGAAAAGAAACCGTCAGGATCTTTTCGTTGACAACCTTTTATATGCAGATGATGCAGCCTTTGTCGCTCACTCGGAACAAGAGCTCCAGTCAATGGTGAGTCAATTCTCCCAGGCATGTTCCCTGTTTGCCATGTCTATAAACGCCAAAAAGACCGTTGTGCTAGCACAAAATAGCACTGTGGCCCCAATGATCTCGCTCAATGGCACGCTGTTAGAAGTAGTGGACAGGTTTTGCTACCTAGGGTCGACCGTAACGAACAACCTCACGCTCGATGCGGAGGTCGACACACGTATCGGAAAAGCGGCCGCCATGTTCGGGAAGCTTAGTATAAGAGTATGGCAAAACAAACATCTCACGACAAATACCAAAATGCTAATTTTTCAGGCGTCCATTCTAAGCATACTCTTGTACGGAGCTGAAACCTGGACAACGTATGCAAAAGTAGAACGGCGTTTAAACTCTTTTTACATGCGTTGCCTTCGTAAGATCTTGGGCATATCGTGGCAAGACAGGGTAACAAACGAAAGGGTTCTAGAAATTGCACAGCTGCCTAGTTTGACCGCGTTTCTCAAACAGAGACGTCTGCGTTGGCTAGGACATGTGTACAGGATGGAACCCTCTCGTCTTCCTCGTAGTGTTCTTCTTGGCGCGGTGGCAAATGCAAGAAGAAACGTTGGCAGACCATTGCTTCGCTTTAAAGATTGCGCAAAGAGGGACATGGCCGCCTTCCATATTGACCACCAAAAATGGGAAAAGCTTGCGGAGAATCGGACGGAGTGGCGCAAATGCGTTGTTGAAGGTCGCTAGTTATGCGATGAGACCTGGTTCGCGGCACTCGCTGACAAGAGACAAAGACGTCGACAAGGCGACGCAGTACCACCCGTCGCACACTTCTCTTGTCAGGCCTGTGGTAAAATGTGTCGATCTCGTATCGGTTTAGTTAGCCACCAGAAACGGTGTATCCCAAACACTACACCATAATTCGTCTGCAATAGACGCAAGGGCCTATATGTATGTGTGTATGCTCTATGGTCACGTCATGAATAAATGCATTTCTTTCTTTATTTCTTTCTTTCTATGGTATCCTACAGGCACGCGCACTATCTATCAGCCACAAACGTCCACTGCTGAACATAGGCCACCCCCATAGCTCTCCACAAAGTGCGATCATGCGCAGACCACATCCATTGATGCAGACACGCGCAAACGCACTATAAACGCAGCTAAAGTGCGCCTAGTGGCGGGACTGTTATATTAAAGCATCCAACTAAATTAAATAGAACTAATTAACATAATTTGCATTTTATACCCCTAATACGCGTAAAGTAACATGTTTCTTTAGTAAAAAAAATGGGTAAAAGCAGGTAAATTCTATTTATAAATGTTTAAACTGACATGTGTCTCACAAATGTTCTTTGCGGAGGCGAGTTTTTATTCAAATATGGGTGTAAACAGGATCTTATGTTTATGTTCATAGTTCTATTTTGTCTTCATACAGACAGCAGTAAAATGTCTACGTTGTTATTTTATTCCAATGAAGTATGGAAAGTAAAAAAATTAATTCTCTCACGGGAAAACATCTATGAGTACAGAAAGTGAACCAGTTCTATTTTAACACGCTGGACCGGTAATCCAGGGGTACTTGGGTTCCATTCCTGGTCTCTTCCACCAGGTTACGCATTTCAATTTTTCCTTCAGCTTTGATCCTTGTATCAATCGTTCGATTCTATTTTATTCATCATCATCATCATCATATCAGCCTATAGACGTCTACTGCTGGACAAAGGCCTCCCCCAAAGTTCTCCACAATGATCGATCTTGCGCCGCCCTCATCCAACTTCTACCCGCGATCTTAACCAGGTCGTCGGTCCACCTTGTTGGAGGCCTATTTTATTATACAATTCTAAAATTGTCATTATTCCAGGAAAAATCTTAGCGCGATGTAGGATTTGCATGGGTGCGCGGCGCAAGCAATACAGAGACATCTATTGGTGAGAAACTATTTGTCCTCTCATGATGTCGGAACAGCTGGACGGATTTTAACCGATTTTGTTACAGGGAGAGCCGGTCATCCATAGATGGTTATAGGATACTTCTTACTCGATAATGGTAAAGAAACTAGTTTTACGGACAAAGTTGTGAGCACCTAGTTTTATAACTAAACTGGGTCCGCTGTCGGTGTTACCCACTTATCCCACGGGAATACTATTTTTTTTTTCGGGATAAAAAGTAACCTATGTGTCAATCCAGGGTATCAGCTACCTTCATACCAAAATTTTTCAAAATTGGTCCAGCCGTGTTCCAGCCAATTCAAATTCAAAAGTTTATTAGGCTACGAGAGTTCCTTTACACGTCAGATTCTAAGTTACATAAAAAAAATGAACGTGAAGAAGTAACAAACATACACACTCACAAACTTTCGCCTTTATAATATTCGTGTGATGTTATCCGACCACATATTCCTAAAGTTTATCGGCGGACAAACATCCGAGCCTACCTAAATACACAACCAAAATCGTTCTCTTTGGATCAGTAGGTAAACAAACATACACCAAATATCACGGAAACGATCTAACGCCCATGAGAACACGGTATATTGTCGAATAATTATTAAATGTAACTACGTATAATGCAACAGGAAAACTAAATGTAGGTTAAACAGCTAAGTGAAGTTATATTTATTGTGAATTTGTTAATGTTGTAATTATTTTCCTCGACGACAATTCGTTTTTATGAGAAATGTTAGTATGTTTTTATTGTCGACTGTATTTTTTGTACAAACGTCAATTGCTCATCAAGCAAGACACGGGGGTCTCAGGCGCAAATTCAATATCGACCATTCTCCTGTCTATACGTCGATATTGGCGAAATACTTCTTGTATTGCTAAACCAGCAAGAATTGAATGCGAGAGAAGAAATAAAATAAAAGCTACACAGAAAAGTCGTAGGACGCATCGCGGACGGGACGCAGACAAGACAAGAAGTATGTAAGACGAATGTAAGTTTACAGCATACATGACAAAAGCACTTAAACGATAAATGGAAACAATACATGTCAAAAAGAAAATAACATTCGAAATAACACAATGGAAGCGTCGCGCGATGCAACCCAGACAGAAACGACGCGGCGCGACGCGCTCCTAAGTAGGAGACCTTAATTCGATTAATACATTCATTTTGAAATTTTATTTTAACGCCGAGTAGCCGACGCGTCCTAGTCCCACATTTTTTCTGTGTGCCTTACGGCTAAGCTTGATGTGTTTGCGTCGTTTCATTCATCTTTAGAGTTCCCAAAATCATCTTTAGACTTCATCAGTTCATCTCCATGCCATAATATTATTGCATTGGCCTCAAGCGATTATTCCGAAAACATAGCCCAAAAAAGAGGCCCTTTTCTAGTGTCTTATTCTGTAATTCCACACAAATATATATATTCGTGTGGAATTAGACTGGTTCTTTCCTGTTTGCGTTCATCAACTAGTTGAATCAGCACGAAAGACGAAACCGTTGAATAACGAAACGATTTAATCAACTAGTTGAATCAACGTTCTGATGAAAATAAGCGCGTTTCATTTTTTTTCGTCCGTATTGCTATCGAAAATTGCTTTCAGCTTCCTCAGGGTATTTTCCTATGTGCGATGAAAATTTAAACGCATTTGTTTGCTATGGGCCGAGCTGGCTACCGTTTCATTGAAATATCAGCGAAAATGTTAAAATAGCAGGTTACTATTTCATTTAGAATTAAAAAGGGCGTATGGACGTCCAAATATTTATGTTATAGGCACAGACAACCCCCACTAGACGGAGCATGTAAGGTGACCCGCGCGCACCAACGATATGGTACGGCAGAACATTAAAGTATCAACACGGCGGCCACCCGTCCTTGTGTATGATCCATGCGTACGTCAACGAAAAAAGAAATTAAACAAATAACATGGTAAATTGTAGTGTTAAGTGGTGTAGAGAGACCTCACAAACATGGACGCAACTAAACGGTGGCCGCCGTGTTGATACTTTAATGTTCTGCCGTACCATATCGTTGGTGAGCGCGGGTCGCCTACGGGTCGCCTTACATGCTCCGTCTAGTGGGGGTGGTCTGTGGTTATAGGATACTTTTTACCCAACTAGCTACGGCGAAGAAAAAAGGTTACGAGGACGAAGAAAAGCGTGTTTTTTTTACTATCAGATGGCGTTGGCTGGCGCCGTGCGTATACAAATCGATGATAAAATTTTCCTGAAATAATCTATATCCATAAATGCTTTTAAATATAATTTTAAAATCTTATAATAGTAAAGATTAATCTTTAGTAACATCAGCGACATCAAGCTTAAATGCGCGTTATTTTTTAGTCTATGACAGCTTCAAGGGACGATCAGTTATAATTATGAGTAAAATACTTTAAATAAAACTAAACCTAAAAATTAAACTAAACTCGAACATAATAAAGTTAAACTAAATCTAAAAATGGCCCCTGCGGCATAGTGCCCTAGATGCTGGCGGCATTTCCTCGCTGAATTACCAAACTGATTCTTTGAGCGAGGAAACCGAGTCTATTGAATTTTAAGTACCTATATGTAATTTTTTTCCAAATCCATGCTTCTTAAAGCTATGCACGCACTTGTCCCAAACACTAGTCCCCCATAACATAACATAACGCACAGAAGCTATCTTGCGCTGAAGTGCCCGCATCGTTTATCTACCAGAGCGCCATCTGTCCCTGTCTACTGGAACTATTGTACTGACCGCCACCCAAAACGACATAAGTCTCATTAACACACTCACCACTTACGACATTCTTGAAACTAACTTAAGCTTCGAAGGTACGCGATAGTCGGTCTTATCATACGGGTTTAAGGTCCTAGTTAATTGTTTGACAATGATGCTTTTTTGTCAGTTTCAATGAGCCCGTATGTTTTTTGATACTTGAGTTTTTTCGTTTCCAGCCGTTGAAGAAAGGTGTCTGTATGCATCGCACTTCTACCATACGTATCCAGGGTGGAATGGAACTTGGGTATTTCCGGCAAATGGCATTATTTAGCCTCAGAACATTATCTAGTCGTCATCTGTCGTTTAGTACCCATACCTATTACACAAGCCTTCTTGAGCTTAATTTGGGACTTGGCATCTGTGTATGTCGATTCTACATCAAATAATTGATAATAAGTATAGAAGCATTAGGGTTGTGCCAATATTAAAAATATTACTATCATGGTGACGAAAATAATTCAAAATTGAATTTTCGTGTACCCTTATAACTATTATTATACCGTTTCAATAAAACTAACAATGCTGCGTTTCTATTAAAGTTAGACACGCAATTTGCCTTCAAAATTTATAAAATGCATTTAGGGGCTTAAATAAAGGGAGGAAACTTTATCGATAGTTTGTTATTTGAGAAATGGACTATTTCTCAAATACAAATATTTTCGGATTTCATCATAATATATACAGATGGTTAAGATACCTTTTACTGTATGGTTAAGCAAGAAACAACGTTATTACTTTTACTTACTTTCCTCATCCACGAATCCTCTCCTCGGAGCGAATTAGTCTATATTTTTTATCCGACTACGACAAAGCCAAAACGCAAGTGCATCCATTTATTTCATTTCTTTTGAACTTAGGAAACTCCCTGTATATGTAAGTCTAGCTAATAATTGGTTTCCTAGATAGTTGTGTCAAATCAAATCGGCAACACACTTTTGTCACTGCTGTGTAATACATTTTTTGTTATCAATATGACAACGCAACACCGCAACAGTTTATGTTCTGCATTATCTACAAAGGAAATTACTGTTACAAAATTGCTCAACAAAACAATGAACTGACTTTTAAAAAAAGATAATGACTATTTGGAATGTGAATGTGCATTAATGTATCTCAAAACGTCTCACGACACGAAACTATCGAAATTGTATAAATCATCGATATCAAACTTTCAAACCCTTTTTAAATGCTCTAAAACGTTCAAAAAGAATACCGCATTCGATTTTTAAATATTTGAATAAACGTCGCGTGAGTCATGACAGAAAAGATGGCGTTTACCAACAACCAGTTTAACATGGATACTTCATTATGCGTTTCGCTGAATATTTATCACCCTGTTTAATATTAAGCGCAAGGGGGTTGAAATGAAAGCTCTTGCTTTATTGGACGTTTGATTCGTTACGTCCACTAATGCGTCAAGAACACATGGCTTCTAGAACTTTCTCCCATCCGGATAAAGTTTATTTTTCAATCCGAACCAAAATTACCTAACGCCTGCCTAGTAGGAAATGCCAGAAGTGCTTTGTGCATAGTTTGCGCTCCATTTGGGAATACGAAATTAGAGTTGGCGAAATGATGTAATGTTACATTGCTGGCTCGCATTGTTTGGCTCCCGGGTTAACACGTGAATAATTAATGAAAAGCGTCAGATCCAACGGTTAAATAATGACGTGCATTATAAGGCTTCCAATATCTCGGGTTTTAAAGCGGAACATTTCTCTTCCTCGGCTTCATTTCACATAACAGAATGTCAATTATACAAATATATCGTTCCATTAGGAGCGGAACCCATATTTACATAATCCATTGAATTTTAACATCCTAAACTCTGAAACAAGCGACGTTAATTCGAAATTTCCCTACTGACGTAGCCCTAATGCGCTAGTATTAAGGGGTAGAATAGTTTAGTTTTAAACTTGTCGACCGCAAAGTTGCCTTTGGTTTGGACTCACACGAGGATACAAGTGGTTATGAAGCCCTAACGAGGTAGTGCACATGTGCGACGATAGGGGCGCCCTCTAGCTCAAACAATACCTTCATTATTACGTACCATTAAATAGGACATGCAACCTTATCTGTCGAGTAATAAGTCTGAAACTTGTCCAATTTAATCCGGGAACAAAGGAGAGTTTAACAAAGAAAATCAACAGATGTCTCTACGATAAAGTTGAGTCGAATGAAGGGTATTCATTATGAAAATAAAGGGACAAGTTAGTGAGTTTGTTTGACGTGATAATTTTGTTGGGACAAGGGCTTTCGAGGTTTGGCAAACAGATTAAATGCTGAAACAGTTCTAATAATTGCCCACTTAATTAATAAAGATGGCCAAGACCTAATGGTGGATGGTAAAGCGGATTACCGCATTACCATCCACCATTAGGTCTTAGCCATATATTCCCCCTTTAGGCGGCCACAAATCAGTTGATCAAGACGACCATTCTTCGAGTGTTTAGTTGAAACATTTCTAACTTTGTTTTTTTTTATGAGGGACAACGGGATGAACGGGATACCGGTCCGTTCCATTGGGCTGACCAAATCCGCACTGGACTTGACTCCAACTTTCACGACGCGCTAAAGGTGGGTGAGGATCGTGGAAGGTGGCGCAACATCATCCGGAGGAAGCTAATCCATGGTGGATGCCACGACCATCAGCAATGAGGATAAAGATGCAGAGAGGGAACGGGATACCATCATCATAAACATCTAGCCATCTGAGGACCATGTTTTTATGCATTGCCCATAAAAATATTCCCACCAATTGCGGATCTAAGAATCTGTTGAAAATAAGGGACCATTCAAGCAGTCTCTTTTCCAAGAGACGTACGACAAATTAAATTCTGAGGTTCATCTCGTTGCCGACTATTATAACAACACGGGAGTTATTCGCGTTCAAAAAGGTGTAATATTTCATTGCCTCGACATTCCGGACGTGATAATATGTTACCGTCCATGAAGGGACTCAACTAAGTCCCGTTTGTAGCATGTGTGAAAATCGCGTAAGTTTCAATCGTCTACTTTCCGTTCATCTAATAAATAAGTAAAATATAAAAGCAAATCTGTGGTACAGTCGAGTTCATTTACATCTACACACTTACGAGATCAAAAATATCTGAACACGACCCTATTGTCAGGAGCATAAAATCGTGTTCAGATATTTTTGTTCTCGTAAGTGTGTAGATGTAAATGAACTCGACTGTACACGGAAGCGACGTCGTTTTGATACACGTGATTTGATTTTCCGGAACCCGCAACTAAAACTAACAGCGAAATGAAACCTTTTTCCGGATCACTGGAGTATTACTGAGAACATTACACGGAAGGTCGCCGTGCATTTAAATGTTCGTGTGTGGGGTTTGCACGCGTTTGTTTGGTATTACACTAGTATCGAATGCCGGTATTCGGCTCCACACAAAATACCGGTTTTTTGCTTATTATTACGTACACGTTTTCATATTTTACTTGGTTAATGTCATGTCAAAGGTTCCATTCCATATCAATACCCAAATTCTATTTAATAGCATTTGGAAACAAAAATGCGAAATTAGGAAGATATTGCTATTAATACGGGTATAGATCCCTGATTAAACGAGATATTTCTTAGTAAATATTTTTTCAAGAAGAACCTTGTGACTCAAATAAATTCTATCATCAACAGCCATCCTTATTAAATGGCCTGGAATGTCCAATGGAATGTATTCATTTACAAAGGCACTATAGACGTAGTGAATAATAGTTTTCCATCGTATTTCGTCGGGTAAGCTTGTTTTAATATTTCCAGCTCAACTTTTTCACCGACGTTGATAGAGAAAGCATTATATAACGAACTTTACCGACAAAATACGACGGACAACTATTATTCACTAAATCTTTACCTGCTCTAATTTTTTTTTAATGATGATAACTTCAAATAAAGTGAAACTGGAACAGCCATCCTTCATATACGTAGGCATTAAGTCATTGGCTATTTGGTTATTCTTGCAATTGGAACGTTTCTATTACCAAAGTTGACCTAAACCCTTTGCTCGCTTCGGGGACTACAGTACAATACAAGTAGGTACTCTTTATTGCACACCTCATAAAACATACAGGAAAAATACAACGCGACAAATTGCAATTAGAGTTAAACAACAGGGAACCATACCGAACTGTGTTATGATATTTGCGTAGGAAATAGGTACCTAAATACAGTCAGTGAGCTCTTAGAATGGACTTCGGGTTTGAATGAAATCCGATAGGTTCATATCCAGATCGCATAAGAGCTAGAGCGAGACAAGTATATTACTCGAATCACATTCTATCATGTCACGGACTGTAATTATATTACCTTACAAGTATTCCTTTGTAACGGGCTTCTCGCTTGTCCCTTAGCTACGTTCATAATTCCTTCCTACCTCTTGGTGATAACCTTTTTTCCAACCCATAATTCATTTCAAATTGACAAAGTACAGCCTATGTTGCGAAAACTTGTACATAAAGCATATTTATGTAGTTTCTCGAAAATCCTCACTGACAACGTGCTCTTTCTAAACTTACTCAAGTACCACTTGAACTATACCTATCCCTGAAAATATACCAAAAATGATGCACAACCCGACCCTTAAGAGCCACGAAACATCAGTAATAGTACGAAGTAATCCAAAGGCTAGACTGACCTCAAAGGAAACTTTCCCCCTAATTCTTAACAAGCCAATTATATTTACAGCCGACTGCCTCCCAATGTCTGACGATATGTTCTAAGTGACTTCCTAAGTCAAATGACGTCTTTTACGATGTCTCCTCATGCGAGGATGATGCCAAAATTGGGATTGCTGAGATCTTTTGCATGTCCCCTGAACAAGTGTGTGATTCTAGACACGAAAGGGTTTCTGAAATGATCAACCCAATTTTGTGTACAAAGCAAACGGACATCGTTTAAAAGTTGGAGCCGTTTAGGTCTAGGCTATGGACTAGAAAACTTTAGTATTAAACAAATAATAAGGTATGTTCTTAGGTACATTTCTTTCGAATTTTCCAGATAGGCTTTCTAGTTTAGACTTGTCGTTTGATAGCGAAGTTTTATTACTTTATGTAGTTTGTGCATCGGTAAATCCAAAGGACTACTTTCATACAGTAAATGTTATTACAAACCAGAAGCCAATCTTCAGCCACAAAGAAGCAATTACAGATGTATGTTACCTTCTAGTAATGAAATAATAAAATACTACGTCAGAAAATTCTATATTTAGCACAACATTCCATGTTTCGATTTAGATGTAAGGACACTTATAGTCACATCCCTCCATAAAAAGTAATTACATCCTTTTCTCCCTTATCTTGAGTGCTTTCTTTACTGAAAGGTTTTCCATTCCTTTTCAATTGTTAACGTGTGGTTACACATTGATTCTCAGTATTGGGCCCCAAAGCCTTCGGAAATTGCCCCTTTATTGGTATGCGCCTTTGTCGAATAATGACGCGACCTATGAATGTGTTTCTTGTAAAGATTACCGAGTCATTTTTGTTGTTTTGTTCTGTTTTGTATAAGCGCTTCTCTTGTGAAGTTTAATCTCTAAACGAAAATATAGCAATTTTTGAGATTTAATTAGGAAAATTAGATGATTGTTCTTACTAAAACTTCAATTATATTTTTATTTTTCTCCAAATAGCATTGAAAACTGAAATGATTTTTGAAATCATAAAGAGATTAGGTAACATATCGCACAAACTTAATAAGCGCAGTTTAAAGTATTTTACGTTTAATAACAAATCTGATGCGGTGCCTCACGCCAAAACGGTTGAATGGGTTTTAGCCAGGGAATACAAACCGGTAAACTTCTATATGAAAATTACCGGTAATTACCATAGAAAGTTTTACCGGTTCGCATTTCCTAGTTTAGCTAATTTGGTACATTTTGGGCCTGCTGCTGCTGGACATTCAAAGATGTTACTTTTCAAAGAAAAGAAGGTTTACGCGGAAAAAGTCACAGGGAAGTTTGTGAGCACCTTAATTCTATTACCAAATATATGTATGACGAAGTCTAATTTATACCAGCGTTGTAATTTTGAACCACCAAGTCATAATATTAGGATCTATTCGTAACTTTTCGGACCAGACTTCTCACCATGAGAACACGTTAAAAACAATGAACTAGGTAAAAGGACTACGCGTAAACGAATTAAATGCAAAACGATACAAGCTTAAATACCTCGGATGGGGATATCGAATAAATTGTTAATTAAATAACACACGGAACATAATGTTAGCCAATTAATTTGGAATGAAACGGGCGAATTGCAGAAGTGTGTTAGCGGGGTAAGTTTTTACATATATGTAGGTTTTTTTTTACCGCACTCGCAGATGGCCAAAGTACAGGCTCAGCCTAGTTTGGTCACTGATGGATACTCTTGTAAAAATCTGTTTTATGTTGATAAATGATTTTGTATTTTGTTTTCTTTCTTTTTTATTGTATATTTTTGGCCTTTAACTTCTCTCATGTCATAGTGACGATGAAGCCTAAGACACTAGTCCGATTACTGGTAGTGAGGTTTAGTTTAACAAGTCCCTGATACATTTATGAAACACTAGGTGCCTCTACATCTTCGTTGGATGTTCAGCTATGCCCGTACCAAAATTGGCTAAAATCTGTCCAGCCGTTTCGGCGTGATGAGAGGACAAAGGAAATTATGAAAACAGATGGGGCCCCATAAAAAACAAGTGACGATCGACGATCCTGTTTTCCTCGCCGTATAGAAGACTGATTTTCAATACAAATCCAGAATTTCATAATAGGATAGATGTAAGGATACGCCATTGTCCTCAAAAACACATCAAATCAAGATTGTTAGAAAACACTACGGGTCAGCTGTCCCCAAATATTTGCCGTTCCATTCAGCAAACTTCTCGTTTCATTAGTGTTATATGTTGTCCCGAGACAAGAGTTCGCTCTGATTGGCCCAAGTTCTGTGCTCAACTTGAGTGTTGCCCGGTTTCTAAAGAGATTAACGTCGCAAATGTATTAGGCGCTGCTGTGCTGCGGTAGAACGGCGTATCTTACTATGAAACCCATATGCAGATACGACCTTTCAGTGTTAGTGAGTGCTACGTAGGAAGATCTGAAGAGAACTCAGGGTAAACTAAGTGCTGCGTGGTTTATAGGTTCTTAGTAGATTTGACACGACACTGCAGCATTGCGATTTTTTAATGGAATTAGGGGAGAACGAGGTAAATTGTGACAGAGATAAGTTCGGACATGTCGATTTTCGGAACCTATAACAGTTGCAAACGAGCTCGTATTCCGCGATGTTACTCTACAGAAGGTCGACTCCTGCCTGAAAACTGTATCTATTGTTTGTGTATAATGCGACTTAGTTGGTACTGGGGTTGGTCAACCCACCGATGCACATAGGTCACGGTTACGAACGCACGTCGATATTGACCGGACAGAGGTAGAATGTATTGAAAAACTGTTTTCTCAATAACCTTGAAATTACTCATGGAAAAAAAGCTTGTCAACCACGAGAAATGAAACATTTTATGAGTGTATTATGTTCCCTGATTTTTGGCACAAAAAGAGGCATTCGATGCCAAGATCCTTACGGTTGTTTGAATACTAGTTAGTTATGAGATATACGTGATTACATGAATCGAAACTCAGAACCTTGGTTTCTGATCACTTAAGAGAATTTTAAGAGAAAAATACATGATTCTGAAATCATTTAAATTTAATGTGTTAAACCAATCTCTAAAATTCGTCGCACATGATAAATAAAACACAAGTTTTCATTTCAAACATGACCTAAAATATGAACTCGAGCTTCAGTGGCTTTTTGCCCCGACGGTACTTCGTAACAAAGTTACGTCGCGCAAACGACCAGGCGGCAACTCCGCACTAACTCGGACTGTCAACACTGACTAACAAGACTGAGACAAGTGCTTGATGTCTCTTGAGAGATTAAGCCTTAGGTACCTTAATAATAACTAGGGCTGCCATACCTAAATTCGCCGAACCCGGACAAAGACTAAAAAACCCGGACATTTGGCGTAAATTGCATTTTTTCCCCGGTCGTGTCAAACAATCGCTTTATTTTTCACTAGCTTTTGCCCGCGACTACGTCCGCGTGGAACTTGGAAGTATGGAAGCAACCTCGCACAACACGATAGATATCCACCTAATCACCTTAATTAATAAAAGGGATTATTAAAAGCGCCTAAGCAAATGTAAGAGCAATTGTGCTTTTGGTCATCAATCATTACATTTCCTGGGTCATCAATGTCATCATGAATTACTTACTCACTTTTCAATCTTTTTAGGGATAATTTCCAGGATGAAAACTATCCTATGTCCTTCCTCGGATCTTAAACTATCTCCATGCCAAATTTCATCAAAATCTATTCAGCGGTTTAAGCGTGAAGAGGTAACAGACAGACAGACAGATAGACAGACACACTTTCGCATTTATAATATTAGTATGGATTAGTATGGATTCATTTTCTACGGCCTAGGGTGACGTAAAATAATTTACCTACTTATCTAAGTAGATGTGCTGTGCTGAGTGCAAGATCCAATGAACACGTTTCACTCTTAATTACACTTAAATTCATGGCCAACTAGTAAGCAGGCACAATTAATTGAATCATTCATTTTGTTATCCATTCGTTTAAAAATAGCCGATCCCGCCCATTCACCTGCATTTCGCAACTGGGATCAACGGATCAGTGTCACGCGTGGCTTTGGGTTATTTCCATTCATAAATCCTACCTCCTTTTTCGATGCACGGATATCTATTTCAAAAACACTTATGAAGTGTAAAATACTACAGTCCGCTCTCTCTCTTGAATTTCGTTAATATAATTGTTTGCTCTTATAACATGCATTGTACTCAAGAGTTTTTATTTTTCTAGGACCGTTTTTTTACAATAGATTAATTTCGAAATGGGACCTATATCCACTACGTTTAGTGAAAGAAAACGGTACGTGATTCGCTACCAAACATGACGTAGAATACAGAGAAGTTACTGACTGTCGTTATTTTTTTTTTATTTAGTAGTTTAGTGTAAATTTTAGTATTTAAGCTACAATAAGTTTTGGCAAAAACACACTTTTGCAGTAGGTATAAAAGGTGCAAACTGTCTTGTAATAGTAATCCATGTTTATCAGCCATTATCAGTCATATCCCTTGTAAAGGCGTATTCCATTCACGACCCTCAAAACTCAATCGATCTTTGACGCGTTAGTATCCAGAAAACATTACGTCAACTTCGGTCACCATCAGCCGTATCGTAACTACGAATGGGCTATTTTTGCTTCATTCAGGTCGTAAACAAGTTTGTGAATGATCAGTTAACTTATCTGAGCGACCGTCAACCTTATCTTAGCGTTGAAGAGCGTATTTTGCTTAGCTTCAGTCGATGGTAAATTCTGCCGAGACACGGTATAATTTATAAAAGGTCTTATATTTATATGGATTTCATAGAGAGATACGCCTTTTTAACGTAGAATTTCAGATTTGCTTGAATTAAGCACTACAAAGACGTTGCGGAAGCGTAACGTGTGCTACGGATCATTGGTTCCTTTGATCAAACAAGTGTCAAACACTTACGATTACATATTGATTGTGATGGAATGGTTTCAAATTCGATATTTAGTACGGAATGGCGAAGGGTTCTCGTAAGATTTTGTTGAATACCTGTTTCTTATTTTCACAGGTTTTTTTTTGTTTAATCTGTCCCAGTGTCAGTCTGTACAAACACAAATTAAACCATTTAAATTAACTCAATTCAGTTGAAAATTTGTATACACATTTAAATCGAATACCAATGCATTATATTATTATTCTATTCTATTCTATTCTATTATATACTATGACACCTGATATGAACCTGATCTGATGATGGAACCGGAAGGTATATAGGTAACGAAAGCAATTGATGTTTGCATGAATAGAGCAGTAAGCAGTGTCTCAAAAAATCTCTTAAGACTGCGCCGAGTGTTAGCGACTGAGCCATAGAGCGCGGGGGATGCGTATTTAGATCGGCGCGCGGCCGCCATAGTAAAAATGTATGGATCATCACAAGCACTTTTTGATAAATCTGGACCTTTAATACCAAACAATAATTGAAATATTTGATACGGACAAATTGTAATGTAAACATTCATCTTTTCTTTTACTAAAAATCAGAATAGATTTCGATTGTTAAAGTATAAGAAAACACTTAACGCCTGCTTACGATTTTACAGTTTTCGTCCAACTTCACTTAGTTCTCTAAAATATTAATAATCTTATAATTTTTCCACGGAGAAGTTGTTAACACATTCTTCGAAGTGCTAAATATATAGTTTAGAAATGGATTAAACAACTAGTGTTGACGTTGTCTACTGAACCCTATTTTTCACATTTCGCTCGGTGCAGTCTTAAGTCACGCGTTATCGCTATAGGATCGTTAAGCGACATTTTACCCATTCACCGTCAAAACAACAGGGTGACTCATATTGACTGACTCATACACAGCCCCAACCCTTAGGGTGCGTCTCCACTGAAACAAAGCGGAGACGTGCGGAATAGACCAATCACCTGAGTTGAAATCTGTATCTCAGTTCCGCTTCACTGTTGTGATTGGTCGATTCCGCATGTCTCCGCACCCTTAGCCCTAGACACTACAAATGGGCGTTTTCACAAATACATTAAAAGCATTTATTCCTTAATCATTACAAATTGTTCTGATTTTGTAAGATGACATTCTTAGCCATTCAATGGTTACCCTGGTCCCTACACTAGGCTAAATAGTTGTTGATATCCTTGTTTTTGACATTTGGAGAAAGTTTAGGCTATTCCGACTCAGAACCCTGAGTACCTACTATTTGATTCTAGCAGGAGAAAAAAGGGTCCTAATTTTTCATTCCAAAGGAGTGTAACTGAAATCGGCAAAATAGGACACTTTTCCACTATTGAGATTTTCACGTCCAATTAAGGACGAATATAGGAGTTGAGCCACGGGAGGGGCTAGGTTAATACGTCACTTATTTCGGGGATATCAAGCGCAAGAAACGCCTTTAATAACCTTGTTTTATAACATACCCTCACTTGAATAATGGCATAAGCGACTAACCATCCTAGCGACACTCGTTTACTAAATAAACCGCGTCTATCCTTTCTCGTAAAAACGGACACGGTTTACGCTTAGTTAGCAGTTCCCCAAAATGTTGCATAAGCTGTCTCAATTTTAACCGAATCTCCTCCCCAACTCCCCCCTTCTCTCCTTTGATGTGAATTTATCAAGAAATTGATACGGAGAGTATCCGGATCCCCAAGTAAATATGGAAGTTTGGATCTCCCTTAATTTAGTTGAACATAATTCTGCCGCTTTTGTATGCTTTTGTGTATAAACATAATAATATTAGAAGCTCTTAGAAGCTTTGAAGTAAACTTTGGGTAACTGATTGAAAGTTACTTTACGCAATTTATGCGTAGTTAAGTCATCTGTGGCACTCAATAATTATCAATTTTAAATAGCCATATCCTTGTGAAGATTTTCGTGCAATTAATCTACTAACATTTTAAATAATTTTTGCTTACTTTGACCAAAAAAATCCCACAAGTTTAGTCCTATTAATTGTCTGTTAGTCAGTCGACAGTCACTTGGTTGAGAATCCGTCGAAACATCCAATGGTAATCCGAAACAGAATCTTATTGAAGAGCAAGAGATTAACGTTAATTGCTTAAGAATAATTTTACCAACGCACATGCCAATACTTTATTCTTTATTTTTCACGCCATTGAAGCACATGTTAAATATACTTAACCCAAAAAAATCAGGAACTAAAATTATTTAGGGTTCGTGTTTATCCCTACACATTATTAAGAACACGTGTATTTTCGTTCTGGACAAAGCCTCTTTGAATAAATCCTTTCTTAAAAAAAAGAAAGAAGTAATCTAGACAGCCGTAGACAATAGAGGCTTAACTGGAATCAACCTTGCACGAAACCGGTAAAGAAAAGAAACAAAATTAATATTCTAAATTCAAAACCAACAATAGACCGTTAGCGTAACAATTTAATTCCGAACTTTACATTCACAAATTAAAACGTCTAATACATTTGCTGTTAATGTATTTGTAGGCATTTGGGTAATGAAATCGTTCGAATTTCAAAATACCTTCGATTCGAAAGAATGCGTCTCTGTTTTAGATTACAGATTGCGTGGGTAAGAAAAGGACGGGTATACGGGTGTTTTAGTCGGTTTAGAAATGATGGCGTGGGTGATAATGAAGTCCAAACGACGCCGATAACGCGACCTTCTCTTGTCTTTTATGGAGGATATTTCCGAACGGCATATCTGGCGAATTTGAATAATTTAGTGCCGTAAATGCTAAACGATATTCATAGATTGGATTATGATTATGACAAATTGTTATTGCGATTTAAAAGATTTTATAAAATTGTCGGTACTTACTCGTGTTCTTTATAAAAAAATTACTTAAAGCAAAAGTGAATGACACTTTCAGAATAAAATTCTTTACAAAATAAATGTTACTATTTGCCTACTCCAAAATTTAGAATTAAGAACAGTTACCATAGATACACACATAACCTTACCTAACACATCCTAAATGCCATCTCTATTTTTCTCCTAATGCTGGTATCGAGGCAAGAAGCCAATAAAGACTGGCCAAGCTTATGCATGCCGTTGGGCAAATATCGAAGTAACCTTTTCACATACTAAGTTCACATGTAGCTTAGATAGTGCTGCCGGTTTCGGTAGTAAATATAAGTTGGTTGTTGTAAAGACACCGATCCTTCTCCGATCACGTCGGTTGCTACCTGAGTTTTTTTCGGACCAAGGCCGAGACGGTTGGTCATAATAGTCCCAACGGACGTGCCCCTTGCGTTCCGTTTTTGAATGGCGTAACGTCTATTTTTTTGTACGTTGCCAGTACTATTCGAGTTTTGAATAATTACTATATTCACTGAATTAACTGTGTTCCAATTTCGAATATCTTAAGGCGTAAGCTAGACTAAGCTTACGCAGATGTTTTACTGAGAAACGTTAAGGATGAGCTTTTTTTAATAATGAGCGGAATTTTGCTATTCCAGGTACAAAATAAATGAATAATCGTATCCTAACAGGGATATAAGTGTCATGTAGTGCCAGCTACAGAGAAATGAAACCCCTTGCCATATACCTACAAGTAGACGTTACCATATCTATAAAAACTAGATCGATGTTAATAAATATTTACGTCACCCTAGGCGTAAGAAGCCTAGAAAATGTCACTTCCTGGTCAAGGCAAGACGTAAAACTTTAGACAAACCACGGGCGGTAATTCGTAAAGCCCCACATCGCATATTTATCGCATTCACCTTCGGTTCGGACCATAAACACCTGCGATCTGGGACATTCACGCATTCACAGCCATCCAAACATTACGCCTCAAGAATCCAGTCAATTTGTCTGTCTATTTATGTATCACTTGATCACTTCACTACTAGCTACATAGTATAAAACGAAGTCGCTTCCTGTTGTCTGTCTGTCCCTATGTATGCTTAAATCTAGAAAACTACGCAACGGATTTTGATGCGGTTTTAATAGATAGAGTGATTCAAAAGGAAGGTTTATATTGTATAATACATGCCTAATTTGTCAGCATTGCACCCGTGCGAAGCCGGGGCAGGTCGCTAGTCCATGTATAACATATATCTGTTTGTTTGTTACAGATTTCGTTCAGCGGCGTCGACGGACGCGGCGCGGCGAACGCCAATCATGCATTAGATATCGCACAAACGATATCGAAACGTGAGTATTTATCACCGCTTTTAGAATACCACCTGTACCTTAAAAATATACCGGGAACAACATTTGCTAAGCAACTTCTGAAAGTAACGTGTGTTAGATAACAAATGTTGTTCAGTTTGAAGAGTAGAATGTAATATGCTTTAATTTATTTCTCCTATTACAGGCAAAATCCTGTAGATATCTCTAGAGGTTTCTATATGCCTACATGTCGCGCTTGAGACGGGGCATACATATATCAAAAAATTGGGCAAGTGCGAGTCCGACTCGCGCATGAAGGGTTCCGTACCATAATCTATAACAAGTTTGTTGTAAGGGAGCCCCCTTAAATATTTATTTTATTTTATTTTTAGTATTTTTTGTTATAGCGGCAATAGAAATACATCATCTGTGAAAATTTCAACTGTCTAGCTATCACCGTTCTTGAGATACAGCCTGGTGACAGACGGATGGACGGACGGACGGACAGCAGTCTCAGTAATAGGGTCCCGTTTTTACCCTTTGGGTACGGAACCCTAAAAAGGAATAAGGATATCATGTCACCACTTTTAGAATAGGTAGGTAGATCCTTAAGACACGAACACTCAAACGATAACGAAGCGTCAGTATTTATCACAGCTTTTAGAATACCACCTGTAACTTACGCTTAGAAATAAGTCCTAGGTCCTTAAGACACGATTGCGCACAAACGATAACAAAGCGTCAGTATTTATCACAGCTTTAAGAATAGCACATAACTTACGCTCGAAAAAAACGAGCATTCGGTATTAATACATAAATGTCGTGTTTGAGACGCTTTGAGCGTCAATCATGCATTATTTATCGCATAAACGTGACTATTTATCACCGCTTTTAGAATACCACCTGTAACTTACGGTTAGAAATAAGTCAAGTTTTCCTTAAGACACGATTGCGCTCAAACGATAACAAAGCGTCAGTATTTATCACAGCTTTTAGAATATAACTTACGCTCGAAAAAAACGAGCATTCGGTGTTAATACATAAATGTCGTGTTTGAGACGCGGTGAGCGTCAATCATGCATTATATATCGCATAAACGTGACTATTTATCACCGCTTTTAGAATACACCTGTAACTTACCTTCTGAAACGCGCACCTGATATTATGTCGCCGCTTGACGCGGTGAACGCCAATATGAAGTCAATATCGCATACGATATCGAAACGTGGGCCTTTATCACAGCTTTTAAAATACCACCCGTAAGTTACGTTCGAAATTCGTCACGCAGACGATATTTATTTTAAATGTCATTGATTTTATAATGCGCTACGTG
The DNA here is from genome assembly GCA_947623375.1 of Apotomis capreana. Classification (NCBI taxonomy): domain Eukaryota; kingdom Metazoa; phylum Arthropoda; class Insecta; order Lepidoptera; family Tortricidae; genus Apotomis; species Apotomis capreana. The sequence continues at coordinate 10,609,294 of OX392509.1, read as the reverse complement.
ATTCAACAATGCGGTATTTGACTGACAGGTTTTATCGACTTCTTTTCAAGCTTTTCATGCAATAACTGACTTATCTTACCATTGTATACACTGACTTACAATTAGTCTCTGCTAGTAAACCACAAGCAAAGTAACAAATTACATTAACTTTATATGTTATTTAATGTAACTAATGTTGCATTACTATGATATTATTATTATAGATTGTATTTTTTTTTTTTTAGAATCTGACATGTAAAACAGCTCTTGTAGCCAACTTGCAGATTAAAGTTTTGAATTTTGAATATATATGCAGCAGAGTTTTATACGAGTAGATATATTGTATTTTTTATCGTAACGCTACTATTATTTACATTTTTAATTTACAATTTATTTAATTACAGGCGTCGCGCGTCGATAAGTAATGATATTCATTTAAATAATGTGATAGACATCGCAAACGACATCCGAGCGATATTATCATAGCTCTAATAATACGCCACTTCAGGTTACGTAATGTAGCAACTGATATTATGATACTGACACGGCGTTATCAGAGCTTTAAGGACAGTCGATAAAAGTATGGATTATAACCAAGTTTTATTGTACGTAAGGATTAGTCTCATTTTGTTTCACTTTTTTTAAACTGGCTCTCTTTATTTTCCATCTCACGTCTCACGTTTATCTGCGTCTAGTACAATTTAAGTGAGATGTGCGGAGTCGACCAATCACCTGAGTTGAAATCTGTATCTCAGTTCCGCTTCCCTTTTGTGATTGGTCTATTCCGCACGTCTCCACTCCGCTTTAGGGGAGACGCACCCTAAATAGTAGTTTACGCAACTGTTACATAATGAGAGGTCTTAAAACACGAGTGTAGTTTTACGAAACTCGCATTTGATTTCTCACCCGATTCTCATAGAATTTTGTAGGTTCGATAATTATATTGATTTTTGTTGTTGATTCAATTTTTCGAAAATTTTCAAATTGGTTATATATGGGGAATTGTATATGGGGGTCGAAAACGAAATCATCACACAGAATAGTGGTTCTAGCTGTGGTTCTAGTGAGGTATGTATAGGGCTCCCATCCGTCCGGGTTTCCCCGGATTTTTCCTAGTTTGGAGGCCGTCCGGCGGGGTTTTCAAACAGTGTCCGGACACTTTTTATGTGAATGTTTTTTTTTTAATAATGTTATTTTCGGACACGGCCGGGGAAAAATGCGATTTACGCCAAATGTCCGGGTGTTTTAAGTCTTTGACCGGGTTCAGCGAATTTAGAGATGGCAGCACTAGGTATGCAGCTGCCAACTCTCAGTACGGGACCGGGTACAGATCGATAAGACCTTTACAAAAGTCCAATTCAAAAGAAGTGGTTATACTGTAGATTACGACCGGGTAGATAATAATTTGAGATTGTTAGTAATTTGAGAAAATTGCGGGTTTGTTCCCAGACGAGGTAATGCTACCGCGGGGAATAAGACTGCGAATATAAATAGAACTAGATTCAAATCAAGTGGTGAACTAACTAAATAAAACAATTTGAACGGATTATATTGCGGAGTATTCATTATTTGAGGAGTGTCTTTTCAAAAGGGCTTATTTCTCTATGAAACTCATACAAAAATAAGCCCTTTTGAAAAGACACTCCTCATTTGAGCCTTCCTGGCGTTTCGGTAATAAAAAAATAATTCACGCGATATAATCCGTTTATATTGTTTTATTTAATTAAATGTGAGACAGTCGCGGAAATAATAAAAAATATAATTCTTAGACAATGGAATTTACTACTAATTTAATTGAAGAAACCCCGATTGTTGATTTATTGTTATTTTATTTATTTTTAAATTCGGTGTGACAAAAAAATTGTACGTAAGTAGTATAAGTGTTAAATTATAAAAATAAAGTCATGAACTTGCAAGTGTTACCTCCCGAGAACAATATATAAATGAAATACAACCACGACGCAGTGTGAAGAGCTCCCCAACAGGATGGACCGACGATCTGGTCAGGACCGTGAGAAGTCGGCCGGTCGTTGTGGAGAACCTTGGGGAAGCCCTTTGTCCAGCTTTGGTCGTTCTTCGCCTGATCATGAATTGAAAACCTACTTAAGTAAATTCAAATTTAACAATTTTAAATTACAAAAGATTACAAAGCATCCCTAAAAAAATCCGCAGAACGTTAAATTCGGCAACAAAGCGAAAATCATTGTTTGAACATCTAATTAATGTATTTTATGACGTATTACATGGATTCTCCATTTCAGGAGCCATTGTAATTCTTATAATGATGTTCTCATGTTAGCTTAGGTCTGATTTGAATTATTGCTGTAAGGCTGGATTAGGATATTAACGTTTTATACAAAATTTTACTAGAAAAGTGAGTTCTTAACAACCAAATTATACTTTTCAAAAGTATGGCAGACAGTGACACAGGCTGAATCTTTTACAACTATAACGTAAATAAATAAGTTAAAAAAAAACCCTGACACATGTTAACAGACAGACAGCGGACAATAAAGTGATCTTACAAGGGTTCAGTTTTTTCCTTTTGAGGTACGGAACCCTAAAAATGCATTCAAATCGAACCATCCGGATCAATAGGAGCTACGGTGCCACATATTATATATCTGCATAGAAGTAAACAGATGCACATGTTGAACTTATAGCACCCCTCTTTTTTGCGGGTAAACGAAATGTGTTTTATTATGTGTATAAAAAAACGCGTGCCTAGATGCCGTGCACCGAATATGCCCAACTAAAATATAACTATCGTTGATTTAGGCGAACGCATATTTACTCAAGAAACGTAAATATGTGGATATATTTATACATATTGATACAACAGGTAATTGCTAACACATAAGCATAACAACTAACACATAATGTACGCTAAATACATATTGTTAGTGCGTACTTGAGGGAATTATCGTCTGCTCGCGTACAATGTCATGTCGTGTCGTTGACCTAGTACATTGACGTATGCACACTATGACATGTTGTGTAGGATGTAGTTTGCGCTAGGGGATGCTACATACTCCTAAGTGTAGATAAACGTAATGAACGCTTTAGTATCTATGTTATAGTCATACATCGAAGCTCCGGGGCGTCTAGGTTTGGCTAATTAAACCTAGGTATATCAAGAAGTCTTGTCAATAAACCTGTGTTTCAGTCTTTGACTAACGAATTCATGTTCCTAGGAGAGATCGATTTGCACTCAATACGATCTAATCTTTGTTAATGCTGGGATGCGAGCGAGTCGAAGAAGCTACGCGGGGCTCCTATTTCTGCTCTGAGGGAAGATACCTAACGAACCTAACCAAGTTGAAGGACTGTTTCCAAATAGTTCTTTTAGTGTGGATGGCTTCAAAATAGATTATTTTGCGTTTGACGTTTGACCAAAAATTTTGGTACTTCTAGGTTTGCCTAAAAATACATCAGTCGAAGGCAGAAATTGGAAGTTATTACTATTAGGGTCATTGTCAGATTTGGGTTCGAGTCTTTCCTGTGGACATAAGCGAAATTAAGGATCCCAGGGCCTAGTTTTTCTGATAAAACTCGTATGAGAATAAATAATGTTCCCTCTCCTATAATCCGATGTAGCAATATAACCTGGATTCATACAAGCTCTTAACTTTTGACCACCTGAGGGACAACTCAACCCATTCTGAGGTTTAGAAAGGCTTTCGTAAACGTATGATAAACCACATATCCACCTAAACTGCTTTGCTGCTGCCAACACGGTTAGAATTAGGAGTCACAAACTGCCCGGCATCTTTCGAACTCAAACTTTATCTACATAAACATTATACGCATACATAACTCCGTCGTTGACTGAAGTAAAAGTTTGACTTCGCACACGCGGAACCTAGGAACCCTTAAACAACTTACCGCCATTTGCAGAAGATTTAACACCGCAACGGAACATCACTGGGCTCAAAAACTCTTAAAACTTCCATAGACAGCCATAACTTCAGAAGCGCCGTGTGGTAAATTAAATTATTCATCGCCGCGCTGAATTTATTATAATACGCATGAAACTTCAACAGTTTCGGAGTAAATGCGTTATGTAGTCTACAACTCTGGGGATTAATTTTTAATAAACCTCGCCGCGTCTACGAGTTCTATTTTCTTGTTAATTTTGGCTGAGTTGGCTATTAACTTGTTTTACATGTTACATAATCGTTGTTTGTTGCTGTTAGCGTGTTCGCTTTGTATGTATGTATGGAAATGTATATATGGAAATGTATATATGTTTTCAGAGACGGTTACTATTGGTGAAACATCTGAATCACGTTTGGTATAATTTCGTATGACATAATATAATTTAGTATCAATGTCCATTTCATACAATACTTTTAATGACTCGCAACATACTAAATAAAAAGTATAAGTCTAACAGGCACGCATAGGTACGACGACGAGCGAAGCGAAGGCTATCTTGCTTTAAACGTTATGTAAAATCTCTTTTATACTAATTGAAATTATACCCAATAAAATTATTGGTATTGTTGTTATTATCAAATGTTGTTATTTTTATGTTATTATTTTATGTGAACTTTAAAGACATATTTGCGTCTATAAAATATGGACAAATATGTACATCTAAGAAGCGTCATAATGCAAATGTCAATGTTTTTTGGTTAACCCAAAAGCTCATTTAAAACGCAAACCGCTAAACTACCGAAAACCGTATTGAAAATAGATTAATTCACAATTTAATAATTTATAATTTTAAACTTATGAATAATTTGCGACCAAAACCAGACGCCAGGCGTAACCGCATGCCACCGGTGTAATTTAACCATTCATTTGAAAAAGGTTAAACTGTTGCTTAATGTACTATTATAATTAATCGAGCCGGCAATTTCCAGAAGTTCTGGATATCGGATTTAATTGGTACGATGTTGTGATGAAAATTTTATTCTGAATGCAATCAGTATTTTGGTTGCAGTTTATTATAGAATTTACATTAAAATGTAGAAAAGCACCAGTATTTCGTTATATAAAGATGTCGGGCCGTTCCTGACAATTTCACATAAGTGTAAACCGCTTAATACAATAATATTTACAGCTATGCAAATTAATATATTTTGCTACTTTTTGATGCTTACTGTACTAACTAGCCATGAGACCCATAAGACACACTAACTCTTACTTATAGTGTAAGTTTAAACATTACCATACACGTTAAAACTAACGTACACTAAGACTAACATTCTGCCTGATTTCCCAAGAGAGGCCTGCAATCTTAATTAGCCTGACACTTCACTCTACTTCCTTTATGATTAGTACAATATAATATAAATACTCTTTATTGCATACCTCAAACATGAGATACTTACATTAAAACAACGGGCAGAGGTAAACAACTGTAATATAATATAACAACAGAGGTAAATTACAGAATCTTGTAAAATAATAGTGTTATAAACGCACTTAAATGCAACCGGTGATTAATTGATGTTTCCAATTAAAGTTGTCCGAAATATCAACATTATAATCCACAGCGATTAGCTTTAAAGAAAAGATTAATTTAAAAATAAATTTTAACTTTTCATTTCACAAAAAAGTGTAGGTAAGGTTTGCGTCTCAGATTCAAAATTGATGGCCTGCTTTTGGCACTATATATATATTTTTTTAATGCATAAAAAAACCAATTCGTCAGTTTTGTCACGCTTGTTTCTTTTTTCAGACACTTTTGTATATATCGAAATTAATTGTTTTTTTGTTTATACTGAGCAAATCGAATTTTAAAAAACCACAATCTTAGATCGCAAATAGGGGCACACATTTTTGCGAAAGCGTCCTTAAATGACAATTCTTTAATACCTTAGGTATTAGGGTGCGTCTACGCTGAAGTGGAGTTGACCGGAGACGTGCGGAATCGACCAATCACCTGAGTTGAAATCTGTATCTCAGCTCCGCTCCACTTTTGTGATTGGTCGATCCCGGACGTCTCCGCTCCACTTCCCTTATACACTCAAACGGCTTTATAGTTTACTACCTTTTGCCCGCGACTACGTCCGCGTGGAACTTGGAAGTATGGAAGCAACCTCGTACAACACGATAGATATCCACCTAATCACCTTAATTAATAAAAGAGATTATTAAAAGCGCCTAAGCAAATGTAAGAGCAATTGTGCTTTTGGTCTAATAATTACATTTCCTACAGGGTCATCAATGTCATCATGAATCACTTACTCACTTTTCAATATTTTTAGGGATAATTTCCAGGATGAAAACTATCCTATGTCCTTCCTCGGATCTTAAACTATCTCCATGCAAAATTCCATCAAAATCGATTCAGCGGTTTAAGCGTGAAGAGGTAACAGACAGACAGAGACACTTTCGCATTTATAATATTAGTATGGATATGGATACTATCCGAGTCGTTTTCAAAATATGTGTACATTACTACTAAAATGTGTGTCCTCATAAAAAATCCTCGAAAAAAATATGGTTACGATTAAAATAAATCAGTAATTAAATTTTACAGACTAATATAAAGCATACTGCATATTATTCCTGATAAAAAGCAATGAATTGCTATTCAAATCCTTACATAAGTTTAATGTGAAAAAAAAGTAACAAATAAACTCCATACATTTTTTATTGTCCCCCTATTTGGACGACATTGAAAACAATATTTTTATCAGAATTTTTGTACAGAAACTTCCTAGTTTTTTGTATCATAATTAAAAAGCAACGTTTTAAGTGTTATGTCTGATAGATAAACTATTAAAATTTACCTTAAAGAAACTAAAAATGATATATTAAAAATATGTCCTTATCAATCATTACAATTTCATGACACTGATTTATTGACATAATTAACTAACTTTTTGTATCGCAAAGAGTAGGAATCTAACTTTAATCACTGGCAAAACTGGTCTTGTCACGAAAAAAAACATCACAAGGACGCGCCACCATTTTTTTTGTCGTTGAGACATGAAAAAAGTCCTGTGGTTCAATTGTGAAAAAATAAATTTACCTTTTCCTAACGAAGTATTCTCATCAAAAGTAAGTACATTTTCAAGGATTCACCTACCGCAATTGTAATAAACTTAAATTATGACTAGAATAATAGATTACGCTTTCAATCTACTCGTAAATGTGATTATATTTTATGTAAAAGTATTTTTTAAGTTAAGTTTTACATGTTACTGACGAACAATTTCCTGACATTTACTAACGTCAGTAAATTGTAGATGGTAAAGCTGTGGTCTCATGTGTAAAGTATGAAAATAAATAAGATATGAAAATGCGTGTTAAAATGTAACGAATAAAAATAAAGGAGAGAAACAATAAATGTTTACAGATTATTTTTAGGGTTCCGTACCTCAAAAGGAAAAAACGGAACCCTTATAGGATCACTTTGTTGTCCGTCTGTCCGTCCGTCCGTCTGTCAAGACCCTTTTTCTCAGGAACGCGTGGAGGTATGAAGCTGAAATTTATATCAATTACTCAGGTCTACTGTCCCTTGAAGCTGTGAAAAAATCAAACTTCTAAGCCAACGCAATCAAAAGATACAGCCGTTTATGCCGCAAATTTTCGACACTTGCAAGGGAATCAAAACCTACAGGGTGCTTCCCGTGAACTCAGAATCTTGAAATTTGGTACGAAGCAACGTCTTATAGCATAGATAAAGGAATAATTACGAAAACCATAATTTTTTTTTTAATACCTAACTTTGCACCTAATTTATATGGGGCGCTATACATACCAGGTGCAAACTTAACTTAACCACTTAGGGATGGAAAGTGTTTGTACGGAACCCTCGGTGCGCGAGTCCGACTCGCACTTGGCCGGTTTTTTATGTAACATACATACTCCAGATAATTTAAAAGAAAACTGAATATGTTTATCAATAGGTTACCGCGCGCAAAATTAGATGAAATAAAAAATATATATATATATTATTTAATGCTAAACAAATACTCTGTATATTTATTAATTAAATACTATTTGTTTTGATTTATTTAAATGTATATATTTAGTTATACGTAAGTTACCAATGTGTATCTATATACATAGAAAAAATTAATTTATACAATAAGTAGGTACCTACGAAAATAAACTACCTTAAAAACTATACAAGATATTATCAAATAAAACTTAATAACATTCAAACTAACTTAAAAAAACCTAGAAACTAAACTAACCTAACCATTGTTTTTTTAATTTTGATTTTATCTTCCCTATCAAACTTTTCGAAAACACTAAATTTTCTTTGTATGGAAATACTGGGCTATGTCTAGAAAAAGGATATTTTTTAACGCTTACCCTATTGCATTTAGTGTTGATCGCTTTGCTACCCACACTAGCGATACTTTTTATTTTTAGTTTATATTTTTATATTCAGAATATAACAAACTAAAAAAGTTTCAGAATGCCTCTAACCGGTGCCGTACGGCAAAAAAATACATTGAAAAAGTAAAAGAGCAAAACCCTAAAAATATGAAGAAAAAAAAATCGTCTAGTTAAGTCGTCTAGCTAAAGATATTTAAAACCATTTTTTATAATGTTTTCATAATTAAATAAATATCAGAATAAATAAACAATAAGCGATGTTTGTTTTGTTTCTAGCTTTCCTTAATACAAAATCAATTGTAATAATGCAATAATGGTTATTTTTTGTTCTTTCTATAGAGGAACCAATAAGATATTCCTCATAAATATAACACCGTTACTACTACAATATTAAGCTAATTATGAATACAGCCTTACTTTTACAACTTCCTGACATTTCCTAACGAAACATTTTACTGACAATTTCGTGACGGTACACATATTTTGAAAACGACTCATCCATTGGATAGTATGGATGTGAATGGACTTAAGTCCCAGTCGCCATTAAACTATGTACGTTATTGTAACTATGTTACGTGTTATCTAAAATTATACTTCTGGTATCAGCACACCGAAACTTTTATCATACCATAGTTACCAACTTAACCCTTCCCATTCCTGCCATCTGGGTCATCAAAAATTAAAGAGCTGCTTCATAACAACACCGTTCCGTTATGAACCTTATGGTATTCATACAGGGTATAGGTGGCGTATAAATTATGACATACTAAAGCGAAGTTCCAGAGATTATGTAAATGGGGGTATACGTGAATCTTTGTTGTGTGCGTTAATAAGTGATGTGACGTGCGCCAAGACTGAAACTATTAACGTGTCGTGTAGTAGCAAAATCCCACAATACTCATAGGGTAGTTTGTTGTAGTCAATATAAATTAATCAGCACCATCCACCAAATATAATTTTTTTTCTTAAACTTGCAATGTAATGTCGTCATAACGTGCATTAAAACAGGCTTCGAAGTGTCACGTTTTGGGCAGACAACTCGAGAGAACTGTAAAGGAATTTCATGCAAAATTTAAGGTCTAGCCCGAGAAGTAAATTTATTTTAAACATTGCGTCTGTGTTCATGAACAGGCGAAACAGCAGAATATATTTTTTTTATTTCATTGCATATGTTTGAGAAAAGGACTATACATGCCTTAGCCGTAAAAAGGGCTTACCGGGTGAGTAGTTATAGACGGATAGGGCTATGGCAATTTTAGTGCTTTTCTCTTCTTTCTCGGCGTCTGCAATAATGTAGGTACTATAAGACTATAACTACAGATAGGGTTAGCAAAGGTAACCCAGGATTTCGAAAAAAAAATATGGTGGGATATCAAGTGTGAGTGTGACATGTATTTTTTATATCTTTACGTGCACCTTTTGGTACGAACAAATTAAGAAGACGATTAAACTACCAATAGTTTGATTTCGTTGAGTATATTAATATCTTGCCCATCTCTACCTTCGTATAATTGAGGTACGCATATATATTTGCAGTACTCAGACTGATTTGCATTTACGTGTTCTAAATTCTAAATTGATAACACCTTTGATTGAAACGGTGTAATTACGCCGGATTATTGCGTGGCTTTGAGGATCACTCACTGATATAGGTTACTATCTTCACGTATATTATTAACTAGGTTATGTTCAAAAGGATAAAATGTACTTACCTGTGTTCATAGAAATATCAATGATTGTACGCTAGATAGACTCGTATTTATCGATTGTCCATCTATTGCTTACTTTCCAGCCTCTACAACAATATAGTACTGGAACAGGTTCGTCCAAATTATCGCACGATTAAGTGTGTTAGGCAACTAGACAGAAATCAGAAGTCAGTGAAGATTACTAAGTAGTAGCTTGAAACGTCATTATTGAAATTTTTAAAAATAAAATACGTCATAATGAAACGTTCAACTTTCCTACTTAATTATTAGGTCGGCCGACAAACAAAACATCAAAAGTTCCGTGTTCTTCCACCGCCGTTAATGACTATAATTTCTGTTTTTTGTCATTTTCTTAGCACGCACTTGGAAACTTTTCAAAAAAATGATGAATGGAAACAGTCAGTAAAAAAGGAAACATGGTTCCTTTCTTTTCTATCTTCCCTTCAACTACAGACCCGTTTTTACTTGACAGTGGCTGGGTTGTGTCGACTCTTAAGTGAACACTTGAAACTTGTTTAAAAAATTGATGGTCAGTTTTTTTAAGTTTTGTGTGTAGGTAACTCAAGTGCTTATGAATGAAACCGTTTACTCAAATAAAATGATCTAAAAAAGTGATCCCTCTTTTTTCGTAAATATATATTATATGAAATTTACTTTCACACTTTACGTTACAAAAAATTTTTTGTAACTCATTGGAAAATTTTCCATTGACTTACAAAAATTCTATACATTTTTTGTAACTCAATGGAACATTTTGTAGGACATATCGTGAAATTGGGCTTACCTTGTTCAGAATAAGCAACTTTACCAACACACCAAATTTTATTGAAATCTGAGAAAAAAAAAAACGACAACAAAATAAAAATATGCCCACGTACCTATCTATTTATGTATATATAAATGTATTTGATCTGTATGTACGAGTATGTATTATGAGTATTTAAATTATATGTACCTAATTATGTTGTTTAGATGCACCGTCTACAATTTTCTGGTTAGCCCTAAGGTTGAATGAATGAGAGAATGCCCGTTGGCATTAAGTCCGCCTTTTTTACGTTAAGTTTTTCTTTTGTGCAATAAATAAATTAAAGTCGCCTATAACAGGTAAATATATACCTACTTAAACGCATAGAAAACATCTATGACCCAGAAACATATACTCTAATTTATCACACAAAGATTTGCCTTTGTTAGAATTCGAACTCAGGGCCGCCGGCTTCCTAGGCACTACATAACAAAACAGGACTTCAAAAAAGAAAAAAAGTGTTAATTTAATTACCTGGACATGCTCGGGCGACAAGATGTTGATGCCCTCCACTTCAGTCACTTTGAGACCATGGATGTAACATCACGTCTGAAACGCAGAGGGAATGAAATAATAGTAGTTTATGCAACTGTTACATAAAGATATGTCTTAAAACACGAGTGTGGTTTCGGGGTCGCCAAAACATCATCATATTACGATGTTTTGCGACCCTGCCCGAGATATCGTAATGTTATGAAATATAATATACATAATTATAAAATCTTTAATTTTTGGCCGCTGCCAAGTTAAGCAGGTCTCTTTACCTATGTGAAGAGGCCTTATACATTTTTAAATGTTTTTTTTATTATTATTATGAAAATATATTGATAATTTCAACAAACTATTGACTAGTGAATAAATACTGTTCCATGAGCTCTAGATGGTAAAATAGCTATTTCATGCTTTCATTGCGTGCAGTCGAGAATAATTTGAAAATAAAACAGTTTTCTGCGTGAATTTTGTCAGTTTCAAGTAGTTTTTGAAACAAAAATTATCAACGAAAAATTCGAGGTAGGTTTGTGGCTTTCAAATATATACTAATATAAATCGCAATAGCCCTGTCCTAAGTAGTAACCTTGAGAATATCTTAAGAAACATGTTTGATCATAGAGAAAAATATCTAACCCAATCAGCATTTTTGTACGGGTAAGGAAAAAGCCTTAAATTATTATTTTCCTAGACACTACTACCGAGCTAACCGTGTCGTCGAAAAATGTAAGAACACCGCTCCAAAACGAATTTAATCTCATCCTAATAACTTCATAAAGTGAAGACTGAAATGTAAATGTATTTAGGTACCTAAATATGTGAAAGTAATGTAACCAAAATCGAAAAATACATTACCTTGATTATAATGCGATTTTATACTGAGCTCTTGACATTAATTATAATTACGAGTATACCCTTTCAGTCGCCTATTAGCAAGTTTTCGTTTTAAACGCGGCCTCTAAAGTAGCTTTACTGCCTTTAAGGCGATATTGTCCGGCCCTACGGCCGAATTGAGGGGGTGAGGTGCGCGGCAAGACGCAGAGCGCCGCCCGCGCGCCCCGACCCCGCTCGCCGAGTTCGCTAACGCGAAATTGCGATGGCAATGTAGGATGTAGAGGGGTGTCACAATACAGTGATATCAGTCGCCAGTTTTTTAAGTGGCCGGTGCAAAGCGGGTTATAATTTATGTTCAAAGTGAAATGCGAATTCTTGCTATAGAAGTACTAAATATTATTTTTCGTTTTAACTAAATGTTTGTTTTAACTTAATTTTTTTTTAAATTTTTTACTTGCGACTGTGTTCTGTGGAGGAATTACGGAATAAGTATCCCACCAAAAACATAACATGTAAAAAATTGCAAGTCTCGCATCGCAACCTTCTACCGCTAAAAGTTGTGAGATTACAATATAAAACCAAGTTGGTTAATTTATTCAGTCCCTATCAGAGTGACCCCCCGCCTATATGACAACTTTGACATACATTTTCACCGGGTTACATAACTAAAAACATATTACCATGACCGTTGTAGTGTTTGCATTAATATTACACATCTTTATCTTTATAATAAATGTAATGACTTGGCCATCGCACAGCAACATACAGTGCGAGTGCGACACAAAAGAGTAGAAAATAAATGAGGGCGCCACTTCCTTCGCAACTGTCACATTTTTGACGTAAAGTGCTTGAATATGGTAACAATTTTGTATGAAAAATTGTAGTTCCTTTATCATCCGTTTTCTACTCTTTAGTGTCGCACTGTAAGTACATAGGAACACGAGTAAATCTCCTTTTAAAGTGATTATTATATTTTTAGCTTTATCTAATAGTTTACAATTTAGATGGTTTGGCCATTTCGTTCGGTGTTGAGCTCTGCTCCTCCCGTTTTTTTCAGCTGTTTTTACTATCTCATCTTCCTCTATTATCTTCTGTCGTCCACTTTTGCCCGTGTGGCCAGGTCCATCTTTTATCTTAGTAAGGACGGCCAAGATGAAACAATGAGTAGGAATTTAAGCATCTAAATTAAGCGTGACATTTAAAGCGTTAATGATATTTGGTAGATGTTTTCATTATATCTAGAGTATATTACCGTGTGCGATTGCCAAGTCCTTACATTTTATTATAAAGATGTTTAATACATTACATTATTCATGCGGGCACTAAAACGGTTATGGCAATATGTGTTTAGTTATGTAATTCTGTGAAAATGTATGTCAATGTTATAATATAGGCCGGGGGTCACTTAATGAATAAATTAACTGACTTGGTGTTATATTGTATCACAATTTTTTGCGGTAGATGGTTGCGAGACTTGCATGCATGTTATGTTTTTGATGGGATCTCATTTTTTTTAAGTGGTCCTCCTTTTTTTGACAAGCCAAGACGGTAAATACTTCTTATTCTATTATACTCTGCAGTTGCGGAGTCGACGTGAACTAGATGTAAACCGCACAGACTTGTCACTTCCTCTTATGATCCATAATGATCTCTCTCAAAATCCGTCATGATCCATATTGATCACTCTCATGATCCATAACGATCTCATGGTAAATAATGACTTAGCGGAGGCACTGTCGTGCCCCTAGATCCTTCTCATGATCCCTCTTAGCATCCATAATGATCTGTCTCTTGATTCCTCTCATGATCACTCTCATGATCCATAATGACCCATCATCACCACAAGGATTGTCATCACAATCATCGTCATTATTCATCATCAGTCATCACCATGACCATTACCATCTGAATCAACACCGCCATCATCATTCCTAATCACCATCATCGTCATGACATGACCATCATTTTCATCAGAATCATCAACAACAACACAATCATCAACAACACCACCACTATCATCATCATAAGCATGACCCACAACACCACCATCATCATTATCATCATTACTATCACCAACAGCATCATTATTTGACGAGTCATCATTATTGTTCTACCTATGCCTGTGCACACGACCATTTCAAAATTATCTACGCAGAAAAAACGATTCCAACTCACTGCCCCTGCGGGGTGAGGTAACTCAATTCGGCACGGGGGTGTGCGTGTCCATTCTGTATGTATAAATTCTGTGCCTGAGGTTTTAGTATCTAAAGCGAAGGTTATACGAACCAACTTTGTAATCGAGTATTTTTTATAGGGTTCATAAGGAAATACAAATTTTCCTATGCAGGTCGCATAACTGTACACTAAACAGTAATAGAGCTCAAAATTTCAAGCTTGTGTGTCTGCTGGAAATAACTTAGAATTCGTATGATCGTGTGTAAATGAGTCAGTGAATTAGTGAGTGACAAAATTAAGGAACTTTGACTCGCAATAATTCTTAACTTACTAGTTCAAATTGAATGTTACTTGGAATATGCCTAGGTTATACTATGCCCACCTAGTTACTGAAAATTCAGGCTTCTAGCTTTGTTCACGACGAAATACAGGGGGTTTCAAAATGGTCTGAATGGCTTCGAAAAAAGGAAAAGGATGTTGCGGTGTGCCGGTAAGCGCGTTTTCTCGAGTTGGAGGGGGCAATGGCGTGCCTCTAGATACAATTAATAAAATTATTTGTTTTTTTAGATACTTTTAAATGTGAAATAATCTCAAAGGTGCTATCATACATAAACAGACTGCGCTAAACAAATTACCCTCCTTTGCGTTGCGCTGTCGGGTAAAAATATACTACATACCTTACCTAGGAGTCGATTGTTGCTAAAGGCCTTAAGAAATAACAAGTACTGAGGAGCATTTGTAAAGTACAGTTTTTTTTACTTACCTATATCTAGGTTACATAACATACATAATCATGCCTTTTCCCCAGGCAGGGACTTAAAGTACTGATATATGTTGTGATAACTGTGTACTAAATCAATGTTCCAAGTTTGACAAGAGACATAAGTCAGAATACGCAAAAAAACTTAATTCAGATGAAAAATATTTGTGGTAATAAGTTCGTAAGTCAATTTGACACTTAATGCTTTGAGCAATGAGTTCTTTTGTAGGAAGTAATTATGTTGTTTTAAATTATGAATAAAGCGTTATTAGCATATACTTGAACATGTCAACCGTGCCACTTTTTGACATTTATGTTCGGTTCTGTTAATTTATTATAAATAAAATTAACTTACTTTTTGGCATTCCTTGCTCGAGCATTGTCTTTTTTTATTCGTTTTATAATATGAAAAGCTTTTTGTTTACGTTGTACTACTTTATTTCTCATTTTTTTGGAACAATAATTCGTAAATGCGATCACGTGGTCGCGCGGAACAAATTGACACAGGTCCATCCCCTTCAAGCGCCGAAGCGCGACTGAAATGGCACCGCGAGCTATCGCCCTCATAGTTTTAGTAGATATTTCGTTCTAGTGATTAAATAAATAATTTTATTCAGAAAATCCCATCCACTTCAACTAGATAATGTTAGTATCTATACATTTACGCAAAAAACGGGTAAAAAAGGTTCGTATTTTAGCTATTCTATAGAAAAGATATTACGAATAGAGGTAACTTTGGGATCGTTTTCTATCGACCGAAATTTTTCCAATCATGTTGCTCAACACGATTTCATATTCAGAAGATCCTTAAGTATGATATATATGTTTTTCATAATCTTCAAACACTGATTAAACGTCTACGACGAGTCTGAAAATGAGTGAGTTCGGCGTCTACTGGGAAAAGCCGGGAGTTTTAGGTGCGAAAATAAAATGAAATATGCTGAGAGCGGTCTCTGTTCTCCTTTGCCATATAGTATACTAGCTGTGCCCCGCGGTGTTACCCGCTCATCCCACGGGAACACTAAATTTTTTCGGGATGATAAGTATCCTATATCCTTTCCCGGGTCTCAAACTATCTCCATACCAAATTTCATCTAAGTCGGTTCAGCGGTTGAAGCGTGAAGAGGTAACAGACAGACAGACAGACAGACACACTTTCGTAGTGTAGTGTAGTGTAGTGTAGTGTAGTGTAGTGTAGTGTAGTGTAGTGTAGTGTAGTGTAGTGTAGTGTAGTGTAGTGTAGTGTAGTGTAGTGTAGTGTAGTGTAGTGTAGTGTAGTGTAGTATAGTATAGTATAGTATAGTATAGTCTAGTATAGTATAGTACTCATACTCATACTCATTTATTTATAAAATGTTTTTCAATTTTACATGTCACATATTAAATTATCAAATTATATTAGGTTACATTATTCTATACACATTTCATATAATCAATCATTAAAATAAAATACAAAATTTAAATAATGTTTACAATTTATAATTTCAGTACAATATACAACAATAATTTGTAGTCAGAATTAGTATAATATACTATTTAAGATTTAAAAATTCCTCAAGGCTATAAAAGTACATATTATATAGTATATAGTATAGTATATAGTATAGTATATAGTATTTATAATATTATAGTATATATAGTAGATTAGTATGGAAGTATGGATCGTTATTTTTTACCGAAAAGGGTTCCATTCTAAACATGTGTGACGGAGGTGTAAATGAATACCCTGTGATGCTAGTATCTTTGGTGATTCAATACGTGTTTATAAAAGCAAAACAATTTCACAATGATGTTACGATGATAAATATCGTTATTCTAATCTTATAATGTTATTAAAACTTTCGTGAGACATATTTAATTATTGTATTAAGCGGTTTACACTCACGTGAAATTTTCACAAACGGCGGAATTTTATATAAAAAAACAAATTCAAATTCAAATTGTTTATTTGCTGAAATTGTGGTACATGTTACATTTAGAGATGATACAATCAAGATGTATTTTGTAGCGTAAATAAAAATATTTTATGGGGACAGATTTACTGTCGGTATTGCCTTTCCGAATACAAGTCAGCGTAGAAAACTATTAAAATTACAATTATATAGGTATGTATGTCATTGAGATAAGTCAGTGTTAAAATAGTCAGCTACTTTTGATACTGACTGCACTCTTATCTCACTAATATAAAGGCGAAAATTTGCGAGTATGTATGTTTGTTACTTCACACTCCAACGGCTAAATCAATTTCGATAAAATTTGGTATGGATGTAGCTGACACCCTGGAACACATAGGTTACTTTTTATCCTGAAGTAATGTAATGTCCCCATGGGATGAGCGGGTAACACCGTGCGGCGCGGTATAATATAATTTTACCTATATTTTTCGGAATATCCTTTCGTTCTCAATTTCATTAATGTATACCAATATTTTCCTTTGGACACGTGACAGGCGTTGGACACGTGAATGACGTAACCAATATAAAAGGAATGATCATTTGAAGCCTGTCCAGGAAACGTAGGCGATCATCGTTACTTTGCTACATTTCATTGGCCGTATGATATGATATGGTTTATTAAGAAACAATTCTCAAATTGCTACTGCACTTTGAAGCCCGTCCGTCGGTCTGTCTTTCAAGACCTTTTTATCTCAGGAACGCGTGAGGTATCGAATTGAAATTGAAATCAGATGCTCAGCTTTACAGTATTTTGAGCCTGTGAAAAAATCAAATTTCTAAGTGAACGTAAAAAAAGATAGGGGAAAGTCCCCTAACGCCGGACGGCACCTAACGCCGGACACTCGAACTATCTCGGCAACTGGAAGCTCGGCAACGGCAACCCGGCAAGTGGAAGGGGCGCGGGGGATCCCCGCGCCCCTTCCACTTGTATTTGATACGCTCGCGTTGCCAGTTGCCGAGATAGTTCGAGTGTCCGGCGTTAGGTGCCGTCCGGCGTTAGGGGACTTCCCCCTACAGCCGTTTGCCGCAAAAGACACATATTTCGTCACTTTTAAGGAAATTCTTCCTACCTGGGACCTAGAACTATGAAATTTGGCAAGTACGCCCGTCTTATGCTAAAAGAATAGGAAAAAGACTTAAAACTATACATTCGTAACGAAAACATAAAAAATTTAGGTTTTAAGTACGTAGTCCATCCTCGAGGTTTAGCAACGGTATATATTTGTACGGAACCGTCGGTGGGCGAGTGCGACTCACACTTTTATTAATAATAAACGCTGCCAGTAAACTCAATACGATTTGTATTCTTTGAAGTCAGTTTTTGTAAAAAAAATACTTCATATATATCTGAGATAAAAGCATAAACATTTTAAATCAATAAATACAATTGTTCACATTTATACGTTTAAGAACGATAAAAAAACTAGTAACAATAGAAAGTCTCAAATAAATGAAATTCAACGATTTTCCCAAAGATAGCTTCTAAATCATCTGACCGCCATCTTGTACAGTTGATCCAATTATCGCCGCAGACGAACTGAATGACAAAGTGGGGATTACCGCTTTTGTTGACAGCCCTAATAGTATTATGGTGCGTTTGGTATGCCAGTTGACTTGCAAGTCATTGGCGAGGTACTGGAATGGCGAGTCAATATTTTATTATTGGATTATTTAACTCGCTCTTGTTGGCCATAATTATTGAGTCCTAATGTAATATTTCTTTTAAATTATTTTGTGATAATTCTGAAACGATAAATTTTACTAACATTCAATTTTGAAAGGCTCATTCATTCTACTGGTTATAAATGTGTTAGAAATTAAGAAAATCAAGGATTAGATTAGATTAGGTTTATTTATTTCATAATATAAAATGTCAGTATAAATTACGCTAAGTCAAATGCTTTTATATTATGATCGTCATAAGAATTAAAATAAATAAGAAATCCTATAAATGTGTGACATGGATACTTTTCAAGAATTAAGTTTTAATTAGTAGTTATTGAAATATGTGAAAGAGATTGTTATTTAGCGATAAGACCGCTTGTAGTTTAGGTCTATTTTAATGTAAACAAACGTGGTTTTAACCTTTTAAACCTTGTCCTTTAATATTTATTTATTTATAAAAACGCGCCAGTCATCATATCGCAACATCGGAAAATCGTACCACTGATACCAACGTCGTCTAGAAACGACCAAATTTCAATGATCACAAACGTAATTCATCCGCTACAAGTATTTTTTTATCCCTGTTGAAATGCTTCACCATTTGGCGTTGAAAAAATTAAAGTTGTAAATCATCAACTTGGATAATAGTATTCGCATGTGACAACATAAACTGAATAACAGATGCAGATTGTAATCATAATGAGTAATGACGTACGTGGGCAAAATGAGCAAATCTCTAATTCGGTAAAGCTAAACGAGGCAATTTGCAAAACTAACACTGCAGTTGCGCGGCATAAAATTAGACTTTGCAGTTTCAGCTACTGTTACAGTAGATGATTATGACTACTTCGGCGAAGTGCATAGTCGAGTCGCGTTGTAGCATAGGAGGAATTAGATAACGAAACTCATCGAGTAAATATTAAGGGCATTCCACCAGAATGTCGGACGCGTGACACTCTTTTTATATTTTTAAAGAAAGAAAGTATTTTTTTTGGTATGTTAATTTTTTATGACTTGGCTTTTAATTGATAGTGAATTCGAATTAAGGTAGCTGTTATAAACGTGACGCTTGACTAAAATAAGACGTTCTGGTGGAACGCCCCATTAATAGGCGCATTATAGGGCGTAATTAATATTTGCGTAATTTGCGCTCAATAAGTTTGGAACTAAATCTTATCTGTTGTAGTCTAAATGATCTCTAGGATTCTAATTTTTTTCAAGGTCAAAGTCAAGTTTGTTTATTTATTTTAGTTTATTCCATGATATTTATATCTATTTTAAATAGTTTTAACTTGTTTTTTATATTGATGATGACTGAAGTCATAAGCGATCATGGCACATGCAATTGTGTCAAACCGTAAGGCAAAAAGTGTCGGTTTTTGTTCGTTGTATATTATGCGTCGAGTGTGTATAGTAAGGTATCTACTGTACTAAACACATCCCTACGTGCAAACGCGGCATCGAATTATCTTGCTGTATTGAACACTCGAGAACATTAACGCTTGAAAAGAACTTGTTATTTGGAGTAAGCGACAAAATTATGGGTAAGCTAGCTTTTATACTTTTAACTAGAGGTTGCTTAGATAAAGTTAAAATAGCCAAGATAGCGAAGTTTAAAGTTAAAGTGGTCTTTGAAAGCCTTTGCGAAAATCTCAAGAATTTTACTAAAGAATGTTATAGACGAGTCTATTTATAGTTACTTGTTACATTCATTAATTAATGGCGTTTTATCTTTGTGCGTGTTGTTTATAAATTGGTTAGTTTGTCAGCTCTTTGATATACAATATTTCCTTAGAATACGCTTAGAATGAGAGTTTTCATACAACACATTTGTGAAAGATGAAGCCGTTTTTGGTTTTATGTGTGCGTGTCTACGAACCAATCATAGAGACGTTTTGCTTGTGACATTGACGTTGTGACAGATGCGCACACGGACGAAACTTAGTCCGCGGCTAGCCGAAACTGGCTTCACTTTCAAGCACTAACTAAGTTTCTTTAACTAAGTTTCTAGGCGTATTTATTCTAAGAATATTTCTTTTAAACCATTCATACAAAGATCAAAGCACAAAGAAAAAGTGCGAGTCCGACTCGCGCATGAATGGTTCCGTACCATAATCTATAACAAGTTTGTTGTATGGGAGCCCCCTTTTAATATTTATTTTATTTTTAGTATTTGTTGTTATAGCGGCAATAGAAATACATCATCTGTGAAAATTTCAACTGTCTAGCTGTCACTGTTTTTGAGATACAGCCCGGTGACAGACGGACTGACGGACGGGCGGACAGCGAAGTCTCAGTAATAGGGTCCCGTTTTTACCCTTTGGGTACAGAACCCTAAAAATTGAAATGCGTAACGTGGTTGAAGAGACCGGGGATCGAACCCGGTACCTCTGGATTACCGGTCCAGCGTGTTAACCTCTCCACCACCATAACGCTAGATAACCTTTCGAATTTTCCCTTTATGCTTTGTGTGTCGATCTTTGCATTGTTTATTTGAAAGGCTTTACATCATAACCTTGGCTTTTTCTTTTTGCTTTGATCTTTGTAGTGTGTACCCACATAAAAAAATAATGAGACAACATGTTTCATAAATTTTGGCATATTTTTTTTTTTCGTTTTTACAAGCTTAATCAGCGGTATAACACAAATTGCAAAAGAAATCTGAAATTAAGGCTTACATAGATAACAATAAAAGCTTTGATAACCTCCATTCAGCAAAATCGAATTCATATCTTACAATTCGCAGCGGTTAAATCTATGTTATCTGTGTAAACCGTTCGTTAATGAACGGACGAACGAATGAATTGAACGACTGAACGAACGAATTGTCCCAAAGACAATCGCACTCGAAACCCTTGTTAAATTTGGAATAATAACTGTTGGTTACTCTGACTACGTCGTACTTCGACAATTTGAATTGTAACTCTTTAACAATAAGGCTGATGTGATTGTGAACTAAATGAATAACGAGATAATGATTGCCGTTTTTGACGTATTTAAGGAAAGTCCTGTCCTGAGATTTATGTAGGTACGTTGTCACTTGTAACTTTAATGGATATCTGTCAGCAAGCTGCTATTGGTTTAAAAGAAATCTATTCTTGGTAGAAGCTATAAACTCAACTTTCAGTGTCGGGATTCGGGATTATGATATCTGCAAGAACAAAATTGGGCAAGTGCGAGTCCGACTCGCGCATGAAGGGTTCCGTACCATAATCTATACCTAACAAGTTTGTTGTATGGGAGCCCCCCTTAAATATTAATTTAATTTATCTTTAGTATTTGGTTGTTATAGCGGCAATAGAAATACATCATCTGTGAAAATTTCAACTGTCTAGCTATCACTTCTTGAGATACAGCCTGGTGACAGACGGACGGACGGACAGCGAAGTCTCAGTAATAGGGTCCCGTTTTTACCCTTTGGGTACGGAACCCTAAAAATCATAACAACGTAATGTACGATTGTGTGTTAATGTGTATGTTTGTTACCTACGTCTTCACGCTCAAACGGCTGGACCAATTTTGATAAATTTCGATATACAGGTAGCTGACACTGGATTGACACATAGGGTACTTTTTATCCCGAAAAAATTTAGTGTTCCCGTGGGATAAGCGGGTAACACCGTGCGGCGCAGCTAGTGTTTTTTATAACTTCGGAGCTAAAGTGAAAAGTGCCACCGCCAGAATTTATACCATGAAGTTGCTTGTGATTTCATACAATCTATTTTTAAAATACCCTCAATACACATTTTGTTTTAGCCTAGGCAATAATTTGCAATATCGTTATCATAATAAATTGCTTTTCTCATCTATTTTCCTAATGACAATCTTTTTGTTTCAGGTAAGTAGTTCGCCGACTTTGCAAGGGTAAATACAATTACTTTTGATGAGAGTAATGTAATAACGTTCCCAGTTTCGTCAACAATCTCCAAGTTATTCTGACTACAATTGTCTTTTAATCCGAGAATAAATTAACTAAATAAGCAACTGAAGTTGTCGTTATAACGTTTTCAAACAAAGCCATTTTCTTCATTTGCAATGATTCTCTTTTACTCCGAAATACGTATTGTAACTGCGTAGCGTCCGTGAGTACGTACACGTGTCGTTTCCCGGAAAATTTCCGCTTGTTTAATCTGTTTACTTTAAAACTCAATAGTAGGAATATGAACTAACTAAATAACCTTAGGTGTTTAAATTGCACGTCTCTAAGCTACCTGTCCAACGGCCAAATCCTAGACATTCGTAATTCGAAACGACGCAATTCGAACTCAGACGCGCAATTTCAAAAATCGAACGCGTCACAACAGCGCGGACAGCGCCCCCGGGGTGGGGCGGAAGTGACGAATCCCGCCGTTGCCTTGGCAACCGCCGTGTTTACCGCGCCGTATCGATCCGCCGGTGCAATGTGCCAGGATGGCGTGCATGCAATATTAGAATTTTGAATTTGGATTTCGAAATTCGAACCTTTTGTTTTTTTGCTAATCGACAGATTAAGATAATGTGTGCCAATCTGCCAGTGTGCCGAAAGACGTTTTGTTTTTTTTACGAGGATGTTTGCAATTTCGATGCAAATGCAAAGTAAATATTCGGCAGGATATTATATTAAAATTAGAAATCGCTTACATGATCTTGAGAATTGTGTGACTTAAAAATACCTTTTGAATGTGAGGTATCACACAATACTAAGTTACCCGGTAGAAGTGGTATTAATTATACATATGCGTACGCATCTCCCTTTAATACCTTTTGAATGTGAGGTATCACACAATACTAAGTTACCCGGTAGAAGTGGTATTATACATAATTATGCGTACGCATCTCCCTTTAATGTTGTCGACAAAAAAAATGGGATTGCGTTAGGTTAGTGTGGCAGTTATAATTATGTCTCCTAACTACATTTTCTTAATTATCTATTTCTTTTTTAAAGAATTGTAAATACATTTTTCTCAAACATGCAATGAAATATTGTCTTTACGTTCCTTATAATAGGCTCGGAAGTATCGCTTTTTGGGCGCAACAACTCGAGAGGACTGTAAAGGGATTTCATACTGCTTTTCAGGCCTAGGCCTACAAAGTAACTTTTTTTGGTTTCAACAACAAGGTCATTCACACAGCTGGCTGGTTTGACAAAAAGCAGGTTTTGTTTTTAAAGGTTGGTTGTTAGACTAAAATGTCCTATTTGTCACTTAATAAAATGTTGTTCTTTGAAGTATATTTTTTATTTCATTGTATGTTTGAGAAAAGCACTATACATGCCTCGTCGTGAAAACGGATTCCCGGCCTCGTATCACTATCCGGCCTCGCTCGCACGCTCGCTCGGCAGTATAATACTACTTGGCCGGAAATCCTCATTTTCCCGGCCTCTGATGTAATGTACTATTACGAATCGCTTATAGGATTTTAAGATTTATTTACTTTCCTCCCTTCGGAATCCTTTCAAGTGTCGTCAATTAAACAAATGGGGTGAAAGGAAATATTTTCCTCCAATCTATTCGAAGCCTGTTTTGATTTGTCACGATCACGAACCTTTGATAAATAACTTATTTATTAGGGTCCAATTGATTAATTTAATAAAATACAAATTTCAATACCAATCTGTTGTCGTCAGAATGTTCGCTCGCATTATAGCTAGCCATATTAAATTAAGTCTTAGTATTAGTACTAAAGTTTGACCAGCGAGTTGAGTCACAAGCAATTCTTCTTTCAAGTATTTTTTTTTACTTATGATAAGCTCTCTGCTTTAACCTATGGGCTATGAGTTCGAAACATGTCGGGCCGTTCCTGTCAATTTTTACGTGAGTTTGAGTAAATGGAATTAGTAACATATGTTGTTGCGAGCAAGCGATTTCCGTTATTCTTATCTTAACAAATATTGGATGATGGTTAAATTAGTTTTGATTTATTATGAATCCGAAAGACACTGGAATCTTATTTTAGTTTGGTCACAGTGATAGCCTCTTGTTCTTCCATTATGGTGCATACTACAGACAGCATCAAAAGTTGCTGTCAATTGTAGCAAGCAAATTTTGATGACGCGGTTGGCTCAGTTTGTAGACACCTGCCTACTGAGCCGGCGGTCCCGGGTTCGAATCCCGGCCAGGGCAAATACTTGTGTGATGAACTCGCATATTTGTGTTTGGGTTATGGTTGTTCTATGTATTTAAGTATATATTTATCTATATATGTATCTATATCGTCGTCTAGTTCCCATAACACAAGCCTTCTTGAGCTTAATTTGGGACTAGATCGATTTGTGTGAGGTTCTCCGATATTTATTTATTTATTAATAAAAAAATAATTATAACATAAGCCAGCAGTCAAATTGCCAGCAAATTTTGATGCTCACTGTACGAATGTAGAATGACGATAAAACTGCGCGGTTCAAACGCTTTGAGATACGCCCCGGTAAACAAAGGAGGAACCCTGCCCTTCAAAGGAGAGAACCCTGCCCTTCCGCCCGATTCGCGCTTGCCCGGACTCTTATTTTTCGCGTGGCAACACCGATTTGTTTTTTAAACGCGATTGCGTGTGGACCATTGCTTTTAATTTAAGTAATTGTTTCGTCAATCCTAGGAGATTTATTTTCTCCTTTGTTCGCTTCCTTCCTCAGCAGCCGTGATAACAATAAATTTAGCGACGGTCTTTGTGTCCCTATTTATTATCGGACGCGGTTTTTATTTAACCGACTCGGGAAAAGGGGAGAATAGGGAGGTTCTTTTAGGGTTCCGTATTTCTTATGGAAAGAAGCGGACCTATTAAGTCACTTTTGTCCAGGATCGGTCCGTCAATCATTCATCAAATGATTAATGATTCATCATGATTATTTCAAAACAAAATCATGTTTTTTTTACGTCGGCAAATTAATATCACGGTCTTTTTACCTACTGATACGTCTGGTTAAGGGAATGGAAATGAGAACTATTTTATTCCTAAAAAGCCCTAGTTGAACTACTTTGTCAGTTGATAAACCGGACATCCTATCACTTAGCTGACATGTAATTATGTATCTTTTATTCAAGGCCCATGGGTTAGGTCACTAGGCGGTTTTTGCTATGGTTTTCGCACCTGCCTAACCGCCGTACCACCTGGCGTAGGCAAAACGTTCTAATCGTAACATTTTTCAACGGTTTTTATATTTTATCAATATAAATAAATGATAACAGTCAATGACAACAAGAATGGCGTTAACGGTAATTGTTACTTAACGTATTTTCTTATCGAGTTGGTACTATCACTTAGGTTGTAGTGCCTTTAGTGTCAGTTTGCTTCTCGCGCAAAAAAACGGTTCGAACGCGTTTGTGATCTGACAATGACTGTATTATTTATACGTTAACTTGATTAAGATGCTTCGTTGAGATTAATTCTTACACTCGAGGCTCAGTATATTTTGTATTTGTTTTATTCCTCGGCTTTTCTCGCGAAGTTCTCGCCATTTCACTGACACCCTGAGAATTGTGTATTTTCGTATGATTTAAAGCTTTTAGCCGTTGTTGCATTACAGCAGGACAAAGCAATATACACTTCCGCAATTATATTAAGATTAATAAGTAAATAAAGAACAAGGTTAAAAAATATTGTCAGATGGTTGGAAAGAAAGGATTTATTTTTCGCATCCAATATATTTAGAATACAATACTTTCTATTTATGGACAAAATAATCACGTAGGTATTCAAGATTTATTCACAAATGACAATCACAATTCAATCAGTTAATAAAATAAAATACTGTTTCAATAACATATTAAAATGAATCGAATAAGCAAACAGTCGCTCAGGCATGTCAAATGTAATTTATTCGTGGCAAATGTAAACAGGAGGACGATCGAATTTCAAATATGGAACGTAAACGAAAAATAATTGCGGATTTCGTTTGTTTTATTTTTGAATTAAGAATTCGGTTAGTTTAAATAGATCAACTAATTTTGACACAAATGAAAGCTGAACCTTTTTAATTTATTGAAAAGGTTTGTCGTTAAGTGACCATATCATCTTATAAGGGTTTTTAGGTACAGGTACAGACTTACAAGATCATCATCATTGGATGGATAATATTTGTAGTTTTCTAACTGCTTCTTAACAACACCCTGACACAAAAACTTTTCCTCAAAAGGTCTTACGTGACTCGTTTAACGCTGTCGGTTACATCTTTCTTTACAACGCGTCTAAAACAACCATTCAAAAAGGACGTCTGACATTCCTAGATTGCCGTCACTTACGACCTTCCTCGCAAGCCGGATAAAAACCCGTCTAGATACAAAAAGTCGTTTCTTCCTCCCAGATCACCGTCGTTTAGGTCCTTTTTCTCGAATCGGGTAACATAACCGACAAGTCCTTCCGTTCGGTCTCGGGTTCCACCGCGACACCGATAGGCAGCCGTAACCGGATCCAACCGGTGTCGGTTGGCGAGGTTATCTGTACGCAATTGATTTATGGATACAAATTTTCGATGCCTTTTATCTTGAAATTACCTACGGCAAAACCGATGCCCGAGTTTCACCAAACAGATGGATCCACCAGTAGGCTTAATATCAGTAGTATTTGTAGCCCAGCCAGGTGAACCATGGGTCTGCCTCAGTGTCCGTAGTCCACTCAGGTGTACCAAGGGTCAGACGGGTAGACCCGGGTAAGGAAGGCTTCTGATAGCACTAATTGAAATCAGTCCATACGTTTTAAAGCTACGGTCATAGAATAAAAGACTATAGAAAGGTTTTCTTTTTGATCTTTGTAAAGCCGCTGGAGAACTGAATTTTATTGGTGGTTTGTGTTGTGTATAAACCGAAGTACTGGAGCCTTACCACAATCTTTATAAAAACTATCCAAAAGCAGTGCAGTTCAGTTTAGGCACCTAAATTGAATCGCTGAATTTGGTACCATAACAAATTTAAAGCAGCGCTGATTCTCGATCGCATAAAGTGAATGAAAGACCGATATTTGTCTCTGGTCCGCAAGTGAGACGCTACGGCGCGAAAGGGATGCCGCTATGTGAGTTTCGTATATATTTATCTCTTTCTGGCTTCTATCCGTTCGGTAACTAAAATATTATAAATAAATATCGCAGCACACTTTGTTTAAAACTAATTGGTACTTAATTTTTAAAAGAAAAGACATATATTTCATAGCGGACATATGTTATTTTTTTAATTTAATGACAATATTTGCCATACCAAATGCTTTATTGAATGAAATAAAGTTTAAAATGTCTGTATTTCAAAAAGAATTGTAATTAAGACTCGGAACGTGTGCCGCCTTCCGCCTGTGATAATGTCATGTCAATCATTGACATGTAAATTTGTTAAATTTCAAATGAATTTTACGTGGTATGCCAGTCTTTGAATTCAGTTTAATCCTCCGCGGATTTAGTGTATTCGTTCAGAGGAAAGAAATTGTGACCAGGAAATGCGGTGAAGTGATTTTATCACCCATATAATATCAAGTGTGTCAATGACAATGTTAAAAGCTCCGTTTTTATCGCCAGCTGTCTCCCGCCGAGATAGAGACCTTTGAAATCGGGCTTATATTTTTGACCCCATGATATCAATATTATCCAGCTGCAGTCCCGGCACTACGTGTACTTCAGCTCATTTGTGGTGTGCGTGCCGCGGCCGCTGCAGGACACCATCGCAAGTGCAGACTTCTGGCGGAAGGGTGTTGTGTTTCGGCAGTTCCGCGGTAATTTGCCGAATTATACACCAGATCAGACGACGCAAAGGACCCACGCGGTTGTGTCGCCTAAATTAACTAGTTTTAAGTCTTGTTTATATGTATTTTTATAGTTCAGTGCCTTATTGGTTTTATTACTGTAATGCTGTGTAACTTTTTTGAATAATAAATAAATTATCAACTGCTTAAAGATATGTTCAATTATAGTTGCCTATTTTAGGTTCAGTGCAAAAGTTTGTAACTCCAGTTCTTTGTTTTACAAAATAGTTTACTTGTTTTTATAATTCAATCTATTAAAAATCATATTGTGGTTTAAGAACTTAAATAGTAACCAAATAAAGAAGCATGATGTAAAGCACCCTCGAGCGGCTAATTTAGTTAATACCGTCTGCAATGCTACGGAAAAAAAAACGTATCTTACTATGAAATCCATACAAAGCTACGAGCTCTTTACCGTAGTATTGCAGTAGTCATATTTGGAACCGAAAAACACGAAGTTAGCTATCTACTTATTACCAGTAATGCACTCTTATCTATGCGCATTGTGCATCTTTTTTTTCCCCGTTGCATTTTCCAAGAGATCGTATTATAATAACTCAAAAGAAATTAACTCTCTATTCTGAAAAACCTGTCAAACATTTCGCTACCCTAGCTCCAGGTAGACCTGACGAATTTTTCCTTATGCTTTGTGTGTCGATCTTTGCATTGTTTTATTTGAAAGGGTTTTTACACCTTAGCAACCTCTAAGTCAATACGTTAATATTCAGGCCTTACTTTTAAATTCGTAGTCCGTGAAAGCACAGTAATATTTTTATTATGTAATCTATACATATAAACAGAAAAGTCCTGAGTGACTGACTGACTGACTCATCAACGTAAAACCAAAACTAGGTACTGAACCTAGGAACTTCAAATTTGGATAATAGACCAAGTATACAATGGAGGCAAGGAATAAGAAGGGATATTTGAAAATTCATCCCCTAAGGTGGTCCAATTGGGGTTGAAAGTTTTTATGGAAATCGTGTAATTTTTGAGTAGGTAAGAGATTTTTGAGTTAGAACTTTGTTTACAGATTCTCCATCAATGTGAAAGTATATGTGAGGAAATATTTTCGTGTATGAACTCTGCTCTGCATTTATTTTTGGAAATTAATCTTCTAAAAGAGTTAAATTTAAGGCGATTAGATGGTAAAACTTTGTATGAAAAACGATAGATCCTGTACATTAGAGCATTATTGTCTCAGTTAGTAATAGAATTGTAA
The DNA here is from genome assembly GCA_947623375.1 of Apotomis capreana. NCBI lineage: Eukaryota > Metazoa > Arthropoda > Insecta > Lepidoptera > Tortricidae > Apotomis > Apotomis capreana. The sequence goes on along the minus strand of OX392509.1, from coordinate 10,579,698 downwards.
TTAACTGAGAATACTGATTTAAACGGTATCCGGAATTCCTACCCTTAAGAGGATTAAACGGAAAGCCAAGGCTTGTATGAGAAATGTATTGTTTTTTGAGTAAGACCTGAGTAACAACGCAAATTTCAACGTCTTTAAAAATAAAAAAAACTCGTGTTATAAGTTTTTTAACTTTCCATGAGGTACGACGACGAACTATTACGAACAAGTGTTAGGTATCTTGCGATCACAACTCACCTAGATTAGTCTCGATAAATTAGAGTCGCCATTAGATACTACGATTGTCAATAAAGTAGGACGATTCAATGTTTTATTTAGGTAATACGACGAAGAGAGAAAAATTAAGAACATTTTGATGGGAATAAGGTATGAGTATAGGTTTTAAGAAACAATAAAACGGTAGGAAGTTACACAGACACGTTTCCAGACCTTTGCGAGACAAGCTGCGGGCAAAAGCTAGGAACTAATAAATATTCTAAACAAAACTTTCCAGAACAATACATTCAATGAGGAACTTTTTATGAGTCGCAAAATTTGACACTCGTGCGATTCAGTTTCATCTCAAGTGACACATCGTGGTACGAAAAGTACTTGAAATGAGAGAATGAAATAGTTGAGACGCTCTTACTGAACTGCATCTGAACTGAGTCGTAAATACAATGTCATGGTATGAAATAGCGATACAGTTCAGTTTAGGGCCTAAAGTGAGTCGCGTTAAGAGATCGTGGTAAGGCTCCTGGTCGTAGGGCGACGCGTATTGACTACGAATTGTTAGGGACTAAACAAAAAGAGAAGGCTCTCAATTAAATACGTCTATATTAGTATCTAGCAGCCACGAACTTCCAGTGCTGAATATTGGCCTCCCCCAATATATCGAGCCACAGCGTGTGATCCTCTATAAGTATATTATAAGTGCATATTTATCTATACATATGTATGAGTATTGAGTACGTATATCGTCGTCTAGTACCCATAACACAAGCCTTCTTAAGCTTAATTTAGGACTAGATCGATTTGTGTGAGGTTGTCTAATATAAAAAAAAAAGATAAAACTTGGCTACGCCCGTGTGTGTTGCTCGCTAAAACCTATTAAAGTTTTATTTAAATCTTGAATAGCTAGGAGAAAATCCTCGAACGAATACCCATTGAGACCCGAGTTCTTAACGTACGTTCAACATTGAATTTCAAGAACACAACGTGGACGTTGAAAACGAATTTTCCGGTCGAAATCCGGCAGACATTGTAAAGTGGTCCCGTATTCGAGAATTGGATGGAACAGTTTTACAAAACGACGTATGTTACTACGTATTAACCGCGACTTACGCCCCTACGTGTGCGTGTTCGAAATGGCGTAATTTTAATAGAAATGTGTGGGAGTTACGCCCTTTTGTTGTTGGCTCTTGGAGCACTTTGGCGATGGCTAGCTGAATTGAATTTTATTTAACTGTATGGTTTAGAAAATTCTAGGGAAAATTGACTTTCAATTAAACTTTTCGACTCATATAATCTTTATTTTATTTTAGCTCGGAGACTGTCGGATATCGCTTATCGTGCGACTCATGATCACTCATCTCTTTCGCACGGTTATAATAAGAAAAAGACAGGCGATCATCGGCGCTCGACAAAAAGTGGCAACCTACCTTTGAAGTCTCATATTTCAAAATCCCCTTATTTTTTGTATTTTTTTATTTATTTCATGAAATTAAGCTATTTATATTCATATCCATATCCATTTCATTAATTCAGTATTAGTCATACATTGTCCACAAGTGTAATACATTCAGCATAGTAACTTAATTTAATAAATAATGATAAATAAATAAAATAGAGTTGTTAGTATAAATTCAAAGAGTATAAGGTGGTTTAAAATTTAAATATTTATTTATGTAATTTGATAATTTCTATTGCACGAATGAAAAACAAATCGTACAAAAGGCGGACTTAATGCCATTGGCAGTGCCAATACAAGTCAAACATTGGGCAAAACAGATATAATAATATAATTTCCCCTTATATTTGCTGAAATCTGAATTAGTTCCCGGGAAATAATTTATTTTGAAGACAAAATATCTTATTTGGTAATCTTCAATCATAGGAACATATTGCAAATTCCAAAATAATTTTGAATTTCAGATCAAAGTCAGTAATTAATCCGTTCCATGCACGTACAATTAACGCACACATGTGAATTGTATGAATATTGTATGTCTTACGTGCCTTTATTGTATGGAGGAATAATTTGAGGGGAAGTGAGGTTTAATCAGTGGAAAATTAAACTCAACTCGTGCGGGCTTCCCTCAATATTACGCTGTTATGGATTGAGCTAGTTCAATACTAATAATCACTTTTTTTTAATTAAACCAACCAACATGGCACCGACTTCAAAAGGTGATTCAAATGTAATGATTGTATATGAACGGGTTATTTTTGGCTTTTCAGTTTATTATGAAGTCGGTTCTTTTTTTTTCTTTGTTGCATTTTTTTTGTTTAAATAAAAAATATATATGATTTTGAATTTAGCGCCTTAATGAAAAAGGGTTCTCGAAATAAATCACACTACATAGTATAGTACAATCCTTCGTAAAACTTAAAAAAAAAAAGTCAACACTGTCAAAAATGTTTACAATGACCCGAACTGATATTGATTGACGCCTTAACATTTGGAGGTGTAAATCATTACTGTAACGATCTTTTGTTTCATACAACGCGGCTGAAGACCATACATGAGTCATACAACACATACAATGGTCGTAAAACGATGACTCCGTCATCTATGGGTCGTTCACTCGGCCGTTGACCTGGTGTTTTCCTGACGGGTCCTGTAACTGTCAATGCGTTTTACTTTTTACTGGAAAATTCCATGGCAAGTTAAAAGTTAATGAATCTTTCGAGAACGATATATCGTCCGCTATTAAGGCTTCTCATCATCATCTAGGGTTGCCAGTTCGAATAACCCTATTATCGTGAGAAACAACATTTTTTTCGGGATTTTCTGATTTTGGTCGGGAGAAACAAAAATTAAATCACATTATAAAGTCAATAATATTAAAAACAACGTCGTTCGCTGCCGATAGAAATGTCTACATAAAATACTAACAAAAGAAACATAAAATGGTTTTATCATTATTATAATTTTATCTATAATCTACAAAAATGTAATAATGTAATTTATGTATAGTACTTATGGAAACATTAGCAGTGGTATTTCCTTTTAAAATTATAGTTTTATAAAATGAAGTTTTTTTTCGGGAGATTTTTTACTTTGTCGGGAGTCGGGAGGAATTCGGGAGAATCCCGCCAAATCCCGACCATCTGGCAACCCTATCATCGTCCGTTATCTTTTTGAAAAGTATCACAATTCACCAATCACAGTTTGCATTCACAGACCTAGGCCCCATTTCATGAAGCTACAAGTATACAAACGGAAGTCCCTTTTCAACTTCTTATATTAGAAAGAGGTTTCCGCTTGTAATTCCTATTTTTTCGTGTCGATTCATCGACTTCTCAAAAACCTTTGGTAAAATAATCCTTATCTCTAATAATCCTTAGATTAGACACAAGACAAGAGCAATAACGCCCTTCCCGCCCAATAATGTATCTGTTAGTCGTTGTGGTTGACTGGTAGAGAATGCCTCGTGGCATTAAGTCCGCCATTTGTACTTTTACTTCTGTATTTTGTGCAATAAAGTTTAAATAAATAAATAACGATATCTACGAAGAATCAGGCAGAAATGTTCAAAGCTCAAAATTACTATAAATTAAAACTTTATACTCATCGTGTTAATAAAGTAGTACTTTACTTGTATTACTTTGTATTACTCAATTCATCTCAGTATCGTTTCATACATACTGCCATGCTACGGCAAAAGGACGTATCTTACTATGACATCCGTATAAAGATACGACCTTTTACCATAACTCGGCAGCATAAGAGTCATATATATAGATTTTTACAACGAACGGTAATATTTTGGTGACAAAAAACCTCACTTAAATTTCTGTCTCTATACTCTTCAAAATCTCGTATCTAGTTTGTAGATTGATGCTGGGATATGAGTTTTAAGTAGGCATTTGTTACTTAGTGAGTGTTGGTTGTCAACAGATGATACTTAATAGATGTTTAGTTTTGTAAAGTTAAGCTTTTAGTTAAGTTTGGCGACGCGTTTGGCTCGGTTTGTAGACACCTGCCTACTGTGTCGGCGGTCCCGGGTTCGAATCCCGGCCAGGGCGAATATTTGTGTGATGAACTCGAATATTTGTGCTTGGGTCATCTATGTATTTAAGTATATATTTATCTATATAAGTATGTATATCGTCGTCTAGTACCCATAACACAAGCCTTCTTGAGCTAATTTGGGACTAGATCGATTTGTGTGAGGTTGTCCGATATTTATTTATTTATTCTACCCGTTTAACAGTGAGTTAGCGTTCGCGCAAACGTTCAATAAACCTACTTTAAATAAATCACCTACATATGTAGCACGCTATAAGCAAAAGACATTTAATTGTCATCATATTATACATAATTGACCTTTAATGCAGAAAATATTGCACGTTTCGCTGATTTCTGGTTGCTGACGCAAAAAAATACACTAATTTCGTGCACTGCAATTTTAGCCGGATACCCCATTCAATGAGGTAGTTGACCCTGGCAGATGATTCTTCAATTAGCGGCAGTTCGCAGAAATACGCAAGTGTTTATACTTAAGTCAAGTTTGTTTACAAAACTATGTTTTTTATTACATACGAAAATTGTTTATACATACTTCCATTGTTTAAATGTATTTAATTCGTTTTACGTATACGCATTTTAAGATATTTTTTGATAGTACTGCATTCAGTTACTATTTTGATAAAATATGAAGTGTGTCAAATAGTATGTTTGGCAACGTTATTCGAAATATAATGCCATGATTACAGAAAAACGTTAATTAAGATACTATTAATGTTCTTTAATTATCTGGGAATAAATTATTATTTCTCTTTTATGAAGTTAACTTCTTCACTATGCAAAAGTTACACTATACTGTAATTTTATATAACGTTTCTCTGTAATCCTACTTGATTAAATTTTCTTTTATCTATAAATTTATGAAACATGTAATGTCTCATTATTTTTTAATGTGGGTACACACCACTATTTTACACGCTGTTAACACGCTGGACCGGTAATCCAGAACAGAGGTACCGGATTCGACACCCGGTCTCTGCCGCCAGGTTACGCATTTCAATTTTTCTTTGTATCAATGGCTTGTAATTCTATCTTGTAACTAGCGACCCGCCCGGATTCGCACGGGTGCAATGCTGATGCTAAAATATACTATGCATGTATTATACCTATAAACCTTCCTCTTGAATCACTCTTATCTATTAAAAAAAACCTTGAAAGATCTAAGCATGCATAGGGACAGGCAGACAACAGGAATCGACTTTGTTTTATACTATGTAGTGATTGAATGTCCTCATTGACTAGACTAGCACTCATAACCTGACTGTTTGTTTTGCTGTACAGCCTTGACCAACTGACTCGGTTCCGCGATTCCGTGCCCGATGCAACTCAATTGACTTTTCGTGTACTCCGGTAATTGTTTCGGGGATTCAATGGTATTCGACGAAGGAGCGTAACGGACGCTGATTTGATAGGGATATAGGTCGTTTTGGGTCTGTGGAATGTTGATACTAACATTGCACGGAAGGTAGAGGTACAGATAAACGGTACCCAAAAAATAACATTATCAGTGCTTACTGATAATTTTATTTTTTCATAAGCTTTTATGAGCTCACGGTTAGTTTAAATTCTGTTATCCATAAGAAAAAAATGGTACGTCGGGGTAAAGCTAATAAGTTCACAGGTACGTACTAAAATGGACGTTAAAGTGAAATGAAACCGAAAAAAGCTAAAATATAAAGGTGGTTTTTAACATAATGCTATTAGGTACTTATTAATTTCACCGGGGTTGCGAAAATAGGGATTTCTAATATTAACAAAAAAATGTATTTAAACTTAACTGAGCCCGTCTATCATCAAAAAAAAAACGGGAGGAACATGTCTTAGATATTCGAAGAAGAGCCACTATTTAAAAAAAAACTATTAGCGGGACTACTCGGGAACATTCTGCTGACCCGCACAATGTATGAGAGGTATAGCTATAGGTATAGCTTTAGGTATTTATAGCCGCATCCTGCCCGATGCGTGCCGTATGCGACATATATGCGCATGCGATTATGGACTACTTATAATATATGTACCTGTATTACCGATGATAATAAACTACATTAAAGATTTGTCCCTAATGACAAAAAAGCCTAAAACAATTGAAATAAGGAAATATAGTAAAGCGGCGTTACCCGCTCATCCCATGGGAACACTAAATTTTTTCGGAATAAAAAGTAGCCTATGTCTTAATCCAGGGTGTCAGCTACCTTCATACCAAAAGTTATCAACATCGGTCCAGCCGTTTGAGCGTGAAGAAGTAACAAACATACACATAAACACACTCACAAACTTTCGCCTTTATATTATTAGTGTGATTAGACATATTGGTCGCAGCTATAATTTGTACATTAGCGATATGATTCGCCAATTTGAATTTTACTCCTTTCAAAATACCTACCGTGTAAAATTAGTACGGTCGAGTTTCCAATATTCAGTAAGTTTCATGCAAAATTATTTTCTATTTTTTTTATCGCTAGGGTCTTTTTATAAATCGTCCGCAGTATCAGCTTACAGCCTTTCATTGCAGTTAAAATACTTAAGCCAGTATATTAACATCATCTTAATTGGCGTGCGCGTTTGTACGTTAAAAGAAAACTTAAATATATTATATGTGCACTCGTTAAAAACATATAATTACGAATAATGGGTATTATAGTGATGTATATTTTCTTCTGTTTTATTAGTTTCGTTGTAAACAATGGGTACAACTTGGTTTTCCTTGAAGTACCACGTATCTTGTACGTGCTAATTTCTATTATTAGATAGTTTAGTAGGACTCCGGTTACCCACAGCGCGTAATATTAATGTAGGTGATCAAGGAAAACACTCAAGTAGACTTTCCTGACTTATTTTCTATTAAAGTGTGCATCGTACATGTGAAAGTAGGTATAAAGCTAGTTGTTATTCCCACAGCCTCGCGTGCCCAAAAATAGTTTGCTTATCATTTACAAATCGGATAACATACTCGTAGCAGTTGTAAACATCTTATCACTTCCCAGTCTATACAAACTATGGACAATTACAACAATCCATGGCTTTGTTACAAAAATACAAACCAATAGCCGGTAAACGGAACACATCTGCGCATAATTTGGCAAGGCGTGCGCCGTTTTTTCTTCACTCAAAATACTGTTTACGATACATTCGCTGTGCGGACGCCATATGCCAGGCATATGCAAGTATGTTAAAAATCCGAAAGCGCAGACCCCCGCGAAACTGGCCGCCGCCACATGTCGCGGCGAGGTTGTGACGTTGTCATGGTCAGTGGAAGAATGACGCAACTGTTAACCGACTTCAAAAAATAGGAGGTAAATCTTATGGTTGAATCGGGCATGTAACGTAAAAGTAGTAGTTGTAGCTGTATAAAGTTTTGAATTTGAATTTTTACTACTTTTTATTTCTCATTTTTTATATTATTGTCTTCGTCAATTGTGGATCGATTCTGGAATTCCATATCTATCTCGTGTGATTCATAATCCATGGAAAATTTGCGCGGAATTTTTTGTATAATAATATGTTATGTTGAGATTATTGTTTAAATATACCGTATGTACACAAGGCATGACTATAATGCGTAGGTACCTAAGTACTCATTAGTAAAAACTATTTAACATATTAAGATTTTAACTTCCTTAACATCGTCCTTTCTCTGGAATTATGGTCCTATATTCTAAAGATCGACCTTGTTTCAACCAATATTAATCTGTAAACCCAGTCTGGCTACCTGGAACCCTTTGCCAACAGGTACACTCCTAAATCCGAGTTTTTGCAGTCTTAAAAGGTTTTTTCACATTGAAGTAACTTTAGCACGGTCGCTAAGATAACAATAACGTCTGCAGACGGACCATAGATACGAGTAAATGGTATTTTTTGGACTAATTGATCCACCACCCAAATTGATCTCTTGACTTAAAGTAATTCGAAATCGAGTATCAAGACATACTAAGCCTTCGTACATTTTGTACATCTGCTTTGTTTCGAGGAAAAGCGGCCAAATTATATTTATTAAAACTTTATTGAACAGTACAAATAAGTACAAATGGCGGAATTAATACCATGCCTTAATACGAGGCATTTTCTGTCAATCATAACATAAGGACAAACAGAGACATAGTTCAGCGTAAGCGTCTAGTTCATCCCAAAATCGCCAAATATTAAGACGCGTGAATTAGTAATGCATGTTCGCGATCAGACTTCAACATATACTGGTATTTTTATTTTGTCAATTTGGCTTTAAAGAAACCAAACTCGAAAACCAGTCCGACCAAACAGAGTAGAAATTGAGAAGCGGCAATACTGTAGTGTCGTCCCCGTTTTCTTAAATTGATTAGATAGGGAGGACACTACAGTTATTGCCACTTTTTAATTTCTACTCTTTTTGGTCGGACTGTAATAGGTTTCGCGAAAGTCAAAAATTTTCAAGTGCTTATTTTATTGATGAAAAACTCATAAAATATTACCATGGTGGCAAATAAACACCATAATTACGACGACATAATTGTGTGTAAAACAATAGTGTTTTGGTTTCAATTCTATACCTATTTCTAGACTAAATTATGGAGCGTTTGACATTTACGAGAAAATAATAGCTTCTTTACTTTTTCTATGACACGAAAACGGATTGTATAAACCGTAAGTTTTCTGTATTAAGTATGAAACTTCAGCTAGTATTTTTTTTTCTGACACAATGAGTCATACCTACCTGAGTATTTTGGCGTTGCTTAATCCAGTTCCGTTTACCTAGACGGTGATTATAGTTGTTTCCTAGAAAACAACCGGTTTCAACTGGTTGAGTTCATTTGTTTTCAAATATGACGTCATTCTTTCACTGTCAGACTGTGTCGCCCAATTCTATAATAATGATATGTAATTATTTATTATGTAAGTAGGCCTACTTATACGTGTGCCCTTGTGGCCACAAGGGCACGTTTATAAGTCTTGCTTAAGTATACTGGCTTTTCCCACAGTTGAGAAGAAAGCCGAAAGAAATTGAACAGCCAGTTAATGGCTTGTAGAATTGCGATTGCTTTGGTGATTTTTGACCAAGCGAGAGCGTCACCGTGAGCAGTGAATGTGTAACCGTAGTACTACCCTACTCACGAAGTCGGTCGAAGTATGGGTTTGCGAAGCGAAGTGCCCCTCTGCACTATCATATCCGCCCAACCTCTGCCAACTCCGCGGGTAGTGTGGAGCCGCAACTAAGCTTGCGCCTGATATCAATTTTGGCCCATTCATAATCCGTTTGTCACCCGAATATAAGTCAATAATATACGCACATAGGTAGCGAAGAGATTGAATATAATTTCAATCCGGATTCCTTCGGGAACACCGAACATATCCCGCGGGAGTCGTAACAGGGATATGGCACGCACGGGAGCTAGAGTTAGATGGAAAAGTTGCAAAGCAGTAATTGTCCATAAAAGTTTCGCATTGTTCTCCAGAAAGGACATTTCCGCGGTACATTGTTGGATTGTTTTTGTGGTAGTTTTGTAATTTGCGACGTTATGGACACGAGGGTTAGACCAGTCAACGAAAACTGACCTTGGATTTTTTCTCCAAGTCATGTCCAAAAAACAATTATCAGTAGGGTTAAGACATTTGGTAGCATACCGTGATTCTAAAATCCATGGATTCGCTAATTGTAATTTATTTCTATGTCAAAGTCGAAGTCTAAAAATATATCCTAAATATCCTAACGACAACACAATGACAACGTCAAATGAAATCATAGTCCTAAATGCCTGTCTACCACATGTACAAAACAAGATATAGGTCAAATTTAAAACTATAAAAAACTTTTTTTTACAAGAGCAAAACAAACAAGCCTCATTAATCCTATTAATTATATACTTGCACATAAATATTATAATCCAACAGCAGCTATACATAAAATCAATTAACAACACAACAATACGATAATCACACCCACACACACGCACAGCACGCACACACACGCACATTTGTGCATGTGTGAGACGGCAGCTGCAAAACTCGAATCCCGCCGCCCGCGGTTCCCAAACTTTTATTATTAACTACAAGGAATACGATGAATGTGACATGTGCTTTGTGTTCGAATTTACTGCAACTGTTGTGTTTGTTTTGTAAAATGGCAATGAGAGTTATTGTTGTTTATATGCGTAGTGTTTATGTAAAGAATCGGTTCTTCCATGGCAAGTAACTTTTGTTAAGTGAATTGTTGGCAGGTACGGGGTTTTAATTTAACCAGCTTTAAAACCACGAACGTTTTATTGAATTCATCGTGGTCTTTTACACGGTCATTTATTGCAATTTAAGCTATAAAGTAACCCAGTATTATCAGTTAAATCTTAAAAAAAAAAAAAAACAATTTCTCTTTAATCCTTATAAAAAATATTTTTCATCTTTATTTGTTAAAACAAAAGAGGTTCAGCCTTCTCATACCTGTACTAAGTTAGATTAAATTACATAGAACATGTAGAGTTGCAAAAACAAAACCCTGCCGCGAACGTGGAATGACAATAGGAAAAAATATGTATTCCGCGACCGCAGCCAATAACACGTCGGCGAAGATTTACAAATTCACCCGGCGACTTCGACTGTCAATGTCACGTCGACCCAGGGCTGTCTCTGTGTCTAAATATTTAGAAATACTTAGAGGCTTAGTTTTTGGCACAATTGAGAGAGATGAAGTTTACGAAGTCGTTTCTATAATTCACCTTTCCCGGTTATTTCATTTATTATAACTTATTACTAACTTTTATTTATTATGTCTCAGTTCCTCAGTTCACAATCGTACTAATTAAAATTTCAATAGATTTATAAGTCAAATAAAAATATCAATTCATTTTCTGAAAAAAAGTATGACAATGAACGAATAAAAATAACACGCTTATTGCAAACCGATAAATTTGTTCATCGTTTCGTCCGTTCTTCCATTTTTAATGGTGTCGTGTGAGTTTTTATATATCATTAATTTTGTTACTGTAACAACAAAACAAGAAGGTAACAGAAATTATCAGATTATTTTATTTAAAATTCAATACATCAACTTGTATTTAAGTACGTGGATTTGAGATTGATAACAACCCTACCGAAGTAACACTGTCCTTTACGCGGTGCGTCATTCACCCACGCGCCCACAATAAGGACTAAGTAAATAAAAACAAAAACGTGACTAACGGAGTAATGAGATATCCATTCATAAGCCCCGTGTTATCAAAGACACGAAATTGTAGGTACAGAGAGTGTCTCATGCGCTCTAAGAATTCTGCGAAACATCTGCTGAAAAATATCGAGGTCATCAAACCCTCTAGTCACACGTGTACTCGCGTCCGTGTCATTTACCTGTTTTGGGCATTAAAGAACACAATAAAACATTTTTGGCAAGGCAAATTAATGTTGAGAAACACAAAATAATTGGTGTGACGCATTTTCTTGGTGAAAAAGCCGCTCTAAAAATGAATAACAGACTGATTACATCATTTTCTAAATCACTGTCTATACCATATCAGGCCCCAACATTGAATATAATCGGCACAACGACATTCGTTGAAACTTAATAATAAAACGAAAAAAAAAACGAGTCTGTAACATTTAATCGGTATACAACGTAGCATAACTCCGGTACAATGGCCGCGTTACCTTGAAAACTCGTATGCGAGATCTTTACGAAAACAAAAAAATAAGTAGGTACGTTATTAAAACAGATACGAAAATAGCACTGGACCACATCGCTCAACGCGCGAAAGTAAAAAAAAAACCGTCAAAATATCCGTTAAAAATGTAATTAACTAATACATGTTTGAGAACCGTCATTTTCGATAAATAACTAGTAGGGTACTTTTTGTTGTAGTCATCTCGTCCGTAACGTATGGGCGCCTTTGCCCGCACGCACTCGTCTTTTTTTTTCCAAAACTTGACCCCAGTTTCAGTTATGATCCGACCGTCGACGGGTACGGCTGCGCGCTCGGTATTCTAGTCAACACCAAAATTGTATTTCTAAGTTTAGTGTCGTCTTAGCTTAGTTTAGTTTTATTGTGTGGTTTGATTTATTAATATTGGAAGAAGAATTTGCTTTTAATGAACGGATTTGGATTGCTTTGGTGAGTTTTTCTTTGGTGAAGTTTCACGTGTGCCGAAAGTTTTTAAATGATTATGTAATATCCTGCATTGATTCGCTTTATAAATACAGATGTTATTTGTTGTTTTATAAATACAGATTGTGTTAACATTTCCTTTGTTTGAAATGAAAGTGTAAATATTTTAAATTGAATTAGAGAGGTTAGGTAGGTCAGATTGAATAAAGTTATTTCATTCAAAAGTTCGTTAAGTTAATTAAAATGTTCTAAGCCTATTGAAGCAAAAACTCCAGCCTTCAATCGTTCTTATATTTTTAGTGTGGAAATATAAGATTGCCTTCGCAATTTCATTAGGCGCTTACAAAATAAAATTATCTTTGGAAGAACTTTTACAATATTTTACCACAAAGGCTATTTTTTGGCAGTGAATTTGTGTTGTTCGATATATTTTTTTATATAATATAATCCAAATACCTAATAATATCGTAGAGGTCTGAAAATATCGTAGCAACGTAGACTTTTGTATAACGTATCGAAATATTTGATCTACCCACTTTTTATTTATCAGTAGATATCTTATTAACTTATATAAATACACAAAAGATGTTCTACAAATGAGATATTATTTATTTTGGAGTTTCATGAATTTAAATCGTCTCAATGTTTACATTAAATAAAACGATATATCATCCCAATCGTATGTTCATTATCATCATCACTACATAGTACGTATAAAACAAAGTCGCTTTCTCTGTCCCTATGTCCCTTTGTATGCTTAAATCTTTAAAACTACGCAACGGATTTTGATGCGTTTTTTTTAATAGATAGAGTGATTCAACAGGAAGGTTTATATGTATAATACATGCATAATTTATCAGCATTGCACATTGGTCGCTAGTTATAGAAATACGAGTTAAAAAAGGCAGGTAGGATTTTACAAGATTTGTATCAAACCTTCAGTAACCTTAAGAAATCCAATCTGGCTATTCAATTCACTTTACCTTCCGTAACGCGATGCGATTGTCTGTCTGTGCTACAGGATCTTTGAAACTAAACCCGCCTTTCAGCCAGATTGGCTGAGAGCTCTCTACAAATTACTTCGCTAGTCTTTGTTCAGTCGGTCCTTGGCTTTCAGAAAAAAAATACGCCTGATATGACTTTAAACATGCCGACTCGAGTGGGTCGGAGCGCATTTTGACTTTTTGTGTCGTTGCACAGCTGTCGTTTATTATTCCAGTTTTTTACACTTCTAGGACATTTTGATTTTATTTTTACTCGTTCGTGAAGCGCTGCCGGAGGCCAAGATCCACTTTGGGTCGTTGCGCTCAGTTAGTTATTCAGATAAATAAAACGCACAACGCAATATTATTGTCGTAATTGCTTAAATAATAATTTTATTTATCCATTTATTGCCAAAAATTATATATTTAAACTTGTCGGCGTGAATGTTTTTATAAGTGTTTCCGTGTATTGAAATCTTTGACATTTGTTATCATTCAATAAGTTTGTGCTTATCTTTACTTTTTAATGGATGATTAATTCATATAATCAATTTTAGAAACAGCTTAATAATTATTATAGGACTTTAATCGTATTTTAATACGTATTTATGGAGGTTAGTGACATGGTATGGTTGACAAACCATAAAGATAACGTAACACCATTTAGAACAGTAATGAGCATTAAACTATTTTTATTCACTCAAGTTGCATCAAAAACCCAGCCTCATAGGCTCACAAATCACCGGCAAAAACTAGGCCAAGTAATTGCAATACTAAGTGACCCGACAATCCTTCTAAAATCTATCTCCAAACGTGCATCAAAATCGGTTCATCACTCAGTTGGGTAACATAATGAATGCCTTAAAAAACTTATGGCAAATGGGTTGTACTACGAATTGGACCTTATTATGTATAAAGTTAAGTGTTATTTAGATGGAGTTGCATTAGAGATACGCTTATAAGTCATTGAAATGTGTAATAAACGTTGCATTATGAAACCTACACATTGATGGCTCGACTCATTAGGTGGAGCGAAAGGTCGCTTCAGAATCGGAACAGTATGCACGTTCACTGGTAACCTAGACAAATTAGGTCTAAATACTTTCACAGACGTTGAGGATCCTCGTGATACGGGCACCACGTCTGTGGACGGACTGTGTACTTTTATTTTACCAAAACTCACTCACTGTCTCTCGGCACTACGTCTACAGCCGAATAATGGCTACGCGTCGCGCTCATGTCGCGCGACATATCAACTCCGTCACTCTTTCACAGTACCGCGAAAAAAGAGATAGGTAATATTTCTCACGCGAATCGTGTCACAGTTGTGCTACAGAGCCTCAAATGCAACTTATATACGCAAGAAAACTTCTTAGAGCACACAAACACTTTAAGGTGCTTCCTCACCGCGAGCATTCGACTATAATAAAGTAACAAAAATTGGGCAAGTGCGAGTCCGACTCGCGTCTGAAGAGTTCCGTACCATAATCTATAACAAGTTTGTGGTATGGGAGCCTCCCTTAAATATTTATTTTATTTTTAGTATTTGTGGTAATAGCGGCAATAGAAATACATCTATGAAAATTTCAACTGTTTAGCTATCACCGTTCTTGAGATACAGCCTGGTGACAGACGGACGGACGGACCGACAGCGAAGTCTCAGTAATAGGGTCCCGGTTTTACCCTTTGGCTACGGAATCCTACAAAGACGTGACTTCCATTATATTTACATGACTTACATGACAGGCGAATGCTGGGAGTACTCTTTATACGTGCTGTGTACGTTTGCGTTAAAAGCAAACATACACTAGAGCACATGAGTGTCGAGAGGAATATCTAAATTACCGATTAATACTTAATCTTATTTTTAGATCTCTAACTTATCTTAATAAAGAAGTTATGACCTTTTATGCAAGCAGCAAAATGTATCACGTAATGTGACCGACCTTACGTCCTATATTAGACAATAGAATCTATCAAATGTTTTCTGACCTGGTTTTTTAGGGTTCCGTAAGTCAGTATTAAGGTAGAAATAAAGAATTGGTTAATACTTAATAGAACGTGCTTTTGTACAGTCCGAAAACCTTTATCATTTATCAATCCAAAGTTAAATGACATGAGAATTAAAGACTATATGTATATTATGTATTGTCTTTTTGGAGTTTACTCCTTAAGAATCGATTTTCATATATAAGCCCGGGGTATGAAAAATATGGGGTATAAAATCGAACGTATCTGCCGTGCTAATTTAAAAAGTCGTATCTCAGTATACGATCGGGGTAAAAATACGACTTCTTAATTTAGCAGGTTATGCGTTAAGCGTTATAGACTAAGATCCCGATATAAAAAGACCTTCACCGAGATGTTTATTTGATGAAATGTATTTTATATTTAATTTAATATGTCAATAAATATATTGCATATGGGTTGCCTAACAAATTTTAGTCCAGGGTATGTTTAATTAATAATAAAAAAAATGTTTTAAACATTTCACCGGTTTGATGAAATGAAATGAAATAAATGAAATGAAATGAAATAATTTATTCAGTAAGTAGGCCACAAGGGCACTTTTACAAGTCAGATTGTGAATCTACGGGCATTTCGCAAGAGGAGACCGCTGTTGAGAAGAAAGCCGAAAGAAACTCAACAGTAAGTCATTTTTTCGTAAATAATACTTAGAACAATTACATTACATTAGTGTTATAACTAATTATTACATGCGTACACGTATAGGAGATATATAGATACTCCAAATCAATGTTAGGTAGGAATATTAAAATAAAATTAAAACTATCAATTTAAAATATTAAATGTATAAAGTCTCTGGGTGTCACAACATGCAATAAAATATAATTACTTAATTAATTTAACTCCACAGAGATGTATAAGGTCTCTCGGCGTCAATGTGAATAATTTACAATAGACAATAATTATTAAACCTAAATTTCTTAGAGATGTATAAGGTCTCTAGGCGTCACAATATACAAAAAAAGAAGAAAAAATAAATAATGATAATAATAATATGATTATAGTTAAATGTCATTCCTCAGAGATGTATAAGGTCTCTGAGCGTCATTATTCAGTACACTAAGTTTATTAGAGATGTATACAGTCTCTAAGTAAAAAAATAAAAATAATAACTTCAATCGAGTACAGGATGAAGTCTCTCACGTCAAATACGTTAATATTAGATAAATTCTATACCAATCGAAAGTATGAATCCCATAGAATATGCAAACGTTAGGTTGCCTATTCTTTTCCCGTCACAACTATCGGGTAGCCAGGTATAAGCAGGTAAATCTATACCTACTAGCATTTTGCCACGGTCTGATTATTGAATTGAAATTAAATAAAATTAAAGATTATTTTATTATGAATTTATCTAATAATCAACCGGTGAAATGTTAATTTATTTTTTTATTTTTAACTAAACATACCCTGAACTAAAATTTGTTAGGCAACACATATGCAATATATTTATTGACATATTAAATTAAATATAAAATACATTTCATCAAATAAACATCTCGGTGAAGGTCGTTTTATATCGGGATCCTATACTATAGATATTTGTTTATTGGTGAGTTTTGGTTGTCAACCGATATTATACAGGGTGACCCATTTAGATCGGTCTTCCACCTGTATAATCATTATGTGCAATAAACGTATTGAGTATTGAGTATATATTTTATAATCCTTCTTAAGGCCAGGCGCGCACCACGATTTTAGTCGCGCGATAATTTTGTCGCATAAATGCAAGATATGGGTTAATATGAGAGTGCGCGCACCACGATTTTCATAAACCCATAAGTACGCTTATTTCTGCGAAAAATTATCGCGCGACTAAAAAAAAAATCGTGGTGCGCGCCTGGCGTGAAGAGTAAACTCTAGTCGTGCCTCGGAGCTGACACACCCACTTTTTTTTATTTTTTTATCGACGTCTCTATTTTTTATTTCGGTTTTTTGTATTTTTTTATTCATGTCTCGCGGTGTTAACCGAGATTCTATTTCTTTTTGGGATAAAAAAGTAGCCCATGTGTTAATTTAGGGTAATAGCTACCTCCATACTGCATTTCATCATAATTGGTTCAGCCGTTTGAGCGTGAAGAAGTAACAAACATGCTGTAAAATTTTTGCTTTTATATTGTTAGTGTGTTTTTTATAAGGTAGTAATTGGAGAAAATATAAAACAGTTTGAGTTTGTATAGCTTCATCTTATGTTTTATAGTAAATGTTTATCAGTCAAATACATCGATTTACCACATCTACGTATCGTTTATTCGACGACAGTATATTGTTTATGTACTTAATTTCCAACAATTCCGTAATACATACGGAACACTAACCGTGATCAGATTCGCTCTTGTACAGAATCGCTGCCCAATGTAAACGAGATTGTGTTCTACAAGAAGAAGGACGCAAGCGTCATGTTTTCCTTATCAAGATACGTCTTTATATCTATGGTGTTAGCTAAAGATGGCATGTGGAGGCCAATACTGGTCTCGTTCTGACATTAAGTTTAGGGATGCGTGCGAGCAAGACACGAGATTAGTTCGAAAGTTTGGCGGCTCCGTTGAATACTGCGTTTTAGTTGTAAGTGTCGGGGCATAATTATATTACAACTTGTCTTGCTAAATACGTGACTGAGATAGTTCTCTATTACAAATATATTAAGTACATCTTACTCAGAATAGATAGACATACATTAAGAGCTATTTTCCTTGTGGATTTGTGTTAAAAATGTCCATCAACGCCTTTTTTTAAGATTGATTGATTTTCTCGCCTTGTTTTTGGATAGTGACCGGTACTTTGTCATTTATTTACCAACCGGGCCATAGACACGTTGGTCAGCTCATCGACATTTTTTTTTAATCAAAACACATTATAAAAGAAAGTCCTCCGCCGCTCCCCGTCTGTATGTTCGCAATAATCTCACATAGTACTGAACGAATTTTCATGCGGTCTTCATTTATCAACAGAGAGATTCCTGTGCATCTAGCATAACTGTAACACGTAACTCTGTGCGACAAATGCTATCTGTCACTTTCGTTTCAATGTTGTGCGAGCAAGACAGGTGACGATGAGTCGCGCGACAAGTGAAGTCGCGACAATATATGCCCTCCCGTCTAGCACAAATCATATTGCGCGACATAGCATCACCCGTACTGTACGGAAAAAGATAGGTAATATATGTCGCGCGAGAAAGAGTCGCGTCATGTCGCTTATGCTAACTACGTACTACTGAGGAAGGTTTAGGTATATTCGTTACCGTTTTAGCAAATTCTGTAGTTATAGCCATGCGAAGCCAGGGCGGGTCGCTAGTGTCTTAATAAACTGAACCGGAAACTGAACCCGTGACCTCTTGCAAATAAGCAGGTCATCTACCATAGACCCAACCGATCACTCAAACATAAGTCTTGCTAAAGACATTATGCGCCTTTATAACTCTAACATACTTATGTCTTTTTGATTCCGAACATTCAAAGCCTAGATTGTAAAAAGATTATGTGCCCTTGTAGCTCAAACATAGTTAAGTCTTTCTGGTTCTAGACAATATTGTTTGCCAATATGTAATACGATGATTGGCAATTTCATAACGAGACCACACGCTGATTTTAATGTGTAATGTACATTTTTCTAATCATGTTTTTTTTTGTTACAGGTAAGTTGGAGTTTGTGATTTCCAGTATATTAGGAAATACCCAGCATTAATTTAATACTAAATATAATATGTAATATATAATATGCATGTTAATCTACTCATAGGTGTAATCAAGGCCAAATGCTTGACAATCGTAAGTAATATAAAACATACTATGACTCACAAAGACTGAGGACACTCATTCTTCAAAAAAAAGTTTGGTACGTCACAACTAGGGTTGCCAACTGTCTCGTGGCGTCCGTTTCTAAAGTAAGCGTCGCGCGGGACGCCGGTTGTCCCGTGTAAATCATAGACTAAATTCTAAGCACTGAAACTGTTCATTCCATTGTAGTTTTGAGTAATTTGGGAGGACGTGATACTCGTATTAATTTAAATAAACCACGATGCGCTCGCTCGCTCGGCACAACCCTGCGCCTAGCGACCACTTTTCCAGGTCTTATTTCCTTTTTCTTTGTATACTTTTCAATATGTTGATATTACTTAGTTAGGCCATGTAAAGAAGTCCCGTTTTTTATAGGCAATCCCGCAATTTAATCGAATATATACCGCAAATCTGTGCATTAAGATTGGCAACCCTAGTCACGACGTACAAAGTAACGTCGTCGTGAATTGTACGTTGAGGAACGTACAGATCCACGTAAAAACGACTTCTCACGTCACGACGACGTAATGATTTGACGTAATGGAATTGTTTTGACCCGTAGCCCGTAGAAATAGACAACGTGACTAGGATGAAGCAACTGCACTGTTCATATAAATTACTAGAAGTGCTAATAAATATTACGTCCGCTTAACGCCTCGGTTTTAGGGTTCCGTATCCAAAGGGTGCTAACCGGACCCTATTACTTAGTTCCACCTTATGTCCGTCGGTCACAGGCACAGGGCTGTATCTTTCAAATTCATCATTAGCCTTTACATCTATAACAGATGAATTAAGCAGCGTCTAATAAACTGCGGCACTTTCGAAGATGGCTGGATAGCCTGATACGATAGATAATACTAGAACGTTACGCGTCAATGTGTTTTAAGAGTGTACCGGTTTACGATGTCATCGCTTCGCCGTGTAAAATATTACCACGCGTACCAAGAAGTTTGGCAATTCCTTCGTCTGCCGAACACTAAGAAGTGGAACTCTTTGCCGGCACGTGTTCCCTCCTTCTTACAACATTTCCCCTTCAAACGAAGCGTGAAGAAGCATCTCTCTGGCCAGCATGGCAGTGTCAACTGACAAGGCACCGTTGGTTTCTCGTCAGTTGACATTGCGACTTGGGTTCCTCTTTTTGATTACCATCAGGCGAACTGGAGCCACTATCTTGTGCCAATATAACAAAATAGTATGGCCGTAACCACAAGTACTTGATACTAAAAAAACTGTTTTTTTTTATACTACCTTGGGCGTGCAGTTTGGTGCTGCAAGTCACATCCGCGCAAACGGAGATTGTAAGTCGCCGTTGTCGGATTCGAGGAGGAGGACTGTTATATAAAAGTAGCTCATCCCACGGGAACACTAAATATTTTCGGGATAAAAAGTAGCCTGTGTTAATCCAGCGTGTCATCTTACCTTCATACCTCAAAAGAAGAAAGTAACAAACATACACATAAACACACACACAAACTTTCGCCTTTAGGTATAATACCTATTAGTGTGATGTTTTGAATAAAATTTTAGTTTTACCCGTAGCTATCATGTTTTGTGTACTTAATACTCTCGTGAATATTACGTGTTCGTTTATAAGCGAGGGTTATAGAAGGTATCCAATTAACCTGTACACCAAATCCTTTAAGCAAGAATCAACTATTCGCACTAAGTCTGCCTCCAGATTACGTGGGTGCTATCTCTCTATTGTAAACTCAAATAGTTATTAGTTCTGCCTGTGGTTGGATAGAGGATTTGGTGTTGAGAAACGCGGGTAGCGGTTGCGATTTATCAAGTAGAGTAAGGGTTTCAATTTGAAACGTGTAGAAATAGGGATCTGTTCCATTTTTTTTAAAACGCGCAGATGAAATTGATAAACTTAAATTGAAAACTTAGACCTAATCGCCAATGTAGACATACCTACTGGTATGTAAGTTATACGTAGGTATTCAGCATCTACGCGAGCTAGTTTTCCTCGACTCGACATTTTACGGAGCGCGTGTTTGGACTATTAAACAAAAATACGATGAATACCATCCTAAAGAACATTCTAGTCTACATATTTGTACTAAAAAACGCAATACAACAAAAAAACATTTGTACTCGTACATCTAAGAAAACCAGTTACATTTACTTGAATTGGCTAGTTTATTCATTAGCAGAAATTCCATTTGATTTTCAAGAGCATGGGTATTTTTGTTTTTGAAGGAAACTTGACGAGGCTGAAAGATCTTAGTCTATATAATTATTGACAGTGACGTCATTTCTCCTGGTTGATCGCTATCCGCCCCGCTCGTCACCATGATTAGTTATAAAACAGCGACCGCCGGATTTGCTATTCAGATTTCAGTTAGCTACGACCCGATTTGATTAATGGCTTTAACTTGCACATGTACAGTCAACAGCTATATACGAGTAACTATAGAGAACTCAGAAATATCTTCACTGGTTTTTATTAGTGAGAATGGCATATTTGTTTCATCTGTCTAGATCTAATGTAGGCTGTACTATAGATAGTATAGAAGTTAAAGTAGGTTGTAAGACTCGTGCTTTATCACAATACGGACGGACGGGTTCTCGAGTGAAGACCTCGGCTTGGCAAAAGAAGCGTAGGATGGCCTCAGGCAATGTGGAGCGATGATATTTGCAGGCTGGGTGGCGGTAGCTGCAAGAGACCACTCTCTTGCAGCTACCGCTTTAGGATCGTTCTCAGTGGCACACCCTACTAGGTAATAGGTTGATGATGACATTGATGACTATCAAAATAGTTCTTCAAGTAAGCTAAACTAAAATCTCTTAGACAATGCCTCTTATCCTAATTATTGTATTAATCGGTTTAAACTCACCTGAAATTGTCAGTAACGGCTCGACATGTTTCGAACTCGTATGGAGCTCTTCATCAGGGACGGCTGCCCGTACACCTTATCCTGTTCCGATTTATAGGATTCGAATGTATATGCTTCGAGCGCACATTTTATGTTATAGATTTTTGTTACTAAGTATTTCAGGTGGATTTTCTCGGATGGCAAGGATATTTTCCTGTGCTGCAAGATGCAATTTCCGGTATAAAATGTAGCCTATTTCTCCTCCATCCCATATTTTATCCCATATTAACATCAAATCGATCCTTAATACCCTAGAGGAAAAAATCTTCGCCGCGTCTTTGGTCGGTTGTTCCGTTCCTGAGTTGTATCAGGACGAACACTTTAGTTGTCTGGCCGCCACTCGCCGGGGCCGCTGGGCGTTTTTTCTTCCAACCGTTTCTAGTAGAAAACGAATCAAAACTTGCCTCGTCTTTCTTGCTACCCCATCCCTTGGTATTCCTTTCCAATTCATGTTTAGCTATTATTGTTTTATAAGCGTCTTCGATTTCATAGAATTCTACCTGTGTACGAGTACCGTTGGGGAAGCCCATTGTCCATTTTTCTTTCTTTAATGCCTCAAGTACTTGTAAAGGTAAACGTTTGGTAGGGAGTTTTATAATAGATCTTTGTTTTCTAAAAAAGGCTTAGGTATAAGAATTTGTAAAAAAAATCTTTAGATTAATTGTATCATAGTAGTAATTGACCGAGCGAGCGAAGCGTCCCCATTTCAGCTTGGCATAAAATTCTTTCGTATGTCCGACGTTCGGATGTCAGTTTTTCCGGATTTTCGGCTGTTATCGCCTAAAGGTCGCACTTCTCAACCGATTCTCACGAAATTTTGGGTCTTTCCTTAAATATACAGAATTCTTATGATTATGACGATTCAGTCTTTGTTTCTTTTTTTAATTCCGGTCATATGGGGGTTGAAAACGTAAAAAAAATAAAATTTAAGAGGGATCGGAAATTCGGATAGAGGTTGACAAAATCCTATTACTATCTCACTGATACGTCAAAGCTGCCTATACCTACGACCGAATAACAAAGCCGCCAAAGTTTAGGTAAATAACTATCCGAATTTCCGAACCCTGCTTATAAGTCATACAGAGTAGTGTCAACATGTAAATAACTAATACCTCACGTGCTAACGCTACTATTTTCTGTCTCTCCGAATCAGGAAATCACGAACTATAAATCATAGTCAACACTTGACTAGGGTGTTATATCCCCAAATCGTCAAGTAAGTCATAAATTGCCACGCAGTTTTTGCCCGGTCCGTAATTAATAAGATTAATATCTCGCTCCCATGAGTAATGATCGCTCGATTCGTGCTTCGACGCGCAGACGCGGCCAGTAGGGCTGACTGATGTGGAATTCTACACCATACTGTATTTATATAAGAAAAATAGCCAAACATGTCATGAAAAAATACATAAATGGCTTTACTCACGTCGTCGTTGAAGTCATTTGTGTTTAAATACCAGTGCCGCGGCATCAAACATATTCGTGGTAAAATCGGGGCAGATTTGACTTATTTTTTACTCCTAAAACAGGCAAGCCGGTACGATTCCGGTTCTATAAAGGCCACGTCATTACATACATATATTTGTCTAAAGCGACAAACGATCCCTCCACTTAATTTTTACCTTTTTTTCTCTTTACTCCTAAAACAGGCAAGCCGGTGGGAATCCGGTTTTATAAAAGCTACGCCATTTTTACATACATAAAGCGACAAATACGTTCCCTCCATTTTGTTACCCAGTCGGCACATCCTCCGTAATATTCAATATTAACTTGATTACTGTATCGACGTCAGAACGCGATTACACGTAACCGCGTTAGCTGACGTCGACTGACGTAACAGCGTTACCGTCCTATGTGTACTGATTTACCGGGAAAATGGGTTAGCGGCTTTTTTTCAGGCTTCGAGATTGTTTACGTGCCACCTTATTATCTCTCTCTCTCGCTTCGTTCCCACACTGCTGAGGATCGTGACTCCTCCTGATTCTGTCAACTAGTTGGCTCCATCGGTTAAGTAAGTTCCGTTGCTTGGTGGAGTGCAGCACTGACTGATATGTCCAGCTGTTCAGATATCTGTTCTGGCCACCTTTTGGGACGGGGGAGGCAGAAGCCTCTAGGTCTTTTACCTTCGATTTTACCAGTTACCATGTTATATTTATGTAAATAAACTAGCGACCCGCCCCGGCTTCGCACGGGTGCAATGCTGTTTTATGCATGTATACATAATTGTAAACTTTCTCTTGAATCACTATGTACATTTAAAAAAACCACAACAAAATCCGTTGCGTAATTTTAAAGATCTAAGCATAAATAGGGACAGACAGACAGCAGCGACTTTGTTTTATACTCTG
Source organism: Apotomis capreana (assembly GCA_947623375.1). Taxonomy (NCBI): domain Eukaryota; kingdom Metazoa; phylum Arthropoda; class Insecta; order Lepidoptera; family Tortricidae; genus Apotomis; species Apotomis capreana. The sequence goes on along the minus strand of OX392509.1, from coordinate 10,555,393 downwards.
TAGTGATGAAATAAATAAATATAGGACAACCTCACACAACGATTTGTGTAATACTACGGGGTATGGTTATATTAAAATATCAATATCGATCTCAACTCAACTATAGACCTAGTCCAGTGATGACTAGATCGATATCTAGTCCCACAGCAAGTTCTAGTAGGCTCGTGTTATGGACACTAAACGACAATAAACATACTTACTCGTACATATACCTAAATACAAATAACATCCACAAATATATTGCCGGGATTCGAACCCAGGAGCGCCGACTCAGTAGGCAGCTGCCTTACCACTGAGCCAACCGCGTCGTCACAGATTGTCAAATAGATATATGACAACCTTACAAATTGACCTAGCCCAAAATTAAGCTTAAGTAGGGTTGTGTTACACCATGGCCCAGGAACAAAAGGTCAATCAGACAATGATAAAATGGATAAGAAATAGCCGTACCATAAACATACGACACAAAAGAAAACACGGCGGCACTTAATATTTTCCAAGAAATTCTTCCACCTCCTCGCACATTTTTGTTATATTTTCTGTTTAGTGACGAAAAATCGTAGATGTGTACAATCCTTACATAACAAATCGTCGTTAGCTTCACTTACTACGTGTTGCTTGTTTCACAACACGTAAACGACACAGAATAGTAAATAGTACGTTTCGCGTGACTTTTTCTCACGAATAAAACAAATTAAGATTAAACAACAATGACCGACAAAAAACTGAATGGCTCCATGTCTTAAGTTAACCGTTGAGAACATTAAACTATTCCATCCAACCCCAAAATACCTTCCCCTATTCTATGATTCGTTGCTCATACCCGCATTTTCTCACGATCAGGTGCCTATTCTATTTTGAAAACAGAACAATAGATCCTAGGGTTCGACCTGTCCCTTTGAATTTACATCTTAAGATGGCGGCGTGTAACGGTCTTTCTTTTCACTTGAACGTTTTAGAATTGTTTTGGGAATGGTGCGGGATTCACACCTAATTTATAATGACCTCTGAGCTCTCAAGAAGGTACCGCTTTAAATAAAAATAGGGGTCGAGTGGCCGGTTCAATTAAATTGAAATTATCCTTATCTAGATTCGAGTAGACACGAACAAATATTTGTGTATTGATGAACTCAATCATGGGATGTTTTCTATATAAACATTTGAATAGAATTCGTAAAAATACTCGAATGTTCAGTTTTCTTTCGGCGTTTCTCATCTTGTGAAATGCCGGTAGACACGGACATGTAAGTTTCATTATTTGTCTATATAAGTATGTATGTCGTCTAGTGCCTGCATATAACAACAAGCTTACTTACCAAAGCTTAATTTTCGACTAGGTCTATAGTTTAGATCGATATTGATATTTTAATATAGGTAACCATACCCCGTGGTTTTCGGGGCACAAATGATTTGACACCCACTTTCGACGACGTATGATGAAAAAAAGTTTTTCTAAATATTCAAAATATTTCTAGTTTATTCAAAGCTTAAAAAGCGTATACGGCATTTCTTTGCGGAAGCCAGTGCTGAACTTACCTCTATAAAAGTGATTTGTCACATGGAAACACGCAAGAGCCGAGCCAAGCGGCACATATTGTACACACGTGTCAGATGTGACACATCGATTTACATTTCAGTCGACCATAAAGGAGCGGCCACACTGATCCTCAAAATACGCTGACTGAAAGCTGACGTTACGATTCCATTTTTTTTTCAATTCGGATGATTCGAGTTGACTCTGACGTTAACCCGAGTTGCTAGCATAAGCATTGCGTAAACCGAATGGCGTTCGCGGTCGCGGCATAAGACGAATCCCCGAGTTGACGAATCGAGTTCAGTTTCTTGATGCGAGTCAGACCACGCGTCGAGTTAAATAAGAAAATAAATGTCGGACAAACTCACACAAATCGATCTAGTACCACAGTAAGCTCTTGTACGCTTGTGTTATGCGAACCAATATTCGAGTTCATTACATAAATATTTGCCCTTGCCAGTCCAACCCATAAGCGCATCAACGCCACATTTTGATCTTCTGTGTGAACAGTATACATTAAATACGTGACGCATACGACACGTCATTGAACAAATGGTGTGACCGCTCCTTTACATTTCAGTAGATGAACATAAATCGTATCGACGCTTCCTTATAGGTCAATAATTTCAATATTGTGAGAAATGGTATTATACTTGTCACTGTCTAATGGATGTTATTCATTTATCATAGTAAATTGAGTGTTGTTTTGTTAAAACACGTTGACCAGTGGCTCTCTGTTTATTAAACCCCAATAAAGGGGTGTTATAAGTTTACCATGTGTATCAATGTATTTGTATATGTGTGTCTATCTATGGCATCGTCGTCAAGTAAGTAGTAATACAATGTGAAGTAATTAGACTTGCCATTGCTTGTAACAAATCCTTTCATACTATTTTATAACATCGAAACTACGTATTATCACGTCCCTAAACAGTACGGTCCCGTTAAATATTAGGGTCCTTTCCGCTCTTGGGAAAGACGTTTACTTTCCCGTTGATTACATTTACATACTTTCATTCCCCTGACCTGGTTATCTGTTATCATTGTGAGAGGCTTAAGACATGCTCCAAATTACGTATGCATATTTATAATTTATAGAACTAACGTAATTCAATAAACGGTACGTGACTCTTAGCGCGTCTGCTGTGACATTAACGACATCTGACGTCAAAATGCAGCTTGTGTAGAAGCTGTTTCGCTCCCTAGGGCAATAATTTATGATTCCGATTCCCTTGTTACCTTACAAGTGTTGTAATGTAATTATAAGTTCGTGAATGTAAATCTCTAGTACTTGTTACAAAATTCCGTTGTGTTTTAAAGAAGGTGTATAAGAGCAAATGTTGACTTGATTGATTGACATTGTTGCTCGACGACGCGGGCGCAGTTGTACCTGCCTACTGAGCCGGCAGTCCTGGGTTCGAATTCCGGAAAGGGCAAATATTTGTGTGATGAACTCGAATATTTGTTCCTGGGTCATGGGCCTGTATTATGTATATCGTCGTGTAGTACCCATAGTACAAGCTTTGCATAGTTTGGGACTAGGTCGATTAGTGTAAGATTGTCCCTTAATATTTATTTATTTATGAATGTTTCGTGACGCTTAAAAGAAACTCCTGCTAAATAGGAGATCTGACGCACCTCTTCTTTGATAGTCGCAAGAGTTTTTTTTAATCTTCGTAAACATTGACCATGACCTTGGAAGAATCAATCCACGAGTGGTTTAGTCATATGTGTTTCTGCGAAATAAATGACAAACGCCCTGGGAGTTGACCTCAAGACGGTTATACACATTTGTCATTCATTATATTACCATTTCCTTTAACGTTAGGTCCAATGATACACTAATGTATTAAACTAGAGTTAACGAATATATCGAAGAGATGAATACGAACGGTTCTAATGATATTCAGTATACGACGTATAGGTAAACATCGTCATAACATACCTATATTTCATACAGTCTATCTTTAAGAAGGACGTTTCTTATAAAAGTGTAATCTGTTAACACGCGGCCATGTTTATTTCAACTGTTTCCTAGTAGTGGCAAATTTCTCAAAGCTATCTTAAAGGCTTAATTTTCTACCTACCATCACACTCATCATCCTCCTAGCCTTTGTCCCATTTTTTTTTTGAGAATGAATTCTCAATCGGGGTAGGCTACCTGAATCCCAAGATGTGGCGTAGGCACTAGTTTTTACGAAAGCGACTGCCATCTGACCTTCCAACCCAGAGGGGAAACTAGGCCTTATTGGGCTTAGGTGGTTTCCTCACGATGTTTTCCTTCACCGAAAAGCGAGTGGTTACAAATGACATTCCGTACATAAGTTCCGAAAAACTCATTGGAACGGGCCGGGTTCGAACCCGCGACCTCCGTATTGAAAGTCGCATGCCCTAACCACTAGGCTACCACCGCTTTTCTACCTACCACCACACTATATTATTATAAAGGTTAAAGTTTGTGCGTGTGATTGCGTTTTTGTTATTTATTTACACTCAAACGGCTGGACCAAATTCTGTGAAATTCGGTATGTAGTTACACGGCTACTACTACCGTACGGAGTTACTTTTTATACCGAACGTGGGTAATTCCGCGGCTAGTAAATGTATACTAGGATAAGGTTGCTGGAATCCATGGTATAAGAAAATAAGATATGGCAGTCCGGAATAACAGGTGAGACTTTTGATGTCATCACGGTATGATTGGTTGGATGGGTCTGTCAATCCGTTCCTGTTTTCAGTTGTGTATCATAATATTCATAATACTCCCCGATTCCCTTGTTACCTGTATGACACTCATAAAATTATAAGTGTTTTAAATCAATTATTACGACCAAATAAAATTGACAATCGAAATGCGTAAATGCATAATTATTATTTTTTGTACGACTGGTGGCTAATATTTTTTTTCCTTATAATTTTGTTACCATAAATCTGCAACTAATAAGTGACGTAGGAAGTCTCACTAGCCGGAGTGCCATACCTTATTTTCTTATACCATGCTGCACGTAACCGTGTTTAGTTTACTAACCTACAACGGACAGACATAATCCTAAATTAGGCCAATTATTTTTGTTTATTTCAACTCCCATCGCGTTTAACCTATAAATGAGGAGCGCATAACATGGAGTCATAAAGTAATATAATAATCGGCGAGCCATCGAGCACCCAATAGTGTTGGACGTTTATTCGATCATAAACAAGTTGTGATAACATCACATCACGTGATAAGGCGCTGTAAAATTAGAGGGTAGCTGACGGAGCCGGAACAAAGGGGTAAGGGTATATTGGGTAGGCCAGGAGCTAGTCTAAGAAGCAATACGTAGTTAGACTTTTCTTTGTGAACATATTTTTAACTGACTTCAAAAAAAAGGAGGAGGGTTTTCAATTCGACTGTATTTTTTTTATGTTTGTTACCTCAGAACTTTCGACTGGGTAAACCGTGATGATTCTTTTTTTATCTGAAAGCTGTGTTCTTTTTTTCAATTCTTCCCGTGTGGTCCCTTTTAATTTGGTCGAGTTCTGACAAAGACACCCATGAGGAAGTCATATAAGTGTTATAGATTTTTATTTACAAGAAAACATTAAAAAAACAAATAAACTTATACTAAAAGGTGGCTAAAACTATTATAAAGAATTATAAAAATATGGTCCTTTCGGCAGCGTGCCCATCACACAGGCAGCATTCCCGCGTTGTATTGCGATGGCAATTCTTTGCGCGAGAAAGCTGCCTGCGCGAGGGTCACCCGTTGCCTCCCTTAAGCGTTTGCTTAGCGCCTTGTGGAGCCCACGCGCAGCCCTACCCCACGGACCTAGAAAATAAGTGTTATTGTGTTATTCCATTTCGCTCATTGAAGACGGTTATTTTATTTTTGTGAAAAAGTAATTATATGTATTTCCGAAACGCCAAGGTTGCCATAGTTTTCGGAAATCTTTCCAGCACCTCAAGCACAATAATTATTACCTATCTCTTTCTATGCAATACTTTGAGACAGTGACGGTGCCGCTATGTCGCGCGACAAGAGTCGAGTAGCATAGTTGTGCTAGGTGGGCTGGATTGAAATGTCATCATTACTGTCATTTACGTAGTTAAGATAAATCAGACATTTCTAAAATGGAATCGAATATCTGAAATATCACCACTATATTTTGGCAAAATAAAAAAATATCGGCCATATTATGAATATGGCTATATCTCAATGTCAGTCCAAGACCTTTTAGAGATTCCAATTATTTTATTGGCTTATAAATCCATGTCTGATTTCATTGGTACTTAAACGCCAATAATTATAAGCTAATACAGGCTTATCCATCTCACACCAGCGACCTCCACCAAGTCATCGCCCCCCTAAAAATTAGCAATATGCTGAATCAAACGAAAAAAATATTTTTTTTACTATTTTTTTGATCCGAAAACAATCACGCCTCCTGGCCAGCGAAAAGTAATTGTAACTAATCTAAATGTAGATGAATTCGGGTGAATTGTGTACCCAATTCAAAGGGTCTACGGTCGCTTTTCCTCTCGTTTAAATTTTAATTGAGGCAACCCTGTCTTAAACATTCCTTCCGCGTTTCAAAAAAAAATGGCGGGTATTTTTTATAGTCAGATTAAAACAAAACTTTCTATTGCCTCAGTGAACTGTTTTGCTTTTGTGATTGACGTGAGTTTAGCACGATTGGTTTGTTTACTTTTTAACCAACTACGACAAAGCGAAAAGGAAGTGTGTTTATATTTTCAAATTGAGAAATATAAGATTAACAATAAATTGCATTTACAAAAGAAAACAACTGCAACATTTGGAACCATTTTTGCCTCGTAACAAGTCAAACTCAACTACCTATAGCGTGCAATTGCAAACCCAATAGGCTTCAATAACCTTCGGGCTGAGACTGAGAATTAACCTGTTATTAATTTCATCGAGTAACCGATACAAATTAAAGTCTGCAAATTAAATTCTAGTACCCTAATTCCATCGTTTGCGGCAGACCTAAATGGCCGGAACGTGTGCGCCGGAACTTATGCCATTACCGAGTATACGTTTTTAATTCCCCTAGTCCTTACCCCTGTAGGATTAATGGACTTTTATCAAACCGTAATTGAGATTTATAGCACATTTATACGAGTAAAAAGTTCGTTTAAAGAGCATTTCCTTAAAATTTCTAAACATTTATACGATATTTACAAGTTTGTACAAGGACGCATTTAAGTAATACCCATCAACACAATTTTGAATATGATTCCATCGAAATGCCTTTTAATTGACATTTAATTGCGCGCCATCTGTACGATATTCCGAGAACTTCTAGAATACATTTGAACGTAGCTCCTCAGAGGGAATGCAGATGGCGTTTTATATTGATTTATGAAGTCAACGTTCGTTCTTGAGTTTAAACCTAAGTGTATAATTTGCAAAGTTTCAAGTTACAATCTGTTGTTACTTGTAGTATGTATATTGTAGCTGTAATTAACTAAAATTTTAGCTTAGTTTTTATAATACCTCAATGTTTACTGTCGCGTGCTTGAAATGTTATTCATAGCTATAATTAGTTGTAGTGACGTTGAACGGCAGATAGTGTAGTTGAAAAGGATATAAAATGTTACAATTCTGCTGTAATTAACAAGATTGTCATCAAACTCCGAATTTTAGGGATGATGTTTACTTTAACGACCAAATTCGCTGGAAATTACTTTTAAATGTCTGCTTTAGTTTGGGCTAACTATTTATGTGTTGTATCAAAAGTTTAGTTTATGTAGAGCTTTATCCTTGATGTGAAGTGTGATTCTAGTAAAGGTACTGAGAATGTCCTTATTTGATTGTACGAGTACGTAGGTATTAAATTATCAGATGGCTGTTGCTATTTGTTTACTTTTTTATGTTCAATATTAATCCTATTTACTGACGATTCGAAAGTGCTTGCTGCTAGGTTTATTATATTATAAATATTTTGAGGTTGACTGTTAAAAATAAGTGTGTAAATTGTAAGTGTCCACTTTCAACATACTCATTCTATGTAAGCTGAAAAGTAAGCATATGCCAACATATTTGACACCAAAATCCCTCGTGAAATAACCCCTAATCATGGCGCGCAAACTAATGAATTTTAACAAGATTTTGGACAAGCCTGACTCGATTTACTCGGTGGGGTGTGGACACACTGTTGGCGGTTATTTAAATTAATGAATAAGGCTGCCTGTCCACTGGAGCGGAGCTATGTAAAATTGACCAATCATATTCCAGCTGATTTAAATGCTATTATTTTGGACTTCACACAGACGCAGGCCATTTGTTTCATTATCTCTGCTCCTCCGCTTCAGTGCACAGGCAACTTAATTTATTTAATCGTATGGCATACATGTCGCATAAAACAAAAATGTGAATTATGAATCAACCTCACAGCAAATAACCCGAGTCGCAACTAATTCATAAACAAGAGGCAACTTAATATGCCCGTCCCATAAAATTTCGGTTTCTAGAACTACATATAAGAAAACCATATCGGTTTAATTACGATAGTGTAGTGGTAGTCGCTGACGCGCCAATCTGCTTGATTCCAATTTAACTTGGCTCCAATTTAATCAAATATTTAGATGATATCTCAGATTTTGATTTGTTTTTTTCGTGTTTTTCATTAAACAGTAAGTTTGAAGATACTACGTGAAGTAAGAAGTAGGAATGCTATTTACTAAATAAGACAAATAGATAAGGAAGGATGAATAGACTATCCTTTTCGAACTAACACCCCGCGCACAAATCATTTTCAATCGCTCCGCGTTTCAATGCTTTCATTGAACTGCATAACAGGTTTCCCTTCTTTTTACATTCCACACTCGCACCGAAGCCTCTAAAGTGTTTTACAGATGCTAGATAAAACGTGAATTTAAAATATTCCCACACTAGCTTGCGTGCTTGGCGCACTTTTGGTGCACATAGTGTAACGTGTATAGAGTACTGTACAGTGATTATTACCGTGACATGTCAGTTATGTCTTGACACACTTCATAACTCACATGAATCGATGTGTCGCTCAATATCTTGGCGCCCATATTATATATTAATGTCATTTCAAGGCATAATACATTTAAGAAACAATAAAAAATGAAGCCAATCTGCTCCTTCTTTTGCCAAGTACCTATTGGTTTGATACCAATCTACTGACAATTTCTTACTACTTTCTTCTAGAGACACGGGGCTCTTATTTCATAAATATTGGTACAATTAACATAAAAAATAACAGATTATTAAGTATTTCAACTGTCCGAGAGATGTAAATGCTTCTCAGGCAGCTTGCATTTCACTATCGTAGTTTTTTTTTCTTTTTTACCAGCGTGTAACACTCTTCCGCTCGCACTGACAAGAAGCCCCTAAAGCGTTTGCGTTTGTCTTCACGCGGCAGATGCTACAAAGCTAGAATGTTGACTATATGACTTGCGGTAGTGGCGCCTCTAGTGGTGAAACTTGGCAACGTAAATCCTATTAAGTAGTTGAACTGACCGAAAACGGTAAACGCTTCTCAGGCAGCTTGTACGTCACTATATCAGTTTTTATTTCTTCTACCAGCGTGTAAAACTTCCGCTCGCACTGGCAAGAAGCCCCTAAAGCGTTTGTCGTCACGTCGCTGATGCTAGATAAGACGCGAGTATTTAAATCATTCCCGCGATTTCCGCGACGCAGCCAACGTTGGCTGAACCCCCCTGCGTTTAAAGAAATATATGTTTCTGTTTAAGTAAATGCGTTATGCTTATGCATTAACGCTGTTATATATTGCGATGTTACGCGTGAATGGGTTTGTTTTTGCGGTTTTTAAGCCAACGAAACGACTCCGTGTGAAACACCGTAGATCAGTTAAGGCTGTCTAACTTTTTTTTTTTCCTTTTTGATACATCATCAGTCGATAAATATGTCATATATTTATATATATTATATACACATTTGTACTTAATGTTCAGGACTTGGGATACTTAAAATTCTTGCCACTGAAATTCTAATTTCTATAAATTTCGCTTAGATTTGTTGAAAATTACCCATTCAACGCAAACACATTCAACAACTTTGCGGTTCTAACCTAGCATGTCAACATCATCCGAATACTACGTGAATAATATATGTATGTTAAATATACAAAGTCATTGTTTCGACGCGCTTAGAATATTAACGTGAAATGTTAAATCCAAAACAATTATCCCGAAACAAAACATGACTCATATCCGCAATACGAATACAAACATTAACCCTGTAGTGAATAAATTAACGCCATCTATAAATAGTTTCCAATACTAATCGTTTCGCCACCGATCAACAGATGGCGTTCTTCCCCATTCAAGGTATCTCCTTATCGCCTCTTACGCGGTGTTTACGTAATGTACTTCTATTTTTAACGCAGACCAAGTTCCAGTGGTCCTCAGGCTTACGGAGTTCATTAATTACTTTTTTAACTTGAAAGGAAAGGGCTGGTTTTGCGGCCGAGTGAAGAATGCTTTTGAGTTTGTTTCCTTCCACGTTTTTTATGGAGTGGTAAATTTATCTTTTGTTTATTGTGAATTTATTGGATTTCCATTAACAGCTTCCTTAGAAACCTCTTATACTCTTATAAAAAAGGAATAATAAATTGAGTACTTGTAATCCTTAAAATCTCTTCAGATCGGTAAAGTAAAGAGATCTTAAATTAAATGTGCTCATAATTTACCGAATTGCTGAAGTTTTATCCTATTATAAGTAGAAGTTGTACAAATTCATATTTTTAGTTCGTTAACATTCCGAATCCATCAGATAAATTAATCCCATCTTGCAAACTAGACGAAATTGAACCGTGAACTTATTTCCAATGCAAAGATAACTTATTATAATAGCAATCCAACTTTTTCAATGAATCAGCTTAAATTTCTCGATATTCGAAAGACAACTTACTTCAATATATTATCAAGTTAGGCCGTTTTCAGGGCCATTAGTTGGCACGCCTCATTCAATCGAATAGGCATCGATTTTAATTTGCGCGTGTCGAGTAGAGGTGCTGAAAGAGTTCACTGGTATTAGCTGATATTTTTCTTCGTGCTGTAGTAACAATATGTAACTAAATGTGTGTTACTTTTAGTAAAAATATGTTACTAAAGTTTAATTCGCTGTATAATTCAACGTATTTTATTATTTTTACAACGGCATAAATTTCTTCAGAAGATTGTTTTGGTCTTTAAAAGCTGCGTGATAACTGTATTTTATTTTTTGTTTGTGTAAAACTGACTAAGAACACTCGCCGTTCTAAAGTGGAAGGTGGAACTGATACTGGCTCACGCTGATGTTTATATTAGTCATCATCATTACATCAGCCGATAGACGTCCACTGCTGAACGCAGGCCTCCCCCAAAGTGTTCCACAACAATCGGTCTTACGCCGCCCTCATCCAATTTCTGTCCGAGATCCTAACCAGGTCGTCGGATTAGATTAGTAGCGAAGCTCAAACTGATCGTATAAACCTTAGAGCACCAATGTAGGTTACAATATTTTCGATATCCCGTAGTATTTCCTGTTACTACTCGTATACATACTAATATTCAGATCTGACGCATACACGTAAATCCTAACAACCTTCAGCAGTCGCATCTGCTTACAAATCACTTCCAACTCCCGTTTTCTAAATAACACCTATCCTATTCAGGGCAGAAAACTCCGTTTTCTTCGCTTATTTTCTTTGCCTTTCCGTTGCCGCTTCGCAGACGGTGCACGCTTCACTAATGCGATGCGTCCAGTCCATTTATTTTGTAGACCTAACACGAGTGTTTAGACGCCTTTTTTTAATGCCGCACAAGGTGTATACGATAAGTTTTATTTGCACGATGTATTAGCGAATACATTGCTTCTTTGTTTTGAATGAAACTCGGAGTTTCAGCATTAACTAAGAGAAATTGGGTGATGAGTAATTCACAAATAATACAATCGTTTTCATATTTACGTGCCTGTTAAAGTGACTAGTTTTTTGCGGATAAAAAGCATCCAATAACTTTAAATCTTATGTAGCCATCCCTGTATTAAAAATTGGGTAGAACTATCCAGCCGTTTCGGGGTGATGAGAGGACAAATACAATTTTACGAACAGGCGGCAAGTTGTTGCACTGTGCTGTTAAATTGTTTTCTGAAATAATTGACAACATTTCATATTTTTAAGACTATCATTTTATTACTTTTCTGAATTCTGCTTAAAAAGATGAAGTAATCTCTGTTTTTATTTATTTTCTGAGATGATTATTTATTTTATTATTAATTTATAAAAACATACTCATTTTAAAATGTGGCAACACCAAAACCAGAACTTAATGGAACGGTTACTTTAGACGGTTTTCTTATTTAAAAAAAACTTAATAAAACTCGGTATGCATCTGTCATCTGTCAACGTCAAATAAAAAAAAAAAATATTTTTTCGCTCTTTGGTTTAGACAACAACCCTATTCAGCCCGTATTGTCTTAGATTGCAGTTATTTGATGCATTTTCTTATATTTATTTAAATACAGAAGAATAAATTCAAAGACTTTTTTTAAGGTACACGACATAAAGCCCTGTCGATCTCTATATTAATTTCCACCTGTTATAAATATGAAATGTTGTCAATTACCCCTCTCCAGAGGAAACTAATTTTCAATACAATTATATAATTTTATAAGAGATGACAAAGCATTTATTACTTTCCGTGCGATAAATGCAATCATGACAAAGACCCGTCTTTTACCATTAAAATCTGTATTTTTACCTATGTGTATTGGTTCATCAAACCAAATTGCCTATACTTACGTAACCATGAAAGAATACAAATAAACTTCCCACATAATGTATTGCCATAAAAATAAACAGCCCCAAATAGGTATGCCACCTATGAAATACCAATTTCCTATTTTGATGGAACGAAAATGTCAATTCCGATGTACCAACAAAACACTGCGCTATACATACAGGGTGTGCAGAACAAATACCCTATTTGGTTACGAACTAGGGTTGTCGATTTCAGACCTGGTTTTTTTTTATTCTCTGATCTATAAAGCAGTGGAGCATTTTTTTTTTCATAATCATCAGCTAAAAGACATAGGGCTCCAGCAGATAACGCCAACATGATCAGTCTTGCATTACTCGCATGCAGTTCAACGACTCTTACTATGTACGTTGCGTCTTCTAATACGTGGTTGTCAATCAAGAACTCTTCAGCACCATTTTTTTAGGCATAACTTGAAGTGTAAGCTTTCGCTACCAGTGAGTCGAACTTTGTGTGGGACTCCGATTCCCACTGGTGCAACTAGTACACACCTACTAACAGGAATGTCTGCGCCATTGGAGTGATCGCCGGCTCCATTGGCCGTCGGTTTTACGAGCAATTTGTTACCTATTGCCACTCAAGTTTTGCAATTCTTCAAGCGATGTCGATTACATTGATTTTTACGAACATATTTATTCTATAATATACTTTATTAGTTACTTGGATGTTTCGTTTAAAAGTATAGCGTAAATAAAGTGTGGCGTAATATTTTCACAAGTGTAAAAACATTCGCACATTTGTTGCTTATTAAAATTCTTAGGCAAATTGCGGTTATTAATTTTAATTGCATATATTACAATTCTCTGCATTTTTTCTAGATTACATTTTATTGGCCACTCACATTCAGGCAGGTGTGACAGCGTACTTAAAGCTTGGTACACAATTTATTTTTATTAACACCATTACTTTGAAACAATCGACGCAGCAAATGGATTCTAGATTCTTTCGTTTAATTCAAATTGATCTTGGCATTTATTCACAATTCATTCTGATGTTTATGTGTATATCTTTAATACCATAATTCTGTTTACTGGCTAAAAAGAGTGTCCTCAACAATTAAAATGCCTTCACTCCTCGTTACAGTAAATAATCAGCTATTATGACCCAGTCTGTATTTTTTTATAGCAACTTGAAAGTATCGTGGAAGTGTCACTGTTTAAGAACCATACATGACTTTAAAACTACTATCATTGGGCATTCTCAATACTACAAATGTACGGAAAGTCACCTACGATAGTAACGCCATCTATAGTCCTTTTCCGTTAACTGCATTTCCACATTGTTTGGTGACAACCCTAACCTAAACATAGGATATCGATGTAGCAACAAGTGCCCTAATTGTTTGCACAAAAAGCGTGTTTGCTCCACACCCTGAAGCCATGAATCACGCATTATTTGGCCTAGTTGGTTTGATAAGCCATGTCAGTATATTTTGTACATCGAGTTATATACGGATGTTACATACCTAATTAACTGCAGTCGAGACATTGGGCCCATGGTCAGCTGACATGACAAGATTCATGAAGGCTTTGTCGAAACGGCTGATCGGCGCTTCAGGAGACCCTAGAGCTGGCGCTTACCTCTGCCAGAGAATCTCTCTGGCCATACAAAGAGGTAACGCCCCCAGCATACTGGGGACCATGCCGCAGGCGGACCTTTTGGATGGGGTATTCCTTTTATGCCCCCCCCCCCCACCCCCCCCCCCTTATTATTATTATTGTATTATAGGTTATTTAGAGTAAGGTTTTATACATACGTTTTTCTTATATTATTTCTTTAAATTTACGTGAAATTGTAGATTACAAATATGTCATTTTCGAGAAATAAATAGTACCTAATTAATTAATAATTAAACATCGTAACGTAAGGCGGATTGATAATATGTTAAGAAGCATGTTTGATCAGATCATAAAGAAAAATGTCTAAAACAATCAGCATTCTTTAACAAATAAGGAGCCTTAATTAATATTTTTTTTTTTTTTTTTTACTAGCCTGTGTTTGTGTCCCACTGCTGGGCAAAGGCCTCTCCCTCAGACTTCCACAGGTCCCTGTTTAGTGCCTGTTCCGGCCAGTTGCTGAGGAATGCGTCCAGGTCATCCCGCCATCTCCGTTTGGGCCTACCCCGTCTGCGTCGTCCATCTTTGGGCACCCACTTAGTTCAATGAACATATAACTGTAGCCGCTGTGAATAGCAATACACTTAATAATTTTATAACTTATATATGTACCTAAAAAAAACAGAGAACGCCAACCCTAGTTTAATTTTCAAGACTACCTTCTGAAAAATATATTTTTCAAAACCCCAGCGAAATATACAGTCGACTCGTATACACTTTTTCACCTTATACCACTGTAATAAGGTACAAAATATATGTGTACTGTACTTCCCTACTGCGGCCGTCTAAATAATATATGACAAATTCTCCTTTGTTTCCCGAACATATACAATATACATATATTTACGTATCCGTTCGTACCTTTCATTTGCCGGAACCCAACGCAGGTGGGGCTCGAAATAGAATCAGTATTGCGACAAACGTACTCTCACGGCTTACAAATTGATCTAGATTGAGTCTTTTATTACCTATTTCCTACCTATGTCTTTATTTGTAGATGTACAATAGACTTACGGAAATATTTGCCTACTTGGAACTTTATCGTTTGAAATCTAATGGAATAGAATAGATCCTATGTGTGTTTTTAGTTTATGAAGGTTCAAAAAAACGACGAAGCCATTCGAGAAAAGGTAGGTAGTGCCCTTGCTATTCGCATGACTCGTCTTGGCGGCAGATTATCGCGCGAAAGCGGCGATTTTTTTTAAGACACCACTTGAACTGTATTGGGGCTGCTTAGGCTACCAGTAGACGGACTTTGTGTGGAAGTATAACCCGTTAGTGGGATTATCTCCGCGCCACAGGAGTAATTTTGGGAGCGGCGTTTCGTGGCATGCTTCATACATCAGTATGATTTTGTTGGCGCTTGACGCTCACCCCTACCGCTGCCGCGCAAAGCCGTGGCATCTCCTTGAGCATGAACCGATGTCTCCCATCACAGTCGTAAGAACGCTGCCCCGGTTACCTACAGCTTAGCTGAACGATACACAACCTCGGAACGTAATCCTTTTTCGTTAAAGGAAAACTGCCACAGTTAAACCGGGTGCAGTAAACTAAAATACGTGCGCACCTGTTGCTACGAATTGTGTTTAGAATTCTAGACTTAGTTAATATTCTGTTGTCGCTCGGTCCGAGCGGAGTTTTTAAGGAGCGTTTAATTAAAGTGTAGTTGACAATTTGGGTTCACACGGGTGCGGTCGCTTTGTGAGGTTTTTTAGGAAATATAAATTGCAGGTTGCGGAAGTGATGAGTCTATATATATATATATATATCTTCCTGACCGTTTTTGGCCACGGCGACTGCTTCAACTCCTCTGTTGGCGTTCGTGTGCTCTCATGTGGCTAACGTAGCCGATCTTGTTATTAAAGCCCCGTGAGCACAACGGGCACGAGAGAACACCATTATTATAATTATAGCTCATCACCGCTGGTGGTCGGGCTTTCAGCTCATCCCTCTGGTCGTCGAGTTCAGTACGTCGACGGGATTCAAAAATACTGGTGTGTTTCTTGACCAAAGATCTCCATTCAGGGCGGGTGATGAGTCTAATATATTTTTAACAGAAATAACCGATTTCGAAGAAATGAATTGTATTTCCGAGAACAACAGAACGATTAACTATAAAAAAATACAAAAAAAGAACAGACTTAAAAAAACTGATATTTTACTCGTAGATTACATTTGAATCACCTTTTGAAGCCAGTGTCAAACCACTCAATATTAATATGAAAACAGATGCCACGCATGAATCCTTTAATGATTACTATTAAGTACGAGTTTTTTTGTTCGATAAAGAAGTTTACGGGAGATTTGCCATCGACTTCAAAAGGTGATTGAAATGTAATCTGAACGGGTTATTTTTAGCTTTTCTGTTTATTTTGAAGTCGGTTCTTTTTTTATTATTTTTGTTCGGTGGAAGTGAAACATAGAACCTCCTCCTTTTTAGGAAGTCGGTTAAAGTTGTTTTATTTTGTAGATTATAGAATAAGTATAACATTGACGTGTATGACAAAAAAAAAAAAATTATGACTGGAGATATTTTTAAAGTTGCAGAGCAAAAGATGCTCAGTTTGGAGAGCACAATTAAACCTTGCATTTAAGCCCCGCGGTCAGAGACACTCTGTATAGACTTTTTAGTCGCTTCAGTGTTTTGAAATTTTCTAAAAGTCTTCAAGAATGGTGGTTGAAACCGTAAATACTACTCATGGGGTCTACAGCTAATAGAGGCACTAGTAATAATGCTTCAAGTATCCTAAGTAGTTATAATATTTTCTAGGGATGAAGTCATTCAACGCGATTTATTTTATTCTGACCTGCGTTTCCAAAGTCTAAAGCCTTCTAGCTCAAAGTCAACTAAACACAAATGTCTTGAGTAGACCAAGTTTCGTACTAAAACTAAGTTTCAGCTAAAATAACAATAGACTAACTTAGTTAGTCCCTTTAGACTAAATTACCTCGACTTAAACGCTAAGCAATTTATACAAACTGAAATCTAATTTAAAAACCTGTTTGTTTGTATTTTTCTTGACTAACAAAAATATCTTGAAATTGCTTCGTTAAATTAACTTCAGTAATAGTAACATCGCATCTTGTTACCCAACTCACAACAAAACAGAAAATAAATAGACCTATTTAGTTGAAAATAAGTAGAACAAATGACAAAGAAAGAATCTTTCAACATGTCTTTAAATACTTTCTTGCATAGAGATACTCCGATAAAAATGTATACTTTTCCATAACAGCGTTTAATGTCGATAAATTAAGACTACATTTCTTACCAAGAAACCACATCCAAATTTATCAAGAATCAAAAAGGTTAAGCGATCAAAACGGTAGGACAATTAGTAGCGTAGGTTCGTCCAGAGACGCGGTTTTGGCAATCCAATATTACCCGGTTCAATCCCTTGTGTGGAGGTCTCCAAATTCTGAACTATTTTCGGTATATACCATTTGTCAAAAAGTGGTATTTAGAACACAGGGCCGAATTTAGAGACCTCTTAACGCTTTCAGATAATCAATTATTATAGGGATATAATCATTTGTTTAAATTTACAAACCAACTCTTATTTCCTGCTCGAAAGGCACTTCCTAAATTCGTTTCAAACCCGATTCTCATTTATACACAACAAAGTGATTGCAAACCGCCCGATAGGGTAATTTCCGTAGTTTTTATTTCACCTTTCTCTAAGAGAAACAGCCACGTTGGCTGTCTGCCAAAGCCTTGGGTAGGCTAATACGAATTCTCGACTGGGTACGAATTCGACCACGCTTTGCTATATCTCCATTTTAGCAATATCTCGGCTTAATCACGGCAATATAACGAGCGGTATCCTATCTCAAAACATTCACAAAAAAAAAACATTGTTTCCCATACTTAAGGTTTCCCCAAGTTTTCATTTATCCGAAGGTATTTCTTTCCTGAAACCCGTAATATTGTAAGGATTTTATAAACATCGTTTTAAAGAACCCATTAGGGTAGGTTAGGTTTGTATTCAGAAAAATAAACAGTTTTAGTAAAAAATGGCTTTCGGACAAATGAAAATTTGGCGAAACGTTACAGACGGGAAACAAAAATTAGTGATTCAGATAGGTAACCCATCATTCAAACATCGACACATACAAAAGAAAATATTCGAACGCACGATCATCGTTAGACAACTTCGCACTTCTACACAACCCTAAGCCAGCATAACTTGAATACGTAATAGAAATTCCCGCGAAAGCAATTAATTTCAAGTCGTTAATTATCAATCTGAACGTTCCTGACGATTTATTGTTTTTTTCCTAGAGGTTTTCTTTTGAAATACCTATTAAATATTTTCTTTCTTTTTTTCAGGTAAGTACGAGAATAATTGGAGAGGTATTCCGATACAGCGACGCCACATACGGTACAAAAGGAACGTACAATAATGGTAATTTGTGGTATAATAACATGCGGAGAATGAATTACGCGGGAAAATTTCGCCCCGGGTTCATCCAATTAAGTAGAATGCTGAGTTCGACAGATTTTTAGGGGTCCGCATATCTTAAGCTCGTCCTCGGTAAAAAAAACGCTACAGGAGATTATCTTTTTTGATCTTCGTAATGCGACGTTGATGCGTTGTGCGACGATGACGAGGAGGTTTTATCCAAACAAAAGCGGAAGGAGCAAAAGTAAAATCACATTGGTGTGCGCTGATGCGTAGAGGGCGCTGGGTGGCCTAGCGGGTCCTTTCTTTAACACTATCACGACCAACAACCTGCCTAACGGGTCCTATCTTATGACCAACAACCCTCCTAGTGGGTCCTATGCTCTTGACAGATTTTACCTACAGACGCATTTTCCCATGCTATCGGCTACTTGCGTAACGCATAGCGTATCATAGGTTGCGAAAATATTAACACACGTGAATTATACCCGAATAAACCCTATTTCAATTTGGATTCATTCAGACAGCCTTACAGACCACAGATGGTTAGTTACATCACATGCTTATTTGAAGGATACAATATTTGGCACGGAACCCTGCTGTCTTTTCTCCGTTCATTCTTGTCCCATAATAGGACGCTCGCGATTGTTCCCCAAATTCGATTATTGAAAATAACTTTGCTAAAAATTTCTCCTTAGAAAATTGCTTCGGAACTAATTGAAAATTAATTGATTCTTAAATTGTATATAAGTATTCCTCACTGGGTAACAGTGTTCTTTGATGTTTGCGTTATAAAATAATAACTAATATAGGGTTTTAATGCTAAATATTAAGGTGCCAAACTGAACAAAATGTTTCGGAATTAATTAGTAACACAAAACAAACAAAAAATACAATTATGTTGAACATTTTTTTCTATACCTGTTGAGCAAAAGCGAATTCATCCAGTCAAGATTTCAGTATTTATTAAAATGGTCATATATGAATTTTAGTGATATTAATCTACTCTTAATTAAAACAATTCTAAGCAATTATTTTTACCTTTCAATTATATTCAATAGACGTTTGAGGATGCCGAAGTTGGCGAACATTTTCAACCAAAGGTTACCCAATAAAAAAGTTAAACGCATTAACTAAACGAGAATCACACGGTAAATTAAATAGAAGTGGTATAATATATGGATTTTTCAAGCTATCCCTTAAGGGTATTCGCGCCAAATGACAATTTCTAAGGGACGAAACCCTTCCGCCTAACCTACCTTCGCAATATTGGATTTGGGCATTTGTGACGTCATGAATGTTCCTTGAATTTAAATCGCTGAATGCTGTCACACGGTTTATCTATCTATGCTATTTTAAAGTTATTTCAGGGTAAATCTTAACCTTTAAACGTCGAAGACGGCAAATCACGTCATTTGAAGACTGTGCCACTGACGCCAACGTCGCCTATTGACGTCCAAATTTCAATTAATATCAGAAACTTTGTAATTCAAGCCGTTACAAGTATTTATCATTCCGTGTTGATTTTGGAGCATCACTTTTTTTTTTGCTATGGCATCAGGGGCATGGTGAATTGGCTTTAAATTTAACAGCGCGATTCAGGATTTGTACACGGATACGGTGCCACGCCATTTGCTAATAACATTTTCTTTGTCTGCTCTTCACGTCGAAACGGCTGGACGGATTTCAAAAAAAATTGGTACAAAAACGGTACAGAAAAAAAACAATTATACGCGAAATTTTCTAAGTTTCAAAAGAAAAATCCTACCATCCCTTGGTCCCGGCTACGACCTAAAGTATTAGTGCCGTTTCAATAGACTGGAAGATTCGTTATCCTTTCTTCTCTCTTATTTAAATGTTTTTCCATACCGATGGGATGTTTATCGTACTGTGAAGTGGGTCAATATTATCAATTATGTTTGTGGAGTACTGAAAGCTTCTAGGAACTACGATTTATTTGCATTTTTGCAATTATTATGTGGTTCTATTTACCTTATGATTTAATTTTCTCACGTTCCTGTGTTTGAGGGTTTCTAAAGAATCTTTTTAGTTTGCCACTTTAATCGATTGTAATGTATGCCCTCTTTTGCTGACTATTATATGACAGCCGTTTAAGCGTGAAGAAGTAACAGACATACACATAAAAAGACATCGGTTAAAAATTACTGAGCTCGCTTACCATGTTCGGTATTTAATCTTAAACAGGCCAACAATGTCCTATTTTCCGCGCATTTAATTTTCGCCGACCTAAATATAACAAAGGAAATTACATCCAGGATTACGTTCGCGCACCTATTTTTATCAGATTTGGAAGGCGGCCATTGCAATAAAGTTCTTTAACGCATTTCGCTGCAGCCAGGAGATTCGTTTTTTACTTGAACTCGCAATGTCTTTAGGAATTGTGGACTTAAGTAATTGCATGCGGCTTAATTGCGGCCATTTTATTGCTTGTTACGGGAATTATATCGACGAAATCGCTGCATGATCGCCTTCATACAAAATTCGTTCGCAAATCGTGTGTTAAGGCCCTTACCACAGAGCTCGGCGTGGGTGAGCTATTTTACGTCATTAATGTCATATAGTTGTGTCTTGTAAATATTAATATGGATAAGGTGTACCCATAAAAATATAATAAAAAAAGACAACACTGAAATTATTAAACTAAAATGAAAATACATTACAAATCGAATATTAAGCTTTTTATTTATTGTAAATTTTCTGTGCTATTGTAATAAATGACTATTAGTTTTTCTATATTTTAAATTTTTAACGAGTTTCGCATTGGGTTTAATATTCATTTATAGATAGAAAAAGATCTTTCTACATCCACTAAATGAAGTGAGTGGAGATAAATTGTACATTAGAATGCTGTCCACGTCTGAAGCTTTCGAAAGATTTTTGACATACTCTAAAAAAATCTAAGTCTGGGTTTCTAGAGATGACGTCTTCTAAATTCTGACTGGCAGAAGCAGGTGAAGACCAGTTTATAACAGATTTAATGCCTATCTTAAGAGGTTTGATACTCGTTAAAACTGTTTTTCCACTTAAGCAGAAAGCTGTACAAAATAGATTAATCACGTTCCGTAGGTTCTAATATTATTATTCTTATTGCGACGTAAAGCTCAAAGCAGAATGGCAGCCTAAATAAAATAATTTTATTCGTTTATGGGGCACGTGGGGCAAGGGCATGACAAGGTATGTCCATGTTATGCAAACAGCTGAAAACAGCTCACCCACGCCGACCTCTGCTTATTACGTAGATACTACTCGAATGAAAGCTATACAATATATTCATTTATGCATATTCCCGTTTTTATTTTTTACAAATCTATGCGTGAGTGTAAAGCACATTTCCAACCCCATTCTAAACCATATAAAACCGACACAACAGTCGCGATTAAAACACATAAAAAAATGTACTAATTTACGAGAGCCATTACTCGAAAATACGACGTAATAAAATTACATTGTGTTTTGGGGGTCATCAAAAAAATCCCCTCAGAATATGAGACATGCGCACTATAGAATTGAATACAAAGGGATGAAATACCCCCGGGCGACGTCAGGCCAGCACGTGACGTGGTTCCGTAGTTTGTATTTTAGGGGTGAACTAGGTAACTACTTAATTCTAGAAACGTCTATCTCGTTGTATTTTGTGCAGCGATCTAGGTTGATGTATTACACGATGTTATTTTTACGGCGTGCTTTAAGGACGTCAATGGATGCAATGCAAATGAAAAAACACGGTGTGAACGCTTTACCCGCCATTTTGATCTGTCCTAAAGGAACGCAGCTGTGGATGTGTGTTTTGACGACGGGGTTGGCGCAGATTGTAGTGCACCTGCCTACTGAGCCGGCGGTCCTGGGTTCGAATCCCGGCCAGGGCAAATGTTTGTGTGATGAACTCGAATGTTTGTTCCTGGGTCATGGATGTTATCTATATATGTATTTATGCATTATGTATACAAGCTTTGCTTAGTTTGGGACCAGGTCGATTTCCGTAAATTTGTCCCTTAATATTTTAATCGGTGAGTCAGATTAAATTAGCTTTGCAACAAAAATAAATAAATGAAATCGCGTTAATAATGCTCATTCGTTATCTGTGTTCAACGCTTCCAATAAACACGTAGCTCTAACTTTGAAAAATAATTAAAACTCTATCCCTCTACGCATTATACTGAAGCGTGCGCGCAAATCCTATAGGATAACGCATCCAGAACCGAAAGGCAGTATGTTTCTATGAACTCCTGTGCTGTTAGTGCCTTTTTCTGACAGCTGTATTCCCCTTGCATCGTGTCCACGAACCAATCGCCCTTTTGTTCAGTAATCCTATTACTATCCCGCTCTTTTAGGTGAGTGTGAGCAGGGTAGTAAACCTACAACTACATAGTTTTCGCCCCCGTGTCACGATGGATTACAATTATGGATACATATTGTGTATATGCCATAGACATTGACCAGCAATTTAGCTGCCTAAAATCGTACCGAGATCGATTTTAAATATTCTAGAGAGAACGAATGCGTTTTAATTCATCATTTATGAGTAAAAAAAAATCATGATTGACCGAGTCAAAAACATGGCGTAGAATCATGATTTTATTTTTTTTCTAGAAAATGTCCGCAATGTCGCTAAAAGCAAAGCAAAGAAAAACAGGCTTACACTGTTTTTCTTTAACGAAATAGGGTTAAAATAATTCTATAACCATCTTTGCATGTCCAATCCTATATGTATCACAATATCCGACCGAAAGATGGAGTTTTAATGAATGCCCACACGAAATAAAATAAAACGCGCACCCTGCTTCGTTTCCGCAAAATTTACTCACTTTCAACACGTATTTTTATTACTTGTTGCATAGTTAAGAAAAAAAAATCGTAGGTACATTAAGTGCTGAATTAATTATTGTATTAAGCGGTTTACACTCACGTGAACTTGTCAGGAACGGCCCGACATGTTTCGAACTCGTATGGAGGTCTTCATCAGGGACGGCTGCCCGTACACCGCCGCGGCAATATATATGATTAAATATGTCTCACGAAAGTTTTAATAAAATTATTGCTGAATTAATCGCTATACATCCAATATACGGCCCAAATATAGCCTTTTATTACAGTTTCCTAATAAGTCCTTTATACAACGCTTGAATCGTTTCTGTAAAGTCGGTGAAAGGTTTCTTTGATGTGCCCTGTTCGCGTAATATAGGTAAATTGCATATTCCTTAGTAAGAAAACAATTTGCGAACATCCTTCTAGCTCTCTTTACTCAAACGGACGAATCTTAGCTCGGGAACAATGTTATTTACGCCCTTGTGTAGTAAAAAGGAGCTTTGAGTTGTTGCCGACTTAAATGGACTTTTTTTCATATTATAGGATTCTTACATTATTTATATACGCAATTATTAAGGAGCCTTACTTCATTTGTCTAACATATTATAATATATATTGGACTTTGGTTTAATTCGATTATGTAATATTGACATATAGCGTTGTATATTAGGCTATAAGTATCACGAATTTCTGTGTCGATCATACCTAGGTACATATCGATTTTCTATTCGAGCTAGTTTGTCCATTTAAAGAGCACATTGCTTAAGTAGACATATAACAGTTAGTATGTCATTAAAAACGTTGAATTCAAATAAACAACATGTAACAATAAATACGTCATTAAAGTTGAAGTCAAATCCCTACTTATGATAGCGTAGGTACCTAAATAAATATTTTATTTAAATACCTATAAATGTCGTTCAACTATCTACCCGACGCCTGCAAAACTAAAACGATTATTCCATTTATCACTCTCTTTAAACTCAAATTGGTAGGTCCGAGTCTTTCAAATTAGCTTTATAGCGACGGTATATAAGCTGCACCGCCGTACATAAGCGTTATAACAGTCGCATAGCAGCTTTATGAGCACTAGTTTATGCAAATTCGCAATTTTCTTTTTATTGCTTCTCGCTAACGTGTTCCGTAATTACGTTGGAAGACCGCTTTTTATAGACAGCTTTTACGAAGGCTTTGTTCAAAATTTGGAATATCAACGGAGACAGTAAAATCGAAGTTAAGTCTATGCTGCTATAGAAAAGTCAGATATAGATTCATTTGCGTATCAGTTATTTAACAAGTACCTAGTACATTATGGGTGCGTTTTCACTACACTAAGCGACATATTTAGTGTGCGAGGAACAAATTCGAGCGTTTTCCAGAAAAAAATCCGATTACCTGTTTCTACTTAGGTACCTACTCAGAATACGATGTACTTATACGTATGTTTAATTGATCACGGGCAACCTTCGGTATGTAATACTGAACCAAATTCCGCTGTCGGTTTCATAGTTACTTAACAAAATATCAGATATGCTTAAGTACTTATTTTACATGAAGGAAACGAAGCAGCCAAGCTGCAGAACTACGAAATCCACTTACCTATCTATTGTACCGTAATTCTTAAAAAAGGCAATCATCTTAATGGATATTTTAAGCAGAAGCTTGCTGAATCACGGAATTTACATTACACTGCTGAATTTATCCGTATACACTCGATGAGAGCCTCGCACAAGTAAGTGTTAATATATTTTTGGTAGCCGACGGAACGAGCAACAAAAAGGGACCCAACATATGAATAAATTTTATATTTCTCCAAAGAGTCGCGTAGCAGACATAAAATGTATGTAAAAAAATCTTTCCCTACATCTGTAACTTATTTGGGCGCGCCACTTGAAGAGAACTGGGAACTTGCAACGAATAAGATTAAGTATTAAAAACGTAGCAAAAAGCGTCATCTCTCTCTCCAGCAGTGCAAGGAGCTGTAAAGCAATGAGGACTGTGGGGATCGTACGTGTAAACGTACATCCTAAGGTATGGCTAATGCGCATAAGTATGTTAAACATATGACGCAGAGGGCGCTCCATTAGCGTAGAATTAAGGAATCAAAGGTTTGGTGTGATTGGATCACATTAAATTTTCTTTTATAATTTACCTTTATGTCAATATTTAAAAGAATATATTGTACCAATCAAATGATGTTTTCATATGAAACTCATCTTCCATAGAGACGTGTTGACTGAATGTTAAAAACGAAAAAGTCGCACAGGTGTGACACTAAACACATGCATTTTGCTTTATAGTTCTTAAAATACTGAGTTTAAGTAGATAGTTGTAGTTTGTCATACATTCACAGACACACACACAAACACACACAAACACACACACACACACACACACACACACACACACACACACATACACGCACACACACAAGCACCCATGCATATTATAGTGAATGTGTAATAGTTAATTAGTTATTATAGGCTGATAATCCTTTTAAATTAGCTCTTTCACTTGTTTGTAAGTACCATTAATCTTAAGCCGCACTGTATGTTAAATTCTATCTGAAATTGAACTCCACGACACAGGCATTGCCTAGTGTGGAGCTCACTGATACCTGTAATATGTAATAACATGTCTTATGGTAAATAAACTATTTTGATTTTGATTTTGATTTATGTTTCCGGTTTTTTGTATAACGAGTTAGCTAGTCTCATTAGTTTTGCTGAAAATTATAAAAAAAATACATTTATTTGATGCTTGGTTATTTGAAGTAAATCTTAGCATTTATTGCAGGAATATACTTTTTAAGTTAATTTAGTGTTGATGAACTGGTATAACGATAATAATTAGGAATTCCAACTACATGCATGTTCCCTATTATGTAATGTAAGGGGAATACAATTGGTACGCGTATTTATTTATCGTTAGATCATATAAGAGTTACATAACCGTTGTTTAGAGGTCATAGTTAATGTTGAATAACTGCCGTGTTTTGTATTGGAAGTTTGGTTTGTGTAACACCTTTGTTTGGCTTCTCAAACAATTCAGAGTAAAGTTGCAAATAGATTTAAATCCATTTACACATTTAATGTTGCAATATGACAAGATTAGGTTCTTAATTCGTAATATTCGTATATGTATTGAATTGTGTTACAACTACGAGTAAATACGTTTTCCTGCACGTCTATAACATGACTGACACGCGACTCTTTGTCGCGCGACAAATACAACCTTTCACTTTCCTTTCAATACCGTGCGAGCAAGACAGGTGCCGCTCAGTCGCGCGCAAGGGAAGTCTCGAGAAGATATGCCATGCCATGCTGTAAAGTTTTCGGTTACACATAAAAACGTCATAACCGAGTAGGAGTGAATTCATTATATATACATTATTCTAACGGTACAATAGGGACCTCACTTAAAACTTTGACGCTTAAAATTACCAGATTTTATTTAACATTTAATAGAGCGATATCGGCAACTAGTTATATTTCAGACATATATCACACAGACATATATCATATATCAGACATTATACACTGAAAAAAAAATTGTTAACATTAGCCCAAATGTTAGATTCACTGACAAACTGAGGGCTACTAGTAACCAAAATAAGTTGTGCAAAATTGGCATAATTTTGGTTACTACTAAGGACAATTCGGCTATTTCTCAAGTATATGAAGTAGTAAGTAGCTATTTTTTTGTGTAAATGGCACATTGAATTCTGTGTGCTAGACTAAAATAATAGTCTATTTTTAATACGGATAATAGATGACTGCACACGTATTTCAGTACGTAGGTATACCTAATTTTTCCACTGAAGGCCCGAATCAATTGACACTTCACTTGAAATAGGGCCGAGTCGGATAGACGTCGAATAACTCAATGATTTCATGGTGGGTCGGGCATGTCCGCTCCAATGCTAAATTGATCCAGAATTCGGGTCTAAATCAATACTGCTGTTTGCACTGACCTTGTAAGGGTTTATTGCGTTTTTTACATGTATCTGAAACTAAATTTACGTCCATATATATATATATAATAGGGTTTTGGTGGAAACGGAGAGGTTCTTATCTAGATCGCGTAAGAGCGAGCGCGACAGGTGGATATGAAACGCAAATCGCATTCTCATAGCTCACGAATTGTATGTGTATCATTCTCTGGAGTCAGACCCTCATGTCTGAAGATTGTGGTCAGCTTCAGGGTTGCATCTGCCTCCACCGATTTTCTGACAACCGAGTAGAATCTAAACGTCCATACGAATACAGTACTTATACCTTCGGTAGCTTACAGTATCATAGCTATATCCAACTACGCGACCAATCAGATGTCATTAAGCCGGTCATTAGTACCCTCTCCCGAACGTGCCATATCAACACCTAGTACATTAAAAATGCACGAGCTGCCTTCGATTCGCTTAATGGATTTGTATTTACATAGACAAAGTGAAATGACAAGCTATTATTACGTTTCGAACAACAACCGAAGCAAACTCGTATCTCGAAGATATAGTAACTTGAAGATAGTATTCTGAATCAATAAGATAAGGCTTAAAATCGAGGAAAACTAAATGTGTATTACGGGAGTTTCTCTCAATTCCACTCAGTGGCCTGAACTCCAATTTGGGATGTGATGGATTCGACTGTGTCGTTTTTTATTTACACAGACCAGTGTGAGCTTTTGTTGATGTATTAAAACAATTACGACTATAAAAGTGAATGTTTTTGGTGGGTTTTACTGTAAGCAATACTTTTGGATTGTGTTTTATTCGGGATGAACGTTGAATATACCTTTGTCGTGTATAGTTTCCGATTAACAATGTCACGTACTACAATCACATTTGGGAGTTATTTTATAGTGATGGAATGGAAATGTATGTAGTTTAAAACTCTGTTCATGTACCGGTAATGTACGTATTCAAACAATTTAACCGGTATTCTATTTCGGTTTCACGCGTTTTATGTTTTGATAAGTTAATGTCATATTGTAATCTCGTGATTTTAAGATATTTCCCAAAATGTCAGTTGAAAGATATGTTACTTAAAATTAATAACATAACGGTCCCATATGAACTTTTTGTGTAATGATTTAATCACAGTTATGATATTACTATTTTTATTTAAGTACTTCATCCCGACAATTGTGCAATTAGTTAAATAGTCATTTTCATATCATACACACCTGTACTGTGGATTTCCGGTGGGGTGGGGTGGTTGAATACCGACCACAAAATAATAGGTTTTGTACCCTAGTGTAGTTAATATTTTACTAAATCGTTTCTCTACGAATATGTATCTGTTACGCTACATAACGTAAATAATAAAGTTAGTCCAGACAAGTGCTATCATAGCGAAATATGAAAGAGTACAGTACCCTTACCATGAGTTTACAGTGACCGTACTCGCTAGCAACTGCGTAAACGGTTTGTATGGAGAATTGTAGTTCTACAAAGTTACCGCCAGGGGCGTTGTGCTACTCTCCATACAAATCGCTTACGCAGTCGCTAGCGAATACGGTCACGTTAACTTATGCCATTATACTACTAACGTCATCTTACTTTTGCTAACTAACAAGTTGCATGGTTGTCGATCGTAGTTGTCTTAGTAAAAACCAATATACATGCCAAAGTATTCTCTAAAGGCACTCTAACATGCATACGCAGTACAAAATATAAATTTGAGTTGACTTTAAGACTAGCATAGAAGACGTAAAAAAGTAACAAAACTTGAAGCTATCCGACTTCGGTAGGGGAGGTTAAAAAAAAATTAACGATATCGATATTAGTCTCGTACCTACTGAAAGTTTATTAGAATGACAATCATCTCCATGTATTCACATGGAGAAATAACTTTACGCAAACATCTTAATTTAGTATACTTTCGCCAAAATGTACAATAAAATACTAGACTTATGATTGCCATCTTGAAAATTCTATTTGATTCACGACATACACGGCTCCGCACTTATATGGCGTTATGTCTTTATGAACATTAAGTGTGCTTATGTCTTAAATATGGCATCATATTTCAACTTTTGTTTGAACAAAGGACGGAGAAAATAATATTTGACCTTTCCGTTTGTTGTGTGCTCTCTTATTATTGTTGGTCTTTGTTTTTTGTATCTACTTTATTATCTGTTTATACTGTGATCTTTACGAAGATTTTAGAGTACACAGGGCCAGTATTTTAGTATGTATATTATTTTCTACTGCCGTTCTAGAGAATTCTCGGATATAGTTTCGTTTTATATAAAATAGAGAACGTTGTCGAGAACGGCACAACTTGAATCCCGACCTTTAAGTCGAATGGAACAAGAATGTTGTGTCAAAAGTTAGAAGTAAATATTTCACTCAAAACGGAATGTAAAAAATCCAAAACACACAATTTATTTTTATTACAAGTGCGAGAACAAACGCATTTACCACATTAGTGTCATGTAATCGTCTTAAAGCCAGCTATGGCTGCCGGGCGGCGACATGGCAACTGCATTTAAAACAAAAATTACAATCCAGTAATAATAATGTATAATTTCGTGAAAGCAACGCGTGCCGTATTATATACAGTACCTTTAAAGCTTAAGGGGAGAGCGACAGCTGCGTGCTGCGTGTGAACAACACATCTGCCAACCCTAGTGCACACTCACGCTCGAGAAACGCACACACGCGCATTAACTATAGGTATAACGACACGGTCTGTCACGCACACACACAAAGCGCTCGGCCGTGCGTACAACACACACACCTTCCACTCTCTCAGCTAGGGCGCACCCCCATTGTATAAAACAGTGACTGGTTCCAGGGTTGCCCCGATAACAGTTATTTTTACTTGTTGCATGTTTGATGGATGATCGGTGATGATTGATTGAGCACGTCTTTTAGATTGTGTACAGTCGTAATAGATTTCGTGAATGCGTAAATCTTTTCGTGTTTGTAAATGACTGTGTCAAAAAAATACTTCGATTTAGATGTGAGCATGATTCTCGGCTCGTGATTGATGTCTAAGATAAGCGTACATACATAATATATAATGTAAAACACATTAATTTCCTTTTTATAACGCCAGAAATTCAGTCAGCGAACACAAAACTATTCTACTTCAATACCTTTTACAAATGATTGGTCTGGCATCCATTAAACTTATAAGCAAGACTATAATAACAATAACGAAAATGTATAACGTGATTAAAGTGTAATAAAATATGCAATAAAGTTATTTAACATTATAGAACTTAATATTTTACAGCGTGATCCCAGAACATTCATTTATCAAACTGAAACAAAAACCTCGTAAAAGGTTCACAGGACACTTTTAAAAGGTACAAAGTCTCAATTATCCGACACGGGCGTAAAACTCCCCTTTACTTTTAAGCTATTAATTCAAAGCTGGCAACCCTCGTTGCAATTTAATCATGTAATGTGTCATTGTGCTGGGTTTTTGGTTAACTACCTGCAATGTCGCAGAAATAACTCACAGTAGCTCATAATTTAATTCTACGGTTACTCGAAATCTCAACCCTAGCGTCGTAGGGTTGAGTCTATTTTTAAACTGATTTTTACGATGAGATGGGAGGTTTGGGAAGCTATGCGTACGGGTTTAAAGTATAACCCCAATTTATTACAGCGATTACATAGTGCACGGAGTATATCCATCACTTTTTATCCCGTGTAATGTGAGGTGTGCGCGAAAGGGAGATTTATTGCAACGTTCTCTGAGTGCAATCTTGTGTACATATTTTCAACTGTAATAAGAATATTATTTTATTTAATAGTCATAGAAATACAAACGATTGTGGGATTTCATGCTTAGAGCGCCTTCGCTTATATGAGATAAAAGTAACTGTCACTCTCCCATATTCCATCTTTACGAGTATGCAAAACTACTTCTTATTGTTTCTCTTTTATGTATTCTACTAGCGACCCGCCCCGGCTTCGCACGGGCGCAATGCTGAGAAATTAAGCATGTACTATAGATATAAACCTTCCTCTTGAGTCACTATCTATTAAAAAACCGCATCAAAATCCGTTGTGTAGTTTTAAAGATCTAAGCATACATAGGGACAAACAGCAGGAAGCGACTTTGTTTTATACTATATAGTAATATTATCAAACAAACTACTCAGAGCCTCAAGTGTAAGTTTACAACGCAACAAACGTCTTGATCCAGTTTCCCAAATAAACACAATGCGTTAAAAGTTTCTGACAAAAAAATCATTTTAGTGACAAGCTTTTATAGCCAACTGTACTTTTCTTTGGATATCCATCAAATGGTCACTGAGACGATTCTAGAGAGCCCAAACTCGGTAGGATTGTTTTTTCTATTATAGAGTTCCTATGGCCATCTTCCGGCTCCATCATCAGATCAGCTCCATGGTACCATATTATTGTATTGTTATCAAAGTTATGTAAGTATGCAAAATTTCGGCTCAATCGCTTGACGATATCTGCTTCAAAATTGAGTTGCAAGATTCCACCCGAACAAACATATTTACATACATACATACATACAATGCAAGTTAAATTAAAGCTTGTAAAAACAAACTATATTGTCAACTCTGCGTATTCGTTTCGGAGTTCAATACGATATTATTGTCACTATTGTCAGTTGTCATTGCAATCGATGTACAGTCGTAACATGACGAAACAGAGCATCTGCAAAACCCATTTTCCCCGTCATCCCTCAAACGTCATTCGGTTCCCCAACAAAACGCCGATCAACCTAACCCTCCCTCACCCCAAACTGCAGTGCACTTGTTATATAACACGCGGGGTTAGGGTGATTGATACTGTCGAAGTATCGAGTTTATTATTCAATCTATAGACTGTCTACTGTCTGCGTAAGTAAACAGTGGAAACGTAGTAGAACAGAAAAATAGTATTTTTCTGAATTCATAACCATACCTGGGATAACTCGGGGCACCTATACGAAAGTGACGTAGCAAAATATTTTATCGACAAAAAATATATCGATGTTACTGTCAACATCTAAATGTCATCGATATAAATAAATATTATTTATTTATCCACATTTTCAAATAAAAAAAAGAAACATTAAAACGTGTATTTACATGTTTATTTTAAAATAATTTTCATAATAAATTGACATTTTGATTGAAATGACATCTTCATACTTTTATTATCTTGATTTAAGAGGATATCAGACCAGATATGATATCGAACCTCTATAGTAATCGAGAGTGTTCAATAGCACATATATTAATTTAATTATATCGACATCTTTTTTATCGATATCCTATCCCTATATCCCTATCCCTATACATATCTAGGTCGGAGAATTCGTGAATTCGTGATCGCAGGTGTTTGTGGCCTGAACCGAAGGCGAGGGCCATAAAGATGCGATTTGAGACATTACGAACCCGTGGCTTGTCTAAGGCAAGCCAGGAATTGACCCAGAAAATCCCTTACGGCTGAGGGTGACGTTAATATCCTTACAGCACATGCGCTAGCAAAAACTAAGAGCTAATATATCACAGTCGCTCGTACTTACACAGGAAGAGGTTTAAAATTGACTTCCCTGGCAGTACCAACGGAGAGCAACTTAAACAAAAACTTATTTCGAATATTCCGGCTTGAACCGGTTCGAGTGCTCCGGAACGAAGTTCGCGTAAGATATCGGGATGAGATCGCTTTGCACTGCAGAATGAGGAATTTATACGCTATTTTAAAAC
Source organism: Apotomis capreana (assembly GCA_947623375.1). Lineage (NCBI taxonomy): Eukaryota > Metazoa > Arthropoda > Insecta > Lepidoptera > Tortricidae > Apotomis > Apotomis capreana. The sequence goes on along the minus strand of OX392509.1, from coordinate 10,522,537 downwards.
ATGAGATTATTGGGGGGGGTATTCGACCAATTTTAGAGATATAATGGAGATCTCTCCTTTTCATCGCCATCCGTCACTTTTGACGTGTGCCTACTTGACAAGTGGCGATATCCCTAGAACATCGCAACTCCGTCAATTCGGACGCGCAAAATTTTCGTTTCCTTTGTATGTGACGGCATAAATAACAGGCGCATACTTTAAATTGACCGCGTAGTACGTGAAATTAGTCCGTTACGTTTCGTTCAAAACGGAAATTTATATACATTTTTGACAATCATTATCGCCTTCGTATTTCCAAAATTGAGATGAGATATGTCACTTTTAAGCTCATCGCATTTAAATAACAGTTCAATGGCGATATAACTGTTATCTAATGGAGATTTGACGTTTGGCGATATCTCAAACGGCATTCTCGAATTAGGCCCCTGGATTTTGTCCGCGATACGTATTTTAATATTCGATTTTTAATATTTTTCGGTTATTGTTTTTATAGCATTTTCAATTTGTCATTGACTGTTTCTAAGAATATATGCTCGCTATAAATTCAGATGCTAGTAACTATAAAAATTATTGTATTTTTTTTATTATTGGTGGCTCCATCACCTTAGATTATAGAAAAGTGTTTATATGAAATAAAAAAAAATGTATTGACGACGAATATTTCCAAATAACCTTTAATCGTTTTTAATAGAATACATTTCTTTGATTACAGGCAAACTGACTTACACAACGCTTTAATATTTAGTAAGTACATGTACCTTTTCTACCATATCTAAAGCTAAAAATATCAAAGCAGCATAATATCACACAACAACTTATAAAATATAATGTTCAGTTTACTTAAGGAATATATTATATTCAATTTAGCTTCATTTATATTCTGTAAAGTATGCTGAAGTTTAAACTACACATACTCTATTTTCCCTCAAACCTCGTCGACCATTACAATGTCGTTATGCCCCACCTGGACTAAATCCTCTTTTAACTGCGTTTACATCGAAGTTTTACTGCAGTTTTATCCGAATCGGGTACTGTAGTTTTATACGAATCTGGTAAAAGCCATTTCGAAACTTCTTTCTTGCTCGCTGCTATAAGTCAAGTGTGAGTGAGACAAAAACGTCTCGAATTACGTGATCACGTTTTCTCTACGTGATGTATTTGCGCTTAATTGACGTTTATTTTAGGGTAAATATAAGATGTGAGATTTAGTAACGTTTTCGCTACTGTAATGTTCTTTGAAGACTTTTCTTTTTTTTTCGATTGTCTGGAAATATAAAATATGTGTACGGTGCAGTTTTGGCGTTAAGGAATTCGGTTTTATAGTTAAGTAAAGTCCGATCTTTTTGTAATGTTTTGGGTGCGGATTATTAATACCTAAATAAATTATAATACATACGAGACACTCAAGTCGTAGAAGTCGAATATCGTTCGACATGTTTTGAATCGGTTCGCGATTCATCATCAGGAAAGCCGATAAATCAGTGCTCGGTTGGCACCGCGTCTGAACTACTCTTAATTTGTTACTTTTAATAACGTCTAGGACTTAAATTTTGAAAGCAGGTAAATGAAGACTAAAACTACGTACTTATATCTCCTGTACTAACGAACAATCCTGAACGCAGTAGTAGTTTCTTTTCTTCAAACAGGTTTCAGTGGTAAATTGTACTCATTAAACTTCCATAACTTAATTTGCCTTCACGGCACAAAAATATGATTAAAATCACAGGAACAATTTTTATTGCGAAACCCAAGCCAAGTTTAGAATTTATGAAATGTTAATTTATTTTATAATTGCTAATTTAAGTGGCAAAACTAGTCTGTTCCTTCGAAATGGATTATGCTTCCAAAGGAATACAATTATGTATGAAGAATATTCAACTAATTGTTTGAGTATGAGACTACAGTGACTTGTGTTTGGTATAATTATTATATCGTTTTAAACAGTGACATTTGATACATTGCTATTTAAGTACAGTTTACTCTAACAATTACGGCTAAGATTATGTAAGAAGATAGGTTTGACATAGCCTAAACAAAAAAATGGTGTATTTTCAGCAAAAACTCTTTGAAAAAAAAAAAACTGATACTCAAGCAGAGTATCCGTTTAGTAAATATAGTTGAAATCCCTTGACACACTATGACCTCATTTAATTTGCATGGTAGCAGGGCTAGCTATCCAGTCGGTAAAATACTTTACGTCTCCCTTATGTCGTAAGTGGGACTTTCTGCCCGCTACGGGAGAAAACTCACTTCCTGGCCAAGGTAAGACGTAAAACCCTAGACAAACCACGGGCGGTAATTCGTAAAGCCCCAGATCGCATATTTATCGCACAACCACCCGCGGTCTGGGACATTTACGAATTCACCGCCCTAGGTGTGTAATGTACTAGTTATTAACCGAGTGCGGTAAAGCGAAACAAAGAGTTAACTTTTTCCTCCCGGCGAAGTTCCGTAATATAAGTAAAGTTAAAAAGAGAAAATGAAAGGTTTACGCTCGTAGCACCGTATGAACTACGCTAGAATTTAAATTACCGTAAAACTATCCAACTACGTATAGTCCAATCCACACAACAATTGTCCAAACTAACTAGAACTTCACTATCACTACAATATAGTATAAAACAAAGTCGCTTCCTGCTGTCTGACCCTTAGATCTTTAAAACTACGCAACAGATTTTGATGCTGCTTTTTAATAGATAAAGTGATTCAAGAGGTAGGTTTATGTGTATATAATACATGCATAATTTATCAGCATTGCAACCGTGCGAAGTCGGGGTTGGGGTCGCTAGTACTTATATAAAATGTATTACAAGATGAACTACTCGATTAAATAAACTTAATTAAAACGTATAAAATCAATGATAAAATATGAAGATCCATCTTCATACAAATTAATGGGCTTTATTTTGGACCATAGTCGGGTGGATTGGGTTGGGTAGTTTTACGGTAGGTACCTACCGCGATACGTCGAACGTTTAACTTATACGAGTAGGTATAGGTATAACTTTAGGTTAGGATTAGGATTTGTGTCGTAATTACTTTGTCTGTGACCTTTGATCCTGCACCGACTATATATATGACTGTATAACCCAGTGGTTGACTGGTAGAAAATACGTAAAACCATTAAGTCCGCCATGTGTACTTTTTTGTATAGTGCAATAAACTTGAAATAAATAACTTCCATACAAATCCGATACTTAGAATTTCGCCTCCTGAAAGTGTTAACATGACAGGCGACAAATTTCTCCATAATGTAACGTATAAGTCGCGAAACTCAGCTTTTCTCGTTAGCATCATGAATGTCGAAAAAAAGCATAATCATGCCGCTAGGAGATTACCCTAAACCCTCATGATTTTTCACGGCCACTCATCACTTTCCATGAGTTAAAAGTATATGTCACTGGTAAAAATACTTGGTATAAATACGCGTAACAGGATTTGCGATTTTTTTTTATTGTCTTATAGATATAATTGAACAGCAGGGTCATTGGTAAAGACGCCAAGTTCTTTGCATCTTATATTTTGTAGCTGTAAATGGCTTTCATATTTTAATGTTAATGCACTTAACTCATGAACGTATTCAGCATCCTACAAAACGTAGAGTAGCTGACAATTTTATTTTGGTATGCAATTGGCCCGTAGTAAAATTGTCGGCTCCTTTTGACTGACACTATGTCCACCTAAGATCAATATTTTAAGTCGCATAAGATGCTGATTTCTCAATTACGAAGTGATTCCATATGTTTCATTGCGGTTCCACACTACTCTCGAAGAATTACCGAATTTAGGGGAATATGACAGTATAGAGAGGCACTTCGCTGCAGTAACCCGTACTCCGGTCAACTTCGATCAATTTCGCGAGTAGTGTAGAGCTAGGGTGAAATATAATTTTGTATACACGTTCCTTAGCGCGAATGACTCGTTAAATGTTACAACATATGCTGTCACTGTTAACAAATATACCAAGTATTTTATACTCGAATATCTGTCACTGATAACAAATATACCAAGTATTTTACACTCGAATATTTTACTTACCAGTATGTCATGTCAATCTCCATACGTTACATTCCAGTGGTTTTGGGGCAAATTTATACTGAACCCTTCATTTGCAGCAAAAAGCGTAGGTCCGGGGATTTCCTAATTGTTTGACTTGTGTCTACAAGCCTTACAAATTAAAACGAATGTCATTATGTTGGTCGACATGATTTTGTTTCTATTCCATTTTGTTTGGAACTAATTCATGTTATGTTATAACTGAATGAAATTGTGATAAGAATCAAATATCTGTGAAAATATTTTGATTTTCCAAATGGCGGACATTTTTATTTTACATTTTTAAAAAATAAAAAAATTAACTCGGCAAAAAATCTATATAATTATCGAACCTACACTAAAATTAAAATCGGTTGCGACCTGTAGGCGAGAACAGCCGGACAATCGGACATACGATTTTGCCAAGTTGAAACGGAGACAAGAGAGCTCGCATAATTAAGTAAATGAAAAAATAAGAGAACCAATGAATTAAATACTTAATCGATACATAATACAAAAAATATATAGAAACACCACACCTCATCAAAATTTGTAACATAGTAACTTAACATGTAACGATTATTCATTAAAATGTTAAACATGCATTATTTTAAACCAGTAAGTTGTCTAGAACTATAATTATTAATATCGGACTGCTACATTAATATTAGAAATTATCATAACTATGCAATTTTCATATACCTGCGAAGAAAATTGCATGTCAAATGACCTGAATGGAAAATTATGCATCGTTCTACAATTATGTTACAAACGATATTCAAAATACTTGAAATTCAACCTTATTTCCTGAAAACAATACCTTAATGAATCAAGTAAAGTTATTTTGTATGTACATGTTGTTCCTTGATTTAAACAGATTTCGGACCCATTTGGATTGATCACCCGGTATAGAAGCCAAAAATTGAATAATGCACGCGGAAGACCACGTGGGGACGTTCTATTTAAACATTGAGTTAAGTGAGACTCGTTTAACCTCTTCTTCAGTTGGGGATAGTTTGCTTTTGTATTACCTACTTTGGCTATATCGTAACCCTAAGATATCCATGCTGTCTGATTATAACGAACAAAAAAAAAGTTTCCGACTAACTGAAAATGTTCTCCTTTTTTGAAGTCGGCTAATAATATGTTTACAAACATGCTATTGGTACTACAGACCCAAAACGGTGATACCAATATAAATACACGTTATCAATAGTCCGTAATGGAGGTTTTGCGTGCACCGTTCCCGACCGCATTGCAGTACCTCCCAAGGGATGGACGGCTATTGAGACTACTTGAACCCCGAAAAGATTGCTTTCTTCCTTATTTAAATAGAAAACACTGGCTGGAAACGAATAGGTTACTGGCCGTAAATAAATGAGATGAAGTAAATATTTGAATTTAGAATTTCGATTTGCATTGTCTGTCACGAATTTTCTGGAATTATGAGGGAACCAAAAGTAGCCGACAATTTTAGCATGCAATTTGACATATATGCTGGCAGGAAACTTCCGAGTGTCTTTTGATGCTGACCGTACTAAATAAACCCGATCACAGGATCATTGTATTTAAAGAAAATATTTGACTCAAATTTACTTCTAGATTTACTTCTGGATTCGTCACTACCAACTAAGATAAAAATAACTCAACCTACGAAGACCACTCTCCTGTTCGGAAATATATTACCAATATGACTGGAAGTTTCCTGAAGGTAGGACCCTTATAGATGAAACTATCTGTAACAGCTATAAAGAGGTTATATTTATGCTTGCTAAAAAAGTTTGAATATGAATATTTTATGTAACTTTCGACTCTAGCCCTCTTTGGGCAGGTAAGCTCATTCATTATGTCAATATGTGAATATTATTGAATTCAGCAGGGATCCCTTTTATATTTAACTAATGGGCGCCAATTTGTCAAAGTAAACACACCCCGCCCAAAGGTCGTCCATTATATATTAAAACCTTCTTAATTTTACAAACGGGCATGAAACCGCTTATTCCAGCGAAATGCTGTCAAAACTTCGCTCTTAAAATCCATGAGTTTATTTTAGTTATGCATACGAAATCGAACTTTCGCGAAACTGGGTAAAGTTCAAACGACCGGAAAGTACGGTACTTCAAATACGATTGATGCAATGGTGTTCTGATGAATAATCAATAGCGTTCAAAACAAAAAGCAACTTTGAAATTTTTACAGTTAAAATTTGAATTCAGAACGTAATAGTTTACACGTTTCGCGTGAGCTCGAAAATGTTCGGGAATATATTTTTATTTGAATTAGTGGTTGGCTGCACGGAAATACATAATTCACCTGCAGAATTCGCTGCATTAAAAGTCACGTCAAAATTAAGGTTACGATAATTTTTTATGCCTCATTTTCAGCCGTTGCTGCTAGTTAAACGCGAGTATAACATTTATTTAACAAGCTTTGTTTTCTAACGAACTTTTGTGAAAATTTTGAAATGCGAACCGCAAAACAGCTTATAAACTTGACCGGTTCAAATTTCGAACAGAACGTCCGCATTTGAATCGCGTGCAAGCCAGAAGGTATTATACTTTTTTTTTATTTCGAAGCGAGATCTAAAGCGACTATTCAGCCAAGTTTTACAATGGGTTTAATGTTACAAGTTCCAAAACACGCGATTTGTGCATAAGTAATATTAACAAAATTCTAATTAGATAGGTTTAAAACTGGGACATTTCCTTCTATTGATCCTATTTCTCTTGTAGTAATGCACGTCTGTGCGCTAACCATTTTTTTTGTTCGTCATCTTTGAACATTAAAGGTTCATTTCCAAACGAAAGTGGCCTCATTAGGTGACGAATGAAAAATTAAAACCCCCGATAAGGACAGACTTATTCATTGGAAAGAGAGGGCGAAGGCGTCTCTCTAACAGCCAATATCCGGTCTATCAGCTGACGGATACAGCTGGCTCGAGTGAGCTAGCGTCATTCATTCTCCATTTTTTTTTCAAGTGACTAACGATTTTTCGTCTGTAACGAATTCGTCGCCATTTATTTTATGTCAAAATTGGCACCAGTTGTTAGTTTGGATGTTTGTCGCTGTAGGGCGCTTGGCTTGAGTGATTTATATAAAGTGGTCGTTAAGCCATCGATTATAATATCCGACTCTTTGTTTTTAGTTATATTTGCACTTTAACTATCCCAGTTTATATAAATATCAATATTCCGACTGTTGTTGCCATTTTGTAGTAACAAAATGAATATAAGGAAAATATTTTAATCCGCCACTCTTACAAAAAAATGCATTTATGCATTACAATTATCATGTTCTTTGACTAAATCTTATTTTCTCTTAATAATTGTATTAAAACACTCACGATTTTATGAGATTCATAAAGGTGACAAGGTAATCGGGGAGTATTATGATACACCACTGGCAACACAGAAGCGGATTGACAGAACGAACCACCCAATCATAGCGTGATGCCGTCAGCAAGTGTCGCCTGTCATTTCGGAGTACCATACGTTGTTTTCTTACGATACTAATATGAGTCAACCCTTGATAACGGCTACTGAAAAGTTGTTGTAACTCAAATAATAATTTAATGTAAAAAACACGTCGAATGGTATTTAATGAACATTAGTCCTCTAATAACTAATATGTGTCACCGTGCCAAGGCCGCTACGCTTAAACAGCTTTTATACAGCTCGTACTCTTAATAACCTGTAACTCGTTAAGTTTAATGTTAACTGCATACATCATTAATACATTTAATGGGTGCATCGTGATGGATATGAGTTATTACAATTCTATATAAACGTACTTATGTTTTATATGTAGGTAAGCAGATTTGGTAAAATAAAATTTAAAATTCAATTTATTCGTTAGAACGTAAAACAAGATAGTGATTGTTAATTACATGATTAGAATCATATTTATAATTAAATCTACATATATCTAGAAATTAAAAAACAACAAGAAAAAAAAGCTAGCAAAAATATACGCTTAAACGGAGTAAACAATAAATGAAATTATATGATAAAATACGCGCAACGCTGACCAATATTTGATATCGAATTGCATAAAAAAAAATTATAACCAAAATGTATTGTTCAATCCAAACAGGCTTGTTTTGTTTAGATACAGAATGTAATTTAAGAATGAATGAAAGTGTACCTATTGTAATATAAAATATTCGCTTGCGTTAAAAACTTAGTTTGTAAAATATAAAGTAACATAAATAACAGCTTGAAAGGTTTTTTGTTTCCAAAATTTATTTTAAATTGCAAAGTCGCAAACGTATAATAAATATATAATAATAAATAAATATCGGACTACTTCACACAAATTGATCAAGTACCTAAGTACCACAGTAAAGACTTAGTGTTATGAACACAAGACGACGTTACACATACTTATATAGATAAATACATACTTATAAACAAAGAAAACATCCAAGACACAGGAACAATTATTCGAGTTCATTGCACAAGTAGTTGTTCTCGCCGGGATTCGAACTCTGGACCGTCGGCTCAGTAGGCAGCTGTCGCCAATCGCGTCGTCACATAAAAAGTTATATAATCAAAAATATATTACGTAGCATTGCATTCACATGATTTTGGATATATGATAAAATTTGTTCCATTAAAATAGTCATATTTATATAAGAATTGTTTTATTGAAGTAATGTAAAATTACCAATTACATATTTATGTAAACGTAAAATGAATCGCAAATTTCAACGAAATATAAATTACACGTTCATTATATGAATAGTTGCTCAAATATTTTAAGCATACATCAAACACATTATTGCGACTCGATAAATAATAATTGACGCCGGAATAAATGCACTGTTATTTATTTAGGTACTGAAAATTTGGTTTGTTAGGATTCCAATAATTGGCAGTTAATACAATATTTATTATCGCATCGGTAATTTAATGCATTATATTGAATTAATAACTACTGTAACGTGTCCTTAATTACCTAAAGTTGGCAACACTCGACACAGGGACTCATTCGGTCTTTGTTATCTGTTATTGACAAAGAACATCGCGCGTGTTCCATTTTTGAATTCTCACCCGCAATGTTCTTTTCTTGATTCGAATTTCAAATTCAACCACTCGAGATCCGTTAGATCTATAGAGGAGTTTCAATGAAAATTAAATGAAAAAGAAAACTTTGGCAGCGCCTGGGGAATTCGGATGACTTTAATTAAGAAACTCGATCTTAGTATCAGAAAATCAAATTTTGTTTCATATTCCGAACGTGAACTTCCAAAAATTCCCCTAATTAGACTATTTAGCTTAATTAAGCACGAATTTGTTCCGAAGCCCAGCGGAATTTTAATTTGAGCCAAAACAAACTGCCCGAAGCGGTTTTTGCATTTTTTTCAGCTTTGCGAAGTTTACATTCACGTCATTCAGTAATTTAATAGGAACTTTGCTGAAGAAATACTTGCGTTATTGTTTCACTTTATTTAGCCCTTAGCTTTTCAGCAATATCCTGCAGCGAGTTACACTTTAATTTAATACACATTTTTAAAGCAAATATTTGTATTGGTAAACAAAATAGGTACACATTTATAAATCATACACGAAAATCAAGTAAATCGGTCGGTTAAACCACAAACAAACAGTTTACTACAAATATCATTTTCAAATCACGTTCGATTCTAAATTTTGAATTACGAACAACGAAATTTAAATTTCGGACGTGTCAGTTCGAAACGCGACTGCAGCTAACCACACGGAACTAAAAGGTCGAAATTTCATGCGAAATTTAACCACACAGAAGACTTTTCAGATTAGTTGAGCGAGTGTATAAGCCGTTCAGTCGGATTACTTTTGTTTCCAAACACAGATGTTCAGAACAGTTCGGTAACAGCCGTTGTCTCGATTTTAACGACTCACTTGTTTTCATGTAAGACGAAGATAATATTATTAATTGAAAATTCAAATTTGGAATTCCAATTTGTTTTGTTTCTTGTTCAAATATTGAGAAGACAGCTGTTCAGAATTGTCGCTAAAAGCTATTTTTTTGTTGCTCGCTCGTTTGAATCGCGAGCGATCGTGTTACCCCTTGACCTCGCGTATGCCTACAAAATAATATGTTGAGGTAGGTCATGAGCTCATTAACATGAATTCATTCGGCAGTCAAAATTAAATCACTACGAATTGTCGCTGTGGGTTTATTTTTTGTTTGATGAAACGAAACTCTATTTTCTTTGATTATTTGATTGGGTATTGTGAATTTATAACTGAAATGTCAATTGGAAATGTTTGCGAAATTGGGCGTAACCTTCTTAAATATTATTAAACACTTGTTTTTTCCTGTTTGTCTCAACGATGTAATATTAATTTAATTCCTTTCTTTACAGGTAAGTATCCCGAAAACACGACATGACTCCCAGTCCGGCGATTAAGGTAAAATGTCATTTTAAATCAGCCAAGAACGAATTGAGCTAACTTTATAAGGGATTATAACTTAATTTTAAAATATTATTTCTTTCAAAATTTGTTGTTTTAACCAGGGCTTGAAACCGTTAACTTTATCCATACGAATTAACCGATTAGAGATTTCGGTTACCCGTTAGTGACGTCGTTTTTTTTGTCCTTTAAGGCTTTTAATTCGCAGGTCTGGTTCAATAAATCCGAACCACAAAATAGAAACTGCAATATGACTCTAGTTAAGCTATTTCCAAAATAAGATCAACTGGTGACAAGCCCTGGTTTGAATTGATCTCCTAAAACTAATAAAAAAAAGCAGGGGGTTGATATAATATATTTGCCCAATCGTAATTTAGTTGCATCCAGCCAAGGCACTGTTTTCCTTGATAAGGCTTGCCTGAGGCTATTTCAAACCACCTCGGTCTTTATCAGGCAGTTTGCTGCTTTACAGCGGTCCAATCTTGCATCCAATCCAACCAAGGCGCGGTTTGAGCCGACAATTATTGCCTGTTTCAATTCACCTCGTTCGTCTCTATCACCCAGTTAGCGGACGAATGGACGAGCAGTGCTCCTCGTTTCCTAAATTAACATATTTCTTAGGTTTAAAAAAACAGAGGTTTGGTATTTTCGGTAAATCGAAATTCAGGTACAACCTTAACTGTTTCAAATCACCTAGGTCTCCCCTTGAGGATCCCAAACAAGCGTCTCTATCAGCCAGTTAGCGGACGGATGGATGAGCATTCCTCGTAAAACATTGCGAGTCATTTGTTTTACGAACTAAAAACCCCTCCCGGGTTCAACGTGATTTTCCCGCCTTGGAGCATTAAGCGCACTTTATTTTCTTAAACGACTCAAAATGTCTTAGTTGTTTTTGAAGGCTTGGGCATTGCGATTCAGCCATCGTAGATAAACTGCCAAAGCTCTGGAACTTATAGTAAGGTTTTCGAGTAACGGATAACTACAGTCCTATAATAAAGTATCTAAATTAAAGTGGCAGTACTGTAGTGTCGTCCCTTTTTTCTTAGATCGATTAGAAAGGGACGACCCTACAGTATTTCCACTTTTTACTTTTTGCAATTTTATATCGTACTGTAATATGAATATTTACGCGCAAGTGGTGATCGAACCCACGACCTCTATTTATCTGGAGTAGTGCTCTTGCTCCTGAGCTGCCGCGTCGTTAGGCACAACGCGTGAGGAAAATATAACCGCCAAAGCACCCTCTGTACCACTTTTTACTGATAATTCATTAGTATAGCAACTGCCGAATAAAGAGGTTTGACACCACCATCATCCTCCTAGCCTTTGTCCCATTTTTTGAGAATGAATTCTCAATCGGGGTCGGCTACCTAAATCCCAAGATGTGGCGTAGGCACTAGTTTTTACGCAAGCGACTGCCATCTGACCTTCCAACCCAGGGGGGAAACTAGGCCTTATATTGGGCTTAGGTGGTTTCCTCACGATGTTTTTCCTTCACCGAAAAGCGAGTGGTAAATATCAAATGACATTCCGTACATAAGTTCCGAAAAACTCATTGGTACGGGCCGGGTTCGAACCCGCGACCTCCGGATTGAAAGTCGTATGCCCTAACCACTAGGCTACCACCGCACCGCAAAGAGGTTTGACACCACCACTTATTACTAATATGTAATTCATTAGTACAGCAACTGCCGAATAAACAGGTTTAAATTGTTCAACTTGGTATGATTTCATTGCTATTCCAATAAGAAAGTTGATACAGTTGTTAAAACTAATTAAAATAGACTTAAACTTGGTAGGCCCTGCGTGAGCACTGACAATAATCAACCACATTATATTGACAACGTACACACCCTTGTATGTCTTTAACGCATACTTACCAACTTAAATATACCGGTGGTCAAACAAAAAACAAAAACTCCTTCATATCAACTCCACACAAGTGACGCCACACTTAACTGAAAAAAATATTTTTGTTGCTTCGTTGCAGTAGAACCATAAGGTTGTTAAATTAATTCTCATTAAAAACAATTTGTAGTTTAAATTGCGTAAATGGAAGGTCGAGAATTGGCTACGTTTGTCGATAGGGTGTTGGGTTACCAAAGGTTGCATTAGGGCGCGCAATGGCTGGGGGATCAAATTGCTTCCCATTAGGGCGGAGACAACTGATGGTGTAAAACGGTCGTTCTAGCTCGTTCGATATTTGAACATTTTCGAACGTTCTTACTGGCACTATACATATTATACTATATATACTAGTCATGTAAAACAATCGTTGTAGTTTACTCGATATTTGAACATTTTCGAACGTCATCTTCTAACTGTCACTATCCATATTAGTTCGATATTAGAAAAAATTCAAACGTTCGTACTGGCACTATAATATAATAAGCGCTCTCGCTTACACTCGTTGCTTTTTCTAAAGAGTGAGTGAGACCTCTGGCCTAATGTTTATCACTCCATCAGTACGATCATTTTGGCCTGACAATAGTATAGTGAGTGGACGACAAACTTCCACAAATCTAATCCAGTTGCGCTTCCAAACTAATCTCGGGACTTGCACGACTACTATGTATTATGGGTACTACTACTAAACATTCATCGAATTGTGAATATGCGACGTTAGTAACTTCGCCTAGGTCTAAGAAACTGTCACACTCAATTTCATAGTCTGATATTAGGAATGAATATGATTTTCGATTAATAAAAAAAACCGAGGTTAGTAAGTGCAGTTACTTTAAGAACACTAGTTCCTATTAAAATTTTAAACTATTGCTTCAAAAAATGGTTTTTGAATACGACCATCAATGCTAAAAAATCGTCTCTAACAATTGTTGCGGATATTAAAGGAGTGACGGCATTGACGAATTTGATTGGTTGACACAGTTGTGGCGACTAAATTTGAATGTTTATCCACCAATTAGGTTGTGTTGAGTCGCCGCATAATTCTGGGTCGATCTGCGGTTGGGATTATGACGCTTTGATGTCGCCAGTTTCATACAAATTTAGATTTGCCCTAATTTTGATCAATTATAATTGTTAAAGTCAAGGTTGTCTTTTGTTTGAACTGAGGGAATGTTTATAAGGGCCTTGTCAATGTTCCCCTAATTTTTCTTTGAATATAGTTTTAAATGTTGTTTTATACACAAACACAAATTTTAAAAGACTGAAATTTATTTTAAGAAGCGTCAAATACAAGTAATGAAAACCATTTGAAAATTGAACTCTCAAAAAAATCCGAGAATTGATACGTATGTTTTATTTTAAATATTTCTTTTATAATTGCCAGAATAAACTATTTCCACGCCAGGTTAGTTAATTTTCTTGTTCTCGAAAATCAAAACTCAGCTAAGCATGAAATATAATTATCATTTGTGTGTTACAAATATTTGTTCAAACACGCTAATTTGTACAAATGTTTACTGCACACGTTGTCGGTTAATCTTAATGCAAATTGATAATACTGTGACAATAGCCGAGATACATAACTAAACAATAATATACAAACATTCACATCTTGTATAAATATTGACAGAATTAGCGTAAAATTTATCGTAACTGTTTGTTCCTTATTTAATTTAGGCACGCACTACAATGTATGCCAAAAAAACATGGAAGAAGTTTGTATGGCAATTCCATCCGCACACGGCTATCTACTCGTAAAGTTACTGTTATCGTGAATCTACTAAGGCGAAAAATATCAGATTAAAAAATTCTGGCTTTGATATAAAATTATAACGAATTAACTTGTCTTTATCTGTCACTATAGCAATGTTTTGGCCGTAATTAGAATTAAATAATGCATGCAAATTCTACCGATTCAACTCAAACGGCACAACAAGACCGTATTATTAAAAAGCATGTACTTTAAACCCGAAACACGCGAACGTCCATCCCCGAACGCCATTAAAGAACAATTTGTAACTATCAAATTCGATTTTCAAACGTCGCTTACCTCCGAAATTCAAATTTGGAATTCCTCAGAATTTTAATGGAGGCAATTTATCGCGTCTCGCGATGTCATCTCGACGTAATCGCCTTACGTACGCTATAATTGTCTTTAGCTATAATTAATATTACTTGGGCGTTATTGTTAATGAAAGAGCGTTTGGGACGTCAGTGGGGCGCTTAGCTTCGCGCTTTAGGAACGCTTTACTTGACAGCAATGAGTCAGCTTGCGAAAACGTTTACCTTTAAAAAGTAAAAATATGAGTTTATGGTTCGTGTTTTTTTTTTTAAGTTTGCTGTTTTAACATATTTTAACTTAGTAATAGGGAAGATATAAATGAAACTAGCGGTTTAAGTATCAAAAGTAATATGAATATCGTTAAGATTGGTGTCTGGATGCCGTTGGCCGCAATGAAATAGCTTTTATTAAATACGATAAAAAAAGAAAAAAATAGTACTTATTATAACTGTGACAAAAATAAATAAAGAACTTTGCTTGTAAAAACCAATTTCCATTTACTTTCTTAGTTCAACGTATTTTACTAAAAAAAATCCCGAAGTATCACGAAAAAGCCGGTGAAACTTTGCTCCAATAGATTTCCAAGAATTTGCAATTTTTCAAACTTGGAACAGTTGCCGTCTCGCTTCATACATAATATTAATAAGGGACGGGAGATTTGCATGATTCCACTTTATTGAACAAGTTTCGTCTTGTCATTCAATATTAAAGATTAGGCAGCGTACTTTCTTGTTTAAGGGTTTCGGTTGAAGTATATTTGATTTATGCAGACGTGTATAAATAATGTCATGAAGAGGAACGTAATTGCTGTCGACCTGTGTCTCAAAGCGAACATATTACATACTCATGGTTCTCTCTATTATTAATCCTCGCAAGAAACGCCTGGTGATTGTACTTTTTTGGTTGATTGTGTAAAATGCGACTTTCGGCGTGTGTACCGCTACCACAGGCTACGGACGATGTTAAACAATACAATGACAATTCAATCATAAATAAAATACATAAAATACTTGCATTAATTTGTCCTTCAAACGAATTTACCCGTCGTGACATCTCTTTAATGTCCGGGAATCAAATTAATAGGGATGGCTGAAAATCGGCTTGCCATACGATTTATTCCATTGGCATTGAATTGTAACTAATTGCCAACATTAAAAATGTAACGTCTCTTACATAACGTCAGAGTAACCTTAAAAATTCAGATTGCGCGATAAAAATTGCGTGAACCGAAACGTGCTTCTTGTTTACATTAAAAAACTTCCCGTCGTACGCATTAAGTTGATTCGTGACGTCATAAAGGCGGTGTTGCCAGTCGCGAAAACGCCAGCCCGGACATGTTCTCATGAATTTTAACTCTTCAAGTCTCGTTGAATAATACACATGGCGACCCGATACATTATATATCTGGTTTTATGAAACGATTTTCTTGAGATGCCCCTGCGGTTTTTTATCTTTTACGACGGGGTTGAAGATGACGTTTGCTTTTTGGACGCTTATATAGGGCTTTTACGTGAAATATTTGGGTTTAGGTACTTTGGGTTGAATACATTTCCTAATCATTATTAAAAACTTACTTTGGCTATAGTTGCCATTCCCGGATATTTAATAATTATAATAACTTTTCGTTCTCATATTTTATAAAATATTCACTACCTAAAAACAAATACTCATAAAAGGCATGCAAATTAACTTGTAGTATCCGAAGAAAATAATTATTTAACTGAAAAATAATAGACTGAGTGCCCTTTTGTAATCCCTTAAACTCAAACTAATCAAACAGCGCCTGAAGAGCTTAACACTAATGCTTGCTAGTCCAGAAAAGGCCAAACAAGGCATATTCCCCAGCCTTTAGCACTGTTAGTTTTAAAGTTAAACAATGTTTCATCGTTTGAACTTTAATTGGAATATCCATCGTACCCTAAAAAGGTTAATAATACCGTCTGTCCACGGCAGCTGTGTTTGATGAGCTGCCAATGCCGATACTACCCCAATCTCATTATTATTGGTAATTTTCTAGCAATTATCGTATCATCTGACATCACATTCACTTTATATCATTTCCCATATTTCGTATAGATCATTTTCAATACCATATTTTTCTATAACCGTCTAGATATCTTTATTTCCTTTCAGCAAATGCTCTCAGTCGATCTCATTCAAATCTGCATTCTATAGACGATCGGAGACTTCAAACTAGAATTTTTCAATCTACTGAAGCCAAGATCCCTCTTTCAAACTTTCTTATTTACTGAAAAATCCAAAGTTACCTTAAGGTAATTCCCAAACAATACTTTAGCAAATTATTTATTGTTCACTCCAGCTTGACGCATCTCCACCACAATTCACCGACGGTGCTAAAATGTGCTCTCCCAGGCCGCCCTTACGTTTCAATTGTCATTAGCCTCTCCATGCTATTACAGGCTTTAATCTCTGCACGTTTGAGTTGGTTTCCGTCTGTTGCAGCGTGTGATTTACGACGGACCAGGAAACCTTTTCGGTTGCCGTAATCTGCTTCGACCCAATCGCAATTAATGAGGTCCCAACAGCGAGCCGGTCTTATTGCCTGTACTGGGAATACTAGATGTGTTTGCAAACTGATGCTTATTATAAATTCGGTCTGTATTTACTATGCATTCATTAATCAGTTTTGGATTCCTCTAGGATTTCGCAATACTAAAGTTTCTAGACTTTTTAGTTGAAATAAACTTACATTAACTGTGGAAAGCCCAAACCATGTAACATTATGCACGTATGTGTCCACAGTGCGACGGTTTAGAAGCGACATCACCAAGTCAAATGTCCACATTCTGATGTTAATCCTCGGACTGTCACCATTTCCATTCCACCATATATCAGCGGGACTAGGGCTACTCCCCGGAGATTTGTCGGCACAATACCATACTATAGTCGCTTAACCCCGGCTCCGACAAATATCCTTAATAATTCCTTTCAAATTCGAATTCCAGCATCGCTTACTTTGGAAAATCACGGCTCGTTAAATTTTGAAGAGTTTGCACTGTTGACGGAGGCTCTGTTGATTTAAAAAGTGTGTTCCTAACAGGCAATTTTGGAGGGTTTAATCGTTTAATCTGTATCTGATTGTTCTGTAGAAACGTTATTGATTTCGTCGAGCGATTTCAAAGAGTAATCAAAAAGTACGTACCGTTCGAGCCTTTTGTCTTGCAAAATTCGGATTGCAGCTGAACATATTTTGGCTAGGCTTTGTTCGTAACAATGTGTGGCCGAGCCGTGTATCTCGCTTGATCGGGCTTCTATATATCTGGAACGCTGAATGGTGGAACGCAATGATGCATGTCTAATTGCAGCGTGCAGGGAAATGGCTCAAACTTCGATGTGCAGTTCTGTAGCCAAGTAAATAAGCCACGGCAGATTCACTATTGTACATGCTTTTAACTATTAGATGAAGGGTATACGGAGAGAACTTTCTGGTCACCTTAGCAACTTTTTGAGTTATCGCGATTTGAAAGTTTGGAACGATTATCCATATAACTTTCATATACATTATTTTTTTTATTATAAAAAAGACAAGTTACACAAATATTTGTAGGTATCTGTAACTGAGTGGTAAGTTATAGTCTATTGAGTGTTCGATATTTTAAGATTAAAATCAAATTTAAAAATAAGTTTCTAAATATTTGTATAGAATCTTTTTATCGATTCATATTTTTTATGTGGTAATACCACATTTTTATTTTTATAAATAAGTTTCTGTCAAAAATGTCATTTTAGTGGCAAGCTTTTATAGCCGACTGTACTTTTCTTTGGATATCCATCAAATGCTTGTCACTGAGACGATTCTAAAGAGCCCAAGCTCGGTAGGATTGCTTTTTCTATTATAGAGTTCCTATGGCCACCTTCCGGCTCCATCATCAGATCAGCCCCATGGTACCATATTATTGTATTGTCATCAAAGTTAAGTAAGTATGCAAAATTTCAGCTCAATCGGTTGACGATATCTGCTTCAAAATTGAGTTGCAAGATTTCACCCGAACAAACATACTTTAAACATACCATGCAAGCTAAATAAAAGCTTGTAATATGTGACTAGACATGTTCTTTCCGTGTACCCTTTACTAATGTATTTGGGTTACGCTCGTGTTTATTGATTCAATTTATAGATTTTCCAAAATCTGGTTAAAATCCGCAGCAAACTGTTGGAAGAGGGTAGTTCTTAACGGTCATAATGGAGATACATATGTGGAGGATGCATAGCAAGCATGTCACTCCAAACTTGTCGAATTAGACTATTACAGTAGGTTAATTAGTTTCGAACCGAGTAAAGGAACGACTTCCAGTCGCCGCTGTTTAATACAGTTTAAAACAGAATTTTGCATAAATTACACTCAATAAGGGCGCGTATAAAGAAGCGAGTCTTGCTGAAACAAGATTTCCTCTTCCATGTAACGATATCTCACCCTTACCTGAACAAAGCCCGTAACCCTATCCATGCAAGTCCTGACACAATAATCCCGTGTCAAGCCTGAAACATCGCCTTGCTTACAAATAAACCACTTTAATGCATGGCGTATCGCTCTGATATCTCAAAGGGAATGTAAACAGCTATATAGTTCCGAATAGCGCTTGCAAATTTTATCATTAGTCGACGTTCTCCCAACGTGGTCATTCCGCATGCAGTAGCGCATAGGCAATGCAATCGAGCCGTCACTGTCACTGGGGACTAACCGGGCCAACCGATGTAATGTATTGCGGATGCCGGCACTAAATTCCTATATTACCAAGCTGCACTATCGGAAATTAGAACCTGAGGCTATGAGAACTCGGGAAAGCTAATTAATGATTCGAGTTTATCTCCAAACTCGACCAATTTGGTACCTTTTTGAGTGTAATTCTGACTACCTTCCATAAAACAAGGCCATTCACCTCGCAAATATCTCCCCTTAGGTACTTCTAAACACGGGGGAGTCAAAATAAATTTCCACCCTCACCCTAATTCGAATGAGCACGGATCCCCTTTCGATTCGCCCCATGCGTTGCCATAGCAACCGTCCCTTTGTAGGGAGTGCACTGCCTGATGTAAACATTCCAGAGGCGTTCCTGAAATGCACTTTTCGGCTCGCCGTCGCCGTTATTGATGTTGTTGCTCGCTCCCGCTCCTTCCGGTATGCCGGCTGGTCGTAAATTTCCCGAAATATTGAGTAAAGCTTGTCTATTTATCACGTTTATGGCGGCCTGTATCCACGAGTAAGGTCAGGAGCTGCATTTACGTCCGCCCCAAATTGATATTAGATTTTTTTTACTTGACTATAAAATATACTTTAACGATAATTTTATTCGATTAAAACGCTCTTGTATCGTTCGTTCGTAGATATTTAGACCGGCTTTCACGAAATTTTTTAAGTAAGAGTCTTTTAACAGTGATCTTCTTGAGGCTTACAGTCCGATCAAAAAGAGTAGAAATTAAAAAGTGGCAATACTGTAGTGTCCTCCCTATCTAATCAATATAAGAAAACAGGGAAGACACTACAGTATTGCCACTTTTTATTTCTACTCTTTTTGGTCGCACTTAAGAGGCCTATTCCTTTTAAAGTATTTTTTTTTCATATTATGACAAATGTATTGATAATTTCAACCAACTTTTTGAAGTGAATAATACTTTTCCCCGAGTTATAGGTAGTAACATAGCTATTTCATGCTTTCGTTGCGTGCAGTCGAAAATAAGTTAAAAAAACAAATTTTCCGCGTGAATTTCGAGTAGTTTTTGAAACAAAAATTATCAATGAAAAATTCAAACTGTAGGTTTCAAATATATACCAATAAATCCCAATAGCCCTGTTCTAGGTAGTAACATCAATAATATGTTAAGAAATATGTTTGATCATAGAGAAAAATGTCTAATACAATCGGCATTTTAAAAGGAATAAGGCCTCTTAAAGACTCAAAATTTTAACAATGTTTACTTACCTCATAATAATAGTTTTTACTTTCTTGTTTCAGGGATGCCGGTTTCCTGAAGATGGCCTCACGCACCCCGTCCCTTGAGTCGCTGCCCGGTGCCAACTCGATAGGTTCGCTGGAGCGTGGCTCCTTATCGCCCCTGACCCTCAGCGGCTCCTCGCCTCCTGCGAGTGACTCCGCTGTATGTGACCTTCGCGAGTTCGACGGTCTCGACACCACCTGCGCTATTTGCCGGGAGACTTTCGTCGACCCCAAAGTACTCAACTGCTTCCACACCTTCTGCCGGGGCTGCCTGGAGAGGGAGCAGACCCACCCAGACAAAGTAACCTGCGTCACTTGCCGCGTGGACAGCCAGCTGCCGCCCGCCGGCGTCCCTGGCCTGCTCACGAACCTCGTGATCGCAGCAGCTGTCGAGCAGGACGCTGATCTCCTTCCGTCTGCTCGTCAAACGAACTCGCCCTCAGCCCGTTGCACCGGCTGCAAATCCAAGGAATCAGACGCCGTAGCGCGTTGCGTAGACTGCGCCAACTTCCTTTGCCCTAATTGCGTCATGGCGCACCAATTCATGCATTGCTTCGAGGGCCACCGTGTGCTGGCATTCACCGATCTGAAAGACGACAAAGGCATGCTCGGATCTACGCTCACGACGAGCGGAGACAAAACCGCATTCTGTCCGAGACACAAAAACGATATTCTGAAATATTTCTGCCGCTCGTGCTCGGTGCCGGTGTGCAAAGAGTGCACCATCATTGAGCATCCCGCTGCCCTGCACGACTATGAACACTTATCCGACGCTGGGCCGAAACAGCTGGAGCTCATGCAAACAGCCGTCAACGAAGCGAAGACCCGGGCCACGGAGATCAGGCACGTCGTCAAGACTGTCGAACACGCTGCTGGCAAACTGCAAGTCCAGTACCACAAAGCTCAAAATGAGATTAATGACACGTTCCAATTCTATCGTTCTATGCTCGAAGAACGTAAACAGGAACTGCTAAAGGAACTCGAAAGCGTTTTCTCTACAAAACAGATCGCGTTGACAGTAGTAGGCCAAAAAGCTCAAGAGACCGTTGATAAAATTTACCAAACCTGCGACTTTGTAGAACGGCTAACCAAGTGCGCTAATCTAGCGGAAATACTCATGTTCAGGAAACTATTAGATAATAAACTCCAGACCTTGATGGCGACAAACCCGGAACAAAGTATGCAAACAGCATCTGAGCTCGAATTCGTTTCGAACTATCAGGCGATACAAGTTGGTGTACGAAACACATTTGGATATGTACGCTCAAGCGCTGAAGCCGTAGGACCCACCAAACAACCGCCTATTGCCCGACCCACCAACGGCTCGCTTCTGAACGGTGGCTCGTCATCTAGCAGCAGTAGCGTCAATGGGAGCTCCGGAAGCTTAAACGGCGGCATCCACCTACCGGCTGGACTCAATGGCGTCTTAGACCGTCCGTACAGCAATGGCCTACTCGGACCCACCAGCCAATCCACGTCGCCTTTCGAATCGAACATTATCTCCAAGAGATTTAACAATGGCGCGAGTCTTGGACCGTTCTCTACCGCGATCGGTGATATGAACTTGAATGGAATCAATCCTTATGAAAAATGGTCGAACGGAGGGTGCGACTCGCTCTTCCCGCCTACCAATAACGACCCTTACTCACTCACCACTGCCGCACACAATGATCCTATCCTAGATCTGACAAACAAGCTAATTTCTACTGCCATTTTCCCACCTAAATCTCAAATTAAACGACAAAAGATGATTTATCACTGCAAATTCGGAGAATTTGGAGTTATGGAGGGCCAATTCACAGAGCCCAGCGGCGTCGCTGTCAATGCTCAAAACGACATCATCGTCGCCGACACTAACAATCATCGCATTCAGATATTCGACAAGGAAGGCCGCTTCAAATTCCAGTTCGGTGAATGTGGCAAACGCGACGGACAACTCCTATACCCTAACCGCGTCGCTGTAGTGCGCACATCTGGAGATATCATTGTTACCGAAAGATCCCCCACTCATCAAATACAGATTTACAATCAGTACGGTCAATTCGTGCGCAAATTCGGTGCCAACATCCTGCAGCACCCACGCGGTGTAACTGTCGACAACAAGGGTCGTATCGTCGTCGTCGAATGCAAAGTTATGCGCGTCATTATCTTTGACCAAGTGGGCAACGTGCTGCAGAAATTCGGATGCTCCAAACATCTAGAGTTCCCCAACGGAGTTGTGGTAAACGACAAGCAGGAGATATTCATCAGCGACAACCGCGCGCATTGCGTGAAGGTGTTCAACTATGAGGGTATCTATCTGCGCCAGATTGGAGGCGAGGGTGTGACTAACTACCCAATTGGTGTAGGAATAAACGCCGCTGGCGAAATTCTGATCGCGGACAACCACAACAACTTTAACCTGACGATCTTCACCCAGGACGGGCAGCTGGTGTCAGCGCTCGAGAGCAAGGTGAAGCACGCACAGTGCTTTGACGTGGCCCTGATGGATGATGGTTCCGTCGTGCTGGCCAGCAAGGACTACCGGCTCTACATCTATCGCTACGTACAAGTGCCGCCTATAGGCATGTGAGCCCCCCGCTCTGATCACATGAGATCGGAATGACCGATGAACTATAAGCCAAAAATCCATTTGTTGAAACGCAAATAACTTGCAAGTGAACGGATCGGCCATATGTGTCAATTTTTGAATAGTTGCATGTGACAATTTGAAGTGAAATAAATCATACTTGCTAGTTTTTGTAAGTGCAAGTGTTACGATTGCGGCTGTCTCGATGTGATCAATTCGACTAACGATGGAAATTCTTAAAATAGTGTTTGGTATAAATCTCTGTATGCATTATTACTAAACGGAACTGTAATGAGATTAGTCATAGTATTGACATTGTTATTCGAGTACCTATTTGAAGGATGGAGATTATTCCGTTGGATCGATCCAAGCATTACGAACGGTGTTCTCGACCCTTATCATTTTTTGATCTATTGAATAATATTTTTTCATATCCCACATCGTTAAATTAGGGATGAATATTAAGGGCATTTGTATTATTTAGCCCATTTGTTGGACCAATATTTTAACTATTATTACTTAACAAATTGTTAGGCGTTAAGCGTGTGATTTTATCGTAATAAGAGAGCATCGAGCGGTATTGTTGTTAGTTGTAAGATATTCTTCGGCACAATGGCACTTCCTGTTTTTGATTAGCACTTATTCTGTGTCGATGGAAATATGATTATGAAACTAAGTAAGAAGTTGTTACATTATTATTAGGTAAGTGTTAAATTGATTGAGCTGATGTGGACAATCATTAGTTACTACCCTCTTGAAGTAGTTACAAAATTTAGGGAAAATGATGTTAGGGGTTTTATCAATGACAAAGTTGACTGCGGCGTTCCTTGGACACTTCAATAACTCGCGTTATGCTACAGGCCCTCTCCTAATGTCCTTCGATGCGGAACGAAAAGTTTTGATAACAAAACTGCGACTGATCGAAAATGTTTTATAGACCTCAGCTCAGTTCCGAATTCGAAACGCCTTTCCTCTTCCAACATGAACCTTGAGTATTATAAAGCATTTTAGATTATGATGTTACTAAGTTATGAATGAAATGGCTGTAGTTTCTTTTTTATTTGTTGGAAGACTTCTGTCCCGACCGATGTCAGTACCGCCTAGTCACTGAGAGCCCACGGACCTAAAATTCATGTTTTCGTTGTTATAAATATTAAGTAACATTTGGTTGATAATAATATTGTTCGTTTTTATACAAATCTAGTAATTGAGTATGTTTTTAAGTAATTGGACACGGTAGTAACTAGTAGAGCACTTTAGGAAATGGTCGTTTCGCTAGACTTTTTTAAATAATGATAATTTTTTGAGATTTTAATACGTGTGTAACTAGCGTTTCACTACTTACTGGAGTATTATAGCTCACTCGGTATACAAATAACTATGCAATTTGTTATTCTGGTAAGATATTTTTTTATGTGGAAACAACTTTATTTTTGTAGCAGTAGTATTATACGGTGCATGTGTAACGTTTACTTTTTTGTATTTTATGAATATTATGCTATTATTTTTTACTTCATTACCGTGTGTGAGTGTGTTAGCAGAATTATTTTAGTTTGATTTCAATAGTTTTGGTTTTCTTAGTGAATAATCGTTTTTAGTTATTTTTAATCGCTGAATCTATGACAAGTGAAGAGATCTGATTCGATCCGTCTATTAGGGTCGGGGGATCATTTTCTTAATTTTGATCTGCATTAGTATATTCTCTAGGTTATGATGAGTTCGGTGATATTCCAATGTTCTAAAGTTAATCTCAATATTGAAGGCGCGTCGCGGGGGTAGCAACGTGGGTTCGCTTACCTGCAACACATGTGCCATACAACTTTGTTGTGATTTAATAAATAATGTTTAGTATCGTTTGTAAATATGTACCATACAACTTTGATTACGGAATCTAATAATAAGCCTCTGGTGAACCCGATTATACGCCTTCTTACTCATTAGTGCAAGTGTTCTTCGATTTTAATGAGCCTACATTTTTTATCGAATTTATTTTAATGCATTTTATCGTATACATACTTGCACTAATCGCTAGCATTCGGAAACAGCAGATTTTCTCTATGCTTCTTTTTTTTTTTTCAAAAAATGCGAACCACATACCTATGCCACCGTTCACGACGCGTCTTCGATTCAATAGTGAAATATCGTTTTTAAAATTGGATACTCACTAGATTAGGTGAAGTAGAATTATTTTGAGATCTCTAGAGTCGAAATTTCAGTGATGAGTCACCAATGATTTGATATAGGCTGTCCTGTTCCTAATAAATTATTACCATTCCTAAGATCGGGTGTGTTGTATTTCACTTAATCTACTGATTCATATAGTTTGAGTGGGTCTATTGATTGGATTTTAGCTGCCGTAGCCTGCTTCACCTCAGTTTTTTTTGATGAATTGTTTCTGCATACTTCATTTCATTCCAATGTGTCAAATAAAATCCTGTTTTTACTGAAATCTTGACCGCCATCTTAGATAATAATATAATTCGTCACAATGAACTGAGGTTACGCTATCAGAGGAACACAATCGTTTAGGCTTTGCTACAGTTGCATTCGTAAAAATTATGCCATCATGTTACAAAATATGTATTATCCATTCGATCTACGCCATGAAATCCTGTCGTAATGTTTACGAATGATCACTTATGGGGGCTAATTTCGACATTAATGACATCTATCTGAAATATCACCCCATGAAATACATATATCAGCCATGTCACGGTCATATATCCGTGATATAGCTGATACATCGCTCAAATGGCTATATGTCAATGTTGATCGAATTATGCCCCAGAAACTACATACGCTTCTACTTAATTGAGATCGTTACAACGTATTATATTTATATTAAGTATAGAATAGTATCAAAATTTTATCGTAAGATTTGCAAATTATGACAACTACACGTACACCTTCATTGTAAAGCAGTGTAATCATTTCGAACGTTCTTTTTTTAATTATGACGGTAATGAGTTAGTTATCTTTATTTTTAACCTGATATGGTATTTTAAGTTACATCCCTATTGATTTATTATTACAAATTTCGTTCACAATTAACTTTTTTTGTGTTTTTGCATAATATATAAGTAAACAAAATGATTTTCAGTACGAAAACATTTCATTCTTAAAATTGCATTTCTAAAGCTTGAGGACTGATTAAAATTTGAAATATGTTTTGTCTTTAAATATATTTTGTCGATGTTTGTTGTTATAATTATTATATTTTTTTAATTATTTGTATAAACAATTGTTCTTTAAATTAATGTACATCGTTTTGTTTTGAATTATTTTTGTTGTATAATTGCTTTTTTAATAATACCAATTCATTGCAGTTTTAATGTGTGTTTTATTTTGATTTTGCCCGAGTAGTGCTTTAGTAGTGTTCCTATATTCGGTCGTTACTACTTTAGCGACATCTAAATTAGTAGCGACTGATTCAAAAAATGCGTGTTTGTTTGTGCTAATAAAATCGGCTAGTTTGCTTTTCCATAAAAAAATAGAAGAAAAAATATTACACAATCTATTTATCATGGACACAATCCTTTGATCTATCCGTGCCCATGAAATATACAATTGACTTTCTATAATGCTTAACCTTTTAAACGCCAAGCGAAGACTCAATTCACCATTTCCTTGACGCCACACCAGCAAAACAAAGATAGATTTGAAGTACAAAGTTTTTAATCGTCGAAATTTGGACGTCATTCATGTGATGGCGTTGACGTCTGGGTTTTCCGTTGACGTGATTTGCACTTTGGCGCTTAGAAGGTTAAATAAATAAAATCGCGTAAGATAAGAGGCGTTATGCTGCTTTTTTTTCTAGAACAGATATTCTAATATAAAGAGATATTATAATAATATATAATAGAAATGTTCCACACAACCGAAGAGTCAACATTTTATATTTCACATTTAACATAAAATGGTTTGTGACAGATGCTTATCTAGCTTTCAAAAACATTGTCTCGATGTTACAATACAAGAAATAAATACATCAAAATGATTTTTTAGCACAAACTCTGGTCGATTCTACAAAAACTTAAAATACTGTTTTCGAGTTTTGTAGAATTAAACCAAACGGTGTGGGTAGGTATGTGTGTGTGTTAATTTGATCGTGTGTGTGCATTTTGATAAGTATTACTTTGAAACAGTTGGTGTTGGGGAACAAAGATTGGCATGAGATTCGTAAGTATTGTGCTTTAGTATTAAGTACGTTACACAATTTTTAGAGCACTCAGAAAGCCATGTTAGATACTGCGAATGTCGATAAATACACATTTATAATTACACCTTTAAGTATATCTAATTTAATCGGATTATATCGCTTATTTCAGTTCCTGTCGTTTCGGAAGCCACAGCTCCCGTGCTCAAGTGGAAGACGCGATAAAATCCTTTTAAATTATATCATTTATACGAGTCATATCCGCTAAAACTTTGGAGAGTATCATACTATCTCAAAATAGTGATGTGTGGTTACCGGGAATTTTCCCAGTATGGAGACCATTGTGGAATATTCCTAAGAACGGAACCTACAGATCAAACTGTGATTGCATAACGTGCAGGTAGCTTCGGAGATGCGTGCCTTTCAGTTTTACATGTTAGTTTGGCTTTTCGTAAGACACGTTTTTCTTTTTAAAACTCGGCTCCAGGTAAATAGTAAAAAAAAACACGAAATTACAATAATACCTAAGGGAAACAACGGGCTACAATTTTTTTTTTTGTCAATAGATACGAAGTAACTCAGTTCATCATATGTCTAGAACAGGGGTAAACCTCGCTGCGTTTCGATTTTTATATATATTTTTAAGTACACCATAGTTGATAGTTGATGTCACAACTTCAATAGTCTGTACTGTAAAATTTTGCAAATGTTACTTGGCCAGGTTTTCCCCTTAGCCCTTTATATAGTAAATATATAATCAGAATCACCTCACGTGATGAATAACGTATATAAATATATCTGTTACAAAGTAAATTAAGCGATTTTATCTCTGACGCGTGAATTATAATTATAAAGTTGTATTTTATCAACATTGCATGTATTTCTCATGGCTAAACTCAATGGCCCAATTTAATACCAATTTTTAGGTATCCAGCACAATTTTAAGTAGTAATTTATTCTATAAACTTAATTTTCATGCTAAGATACTTAGTGAAAAATACTCATGGAGGTAAACAGCATTTCTGGACAAATGTTGACGTCAACACAAAAGTAAATAGTGACGTCATAGTGACGTCGTAGTCCAGTGAAAGGGGTAGAATTTAGGCGGGAATAGTGAAAAAAAATAAAAACCTTAGTCACGTGATTTTCTCCTCTTCTTTCTCTGTCTAACACCTCATGTGTGAGAAAGACACAGCATGGATGCAACTCACGTGTACACTTTTGGTTATTTTTCAGAATTAGAACATAGATTCTTGTAGATCCTAGTTTTTCATTTCTAGTTTCTTTCATTTTTAATTTAGTACAAACAATGGCAAATTAAATAATCAATTGGAGAGCAATTTCAGTCCTCACAGTATAACTAGGTATGTATTACCGAAAACTTAGTAAACGTATATGGAAGACATAAAATATAACATTCTAGTGATGAATTTTACTTAGTAACGAATGCCTCGAATTGATATTTATTTTGCCGAATCAAAACTAACCAAGCTCTCCAGTGAATTAGGCGGTACATATTTTTCTAACTGTTCACAGTAAACAAATATAATACATATTCTTATGATTATAGGCTATAACCTTCGTGATAAGATCTATTTGTATTTAATATAAGTCTACCCGGATAAGCTTTACTTTTCCACTTACTAGACTTACCTGATTTGGATTCCCTTAAGCACTCGCTTAATAATGAAAAGCGCAAACCAAAACCACTATCTCCAAGTCAATTACTATAGGGAACATTTTACTACTAACTTTAGCACCTATTAGATTAACGTAAGCACAGAATAGGCTTACTCAATTGTTTATAATTTTATACGCAGCAATTTTCTTAAGATTAAAATTTAAGATACAATAAAATGCATTTCGTTCAGTTTAATTTTCATCAAAATCAAGATGTATTCGTTTAATTTGTTAACGATCAGTGTAAAAATGTCACATTCATTACGATCAGTTTAATATTTCACTGTTATTATCAAGTAAATAAACGCTAACGCAGTTAACCTTCCAAATTTCCTATCTTCGATATAAATATAACCTCTTTGAAAGTAGTCATGAATCTAAAATGCATTAAAATTTCCAATCTTAGAGTCTCCATGCTCATTGATGAAATTTCAACCTTAAACCTCGTCCCATCATTAACCAGCAAAATTTCTTTCCAATAACATCACGATTGCCAGGAAGTGTATAAAAAATAATGTAAATAAGTTAGTTTACGTCATTAATAGGATTAGTGGTAGCGTAAGGGAGCCGGGCACAGATCAAGAATAGGAAAACAGCGGGATGGAGGGAGAGAATGAAAGTGTGTATTTTTTTATGATTACGAGGCAACGATAGGTCAGTAATTAATAAGATGTTATTTAGGGTTGAGGCTTTGTTGTTAGGGACATTAGAGCGACATTGAATTTGTTGTTGAGACAACACGGCCCTCAGAAACATAAGGGTCCGCCATTCATATCCGTAGTATGTATACTCTTAAAATTGTTTGGATCGGTACTTTTGTGGCAGTTAAAAATACACCTGTTAATGTATTCATCAAGGTAGAAATATTGTATCAATGTTAGCTTGTCAGATTGTATGTGGTTGGCGGTTTGGTCATTATTATATTACGTAGAGCGTCGTTGAATTTGATAGAACTTAACGGTACGTTGATATGTATTATGCAAAGTTTGTAAATATCACTGTCGCTTCTACGGTCGCGTACTGCGGTATGCGCGCGCGCTCTGGAATTGCATTCATTTTCTCATTAAATTCTCATTGTATTTGAATAATTGTATTTTTGAACACCGCTTTTATGAAATATTGTGATTTATAAAGCGGTGTTGTATCATTGTTGAATTCCATTTCGCTATATTTTTTAGTGAATTGCACAGAACGTTGGTATTTCACTTGATTTTTGGAGTATTTTTTCTTGAAAGAAATGTATTCAATGATTTTACTGAAATCGATGACTGACGTGTTAAAGTGAATGAAAGTAAATTCGTTGAAGTTGTAGGGCGGGAGGTGACCGCGGACGGAGCCGTCGGCAGTAGTAGTGTTTGCGGCCGCCCCGTCCTGACACTGATGTCAAAAATGTGATTGTTGTAAGTTAAGGAGAAATTTACAAAGCACACATGAGCACAAACCATCCATCCTCAGAGAAAACTACGCTGTTTTAACTCGCGTTTGAATTTATGATACATTTTATTGTAAAAAATATTTTACTATCGCTTAAGTTAGTTGGAACGTTTGCATATAATAGTATTTATTTTCTCAAGAGGAAAGAATTTTTTTTAGTGGCAAAGTTTTGAGAGTTTGTGGATAATATGATATGGATTCTACCATGATATTGATAGTATATTTAATATAGGAGTACGTTTTATGGTTCTATGCGTTTCTTTGCTCCTACATGTGAGATCGATGATGGCATGCCGGCTTCTCATTGTGTTCTTTGGACTGATGTGTTGTACTTAATGTACTTATAACTGTTTTCTCTCGCTCAGACTCATAAGAAAACAGAAAGAAAGAAAAAGACGGTCACCATCGATTTCGACGATTATTTTCGCGTGTTAGATAAATTACTAATATTGTAAGGTGTGTGATTTTAGTTAAGAAATGATAATTTTTGTACTGGAAAGATTCCAAATGAAACTGCATAGGAAAATTATGGTGTAGCTAATGACATATCAAGTAATGTTTTATTATTAATGGAGTGGACGGACACGCGAACGGTTAGTGAAGTATTTACGAGAATTGACGTTTTGTTTGATATTATTATGGACAATACTTACCCAGTTTTGGATTACGCATGTTGAAATAATAAAAGGTTTAATAGGAAATAGTCCCCACCGGGACGCACATATCTACCACTTAGTGGTGTCATTTGAGAAATAAACGAAATAAATAGCACAAGAAACCGTTTTAGTTAAGGAATGATAGAAACGTCGGAAAGGCAAGAAAAGCAAGATATTTGGAATCTTTCTTAACGGAGCTAGTCGCCAAAGATAACTGCTTTTAGATAATTAATGTAATTGTGTATGCACGTAAGTTTTAACCTAAATTAGTTATAATATGATGCTTAAATTGTCCACACACAAATCGATTTTACACACTTAATTAATTAATGCCATCCTGCCAGTTGTAAGGAGAACACAATGCTTATGATGACTAAAGTTAAATGATATCCTACTTAGTGTATGGAGTAGTGTGTATTTTTAGATATCGCATTGTCTATGTTAGTTTAGTGATTAAGGCACACCTTGAGCTTCAAGCCGTGCGAGTCAGGCACTGGCACCGATATTTTTATGGACCTAGTGATAACTCCTCCAAGCCTTGCTTTCCTGGTAGTAGTCTGCCATACATAAGAAGCAATTGATACGCTCAGTTTTAACTTTTCCACGAGAAAAGTGCTTTTGCACAGTTAATTTTAAATATATCACGCGATTTCGCTTGGACATGTGGTTAAGCACAGCACTAGACACTGTAAATAAGGCCAGTCATTAGTATTAAATGACTTCTTATAACATAAATGTTAAATTCAGTCTTAACTTTAATCTACTGAAACACCATTTTGCGCCGTGGCCTTAAATACGAAGGAATGTGTTATCCTTTTATTAAAAAGACATTTGAATTTTGTACAGACTAAAAATTTCACATTTCAATATGAAGCATTATCAAACTGTTTATTGTAAGTGCTATATCTTGTAACTTGTATGATATTGATAACCCTGTTCTGGGCTAGATGTTCGTAGAGTAGTCTCTATATCTACGTCCTATGTCTTAACTTAATGATAATTGTTGATTTCAATATTTCGATTCGTGCATATCCCCATTTAACACGTTTGATAACTTGTTACCTACTCATTAGTTACTTTGAGACTGTTCAAGATGTACTCTATCGAGTTTTCTCTAAGGGAAAGGGCTGTTTCAGCAGATATTTTTGATACTTTGAGGATAATCGAAGGGAAACAATCGCGAATTGTAGATAAAGGATTGTTGGGGGGGCTTCGGTCGGCCGGGGGGCAGGGGGGCGGAGGGGGGATCCCCTCCGAGGAGTGCGCCGGCGACTATTACTTCACATCTATACTTCGTAAGCGTGAAATGTTACTGTAACGAAAAAAAAAACAATGTTGTTCTAATAAGATATGCGATGGTTTTCGCTGATAACTTGTTGTTTTTCATAGGTATTCATAAAATTTCCTTTATTTTTTGTACTCTTTAGTAATAAGATTAATATTAAAATGAAAACTATTCAATGTTGATTACTCTAAAACCAATAATGTATGTGTTAAGTATGGTGTAAACTAGTTTCCCCGAGAGCCTTACTAGTGGAGAAGAAGCCTTTTCCTTAGTTAAAAATTTCCCTTTCCCATTTTATTGTAGTGATATACGATGACGTGGTACGCGCCGCGCAGGCGGTGCCTCTTAGGATAGTCTACGATACGACAGATCGTCTACACTTAATACTACCTACTTTTTATACCTATCTCCCTCAAATAACTCTTGACACACTTCCACTATATACCTACCACACATGACCTCACCTAAATTCCGAAATTATAGCTCTGGCCTAGCAATGGTTTAAGGTAACTTTAAGGGTTCATCATTTATTATTTAGATGGTATGACTCAATTTTAAGACTGATCACAGTAAAAGAAAAAAGACGAAAAAAAAGAAAAAAAATCCTGGATAATTGTTTTTTATCGGTTAAGGTAGGCACTTCAGTTTGCTTCCATGCGAGGGTAGTCCGTAAGTCGAAGGTGTAGGTAATGATAAATTAATGAATAGCCAAATATTGTATGTGGTCGGCTAGTGGACTATCTTCGCTGATGTTACATTATCTATTTTCATCTTCTGTCGACTTCTCTGTCTCTGACTTAAGACGAATCTAAGCGATAAAGATGGAATAAATCCGCGGTAATGATAATGATAAATTGATAACTGTAGCAAAATCAACCGGGTGATCGACGGGATATTGAACAAAAATACTATTTGTTGCCAAAGTGTTGTTAGGGATACATGTAGTTATAAAAACGGTTGTCACATGCATAATTAAGATGTTCTTGGGTGGTTTGAAATTAAGGAGAGAAGTTGAAAAATATTTCCAATGATATATTTTTTCATAATGAACTTGAATGCTAATCGATACATTAAGGTTTATAACTGTGTAGGAATTTAAACTTAACGTGTGGTATTTGTCATTGCCACGAATCACTCTGGCTTCTACTGGTCCCTGGACAAGGATATTTCTCAGTATTCAACAACTACATAATTGATGCCAAAGAGCAGTTTGATCGTGGCAAATGATTTAGTTGTTAGTGTTCATGTTTTAGATCGTATCGCCAGTCTTGGACCGACCTACCTACTACACTCTCCGCCTATTAATGCACATCCTTTTACTCCCACTCCACGGTTCTTTTCAGCACTTCTGTTATACGCACCTATGTTATCTCATTTGAGTGAATTTTTAATTGTTAAATTTGGATTTTCGATAACTTCTGCCGTTTTCCCTCGCTATGGCAACTGGTGCAAGGAGATATGACTTTCTTCTGTAGTAGTATTCCACTACTTTACAAGTAATTGTTCATATTTTAAGTATTGATTTGAATTTTTCTAGAAAGATTTTTCAATCACAATAAAGGTAACCTAATAACCATAAAGTTACTACAGTTAAAAACTTAAATTCCAGCAACGATGTTGAACATAGAAACGAAATAGTATGAATAGTCTTTATAAGATTGATAAATGGTAATTTGTGAAACCAAAGATTATGTTTCATGATATGAATTTGTCTTCCTCTTACATTGAATATTAAGATTAGATTTTTCCAAAGCCAATAAGCCATGCGAGCAAACGAAGCAGTCGTACGAAATCCTAAATTCAATAGGTATTAATATTTATTTGTATTTTTGCTTACACGAAGCTAGTCAACTTCTGATTAGGTTAGCTACTAAGTTACTTCTTAGTTTCATGAGTTAAGTTGGATAAGTTTCGTGGTTCTTGTATATTCTTTTAATTTTGTTTCCCGGGCTTTCCGAGATGCTACTTCTTTCTCTAGTCACATTGTGTCAATTATTTTCTTTACCTTTTCGTTTATCCCAATGTTCCCTCCAGAAACACGTGTAAATTACCGACGAGAATTAAGTAGAATCTGTGTTAGTTGATGGTTGTCAAATATAGCTACTGAGTGTTTTGTTTATGGCCAAAATGGCCGGGAAGCTGAATGTTTAGACGTCATAAAATTATGTTCTACGACTTCAAATGATGCTTCTTCATCATCTCCATTGTTTTTCGTGTGAACTAGCGAGTTTGTGTTTTTGATAATTTTATTATGTTCATATTTAAGAACGACTGTGTCTACTGATTTGTTTCTAATATTATAACCGAAAACGTTGTCAAAGTCTTATGTTTTCCAATTAATATTTATAATCTGAACATTCCAATTTTTAAGGGTTTTAAAATAATAAGACTTTGTTATTGATTGGTTGATTTGTCTTCGAATGCGAACTGTGTGGGTTAAACAACTTTCTACTAATTATAGTGATCCATGGATCATTTATAATGTATCTGTGGATCATCCAGGCGCATTGGTAGGCTGCGTTTACATTCACGCCGAGCGAGGAGCCTCGCCTCTTTTTCCACAACTGCAATGACAGAGACAGAAATAATGTTCCACGCTCGTTCGGTGAGTATGTCACGCGACCTCAAATACTCATACATACTTGTTATTCAGGTCATAATTAAGCTAGCTCTTAAGAATTGATAAATAATATCTGATGATAAATTTACTCGTATGTTGTATTAAAATGATGAACACGAAATAAAGAAACTGGTTTGAGGTGTGTGTTTTATTTTAAGTCCTCTAATCCCGGTTGTACACTCTCGTCGAAGGCACGCGATATCCTTTTGATTTTCACAACTTAAGAAGAAGATTCCTTCCGTGTGGCACGCGTGGTTTGGACGAGTGTGTACAGCCGGTCTCACATGCATGAGCACAAATGGACTAAATCAGGATTGTAAGTCATGACTTGTTTAATACTATGAAGCTTTACGAAACTGTCTGTTATAAACTTGAAGTAAAAACTATGCCAAACCTTGGTTATGTACCACCACAAGTACTTGTGATTGGGTAATAAAAGTCACCATAACTAGTATAATAGTGAACACAGTCCGAAAACTCAACCTTTTGAGAGTCACGCAAATCACTGTGACGGAGAGCTGTCAACCAGTCGCCACGATGTCATTTGCCAGGTATCCTATCTCAAGTCCAAAACATTGTTTCCTATCTGTTATTGGTACGTTTACACGCTTGCCAAGCCTCGGCAAGCCTACAAGACGCAGTTATATGTTAGAGTGAGACGAAACTACATCGTGGTCACTCGTGAACATATAATTTACTTGCCGAGGCTTGGCAAGCATGTAAACGTTGAACGTTTCGGCAAATTTTCATTTATCCGAAAGAATTATTTTCCTGAAATCTGTAATATTTTCAGAATTTTAACATCGTTTTAAAGAACTCATTAGGTTAGGTTAGGTTTGTGTTAAATAAATAAATATAAATACATATATAAATATCGGACAACCTCACACAAATCGATCCAGTCCCAATTAAGCTCAAGAAGGCTTGTGTTATGGGTACCTACAGACGACGATATACGTACTTACCTAATGTAACTACCTATTTCAATTTTTATTTAATAATTACTTAATGTTTTTCTTATAATAATTTGTATTTTGAAATTTAATAGAACTTTTATAATGTATTGACTTGTAAAATGTTGACATTTTATTAATAAATGAGTATGAGTATATAGATAAATATATACTTAAGTACATAGAACAACCATGACCCAAGCACAAACATTCGACTTCATCACACAAATATTTGCCCTGGCCGGGATTAGAACCCGGGACCGCCGGCTCAGTAGGCAGGTGTCTACAAACCGAGCCAAACGCGTCGTCAAATTATAATTATTTTGAAAAGTGTAGGTACAGTTTTGGCTTTCGGACAAACAAAAATTTGGCGAAACGTTACAGATGGGAAACAAAAATTAGTGTTTCAGATAGGTAATAACCCATTTTCCGCTATACAATGTACCATCTATTGTCAGCTGGGCGTCAGGGAGACAGTATCCGAAGAGCAGAGCGGTGGAAAGCAGCCTTCGTATCCAGGCCAATTTTTATTTTGGTCGATTTCTTTTTTTTCTCATATTTCAATAAAATTTGGTGAGTTGGTAAAATTGCTTCTTCTGACCATGGTAAGCCCAATTTCACGACATGTCCTACAAATTTTTATCCATTGAGTTACACAAAATGTTAACCTACAGAAATTTTCAATTTTAATTTTGTTGTCGATTTATTTATTTTTCATTTCGAGCTCCTCATATTGTACAAAAAATTTGTACTTAGTTTTAAGAATTAAAAAAAAAAAACCCATACATTTATTGTAACTCAATGAAAATTTTTGTAGGATTTGGCTTACCTTGTTCAGAATAAGCAACTTTACCAACTCACCAAATTTGATTAAAATCTGAGAAAAAAAAAGAAATCGACAAGAAAATAAAATTTCGCCAATCCAGGTTAAATGAGGGAGGTTCAACTTTACCCTATAAGAGCGAAGGACAAGTATATACTCGAAGGAGGCTTTTAGTTTTTAGACTGAGCGAGCGAAGCGTCTCCGTTTCAGCTTGGCCCAAAACTCTTTTGTATGTCCAGATGCAATTCCGACTGTTCTCTCCTAGAAGTAGAATTTCTCAACCGGTTCTCGTGAAATTGTGTGAGTAGCTTCGATAAGTGTAATTTTGTTGTCGATTCAGTTGTCCGAAAAATTTAAAAATGCCGGAAATATGGCGGTGAAAAATTACAGATATCTGCAATTAAAAAAAAAAAACTCCTAAGGTCTGTCCCACAGAGATGCTAGTCATAGTTCGTAACGTCACAATCAGGGTTCGAAATTATCACGATAATTGCACTCCTTGTTAATAAATAAATAAATATCGGACAACCTCACACAAATCAATCTAGTCCCACAGCAAGCTCTAGTAGTAGGCTTGTGTTATGGACACTAGACGACGATAAACATACTTATAGATAAATACATAAGTACTTAAATACAAATAACATCCATGACCCAGGCACAAATATTAGAGCTCATCACAGAAATATTTGCCCTTGCCGGGATTCGAACCCAGGACCGCCGGCTCCGTAGGCAGTTGCTTAACCACTGCGCCGGCCGCGTCGTCAATCCTTTCGAACCCTGGTCACAGTCACAAGCACAAGCATCATACCAACCAACTAGTACTAGCAAAGATTGCAAAGGTTGTCATTGCATGCATGATCAGTTAAATACTTCACTTCTTGGTGTCATACGTGACACTGAATCGAGATATAGCCAACCTACGGGATATCGCAATGTCACGTTGAATTAGGGCTGTGAAAGACTGACCAATCGGCAATGGGGTCATCTCTGACGTCACAGCACGTGACGCGTCACGTTTCACGTGTCAGGGGATGTTTACGGCAATACCACAGGTTTTCAAGTCAATCGATGATATAAAGACAGTTTGTGTGTTTGTATGCTTAGTTACTTCTTCACGCCTAAACGGCTGAACCAATTTTGATAAAATTTGATACGAACATAGCTGTTACCCTGGATAGGCTTCTTTTTATCCCGAAACACGGGACGCAGCTACTATCCCAAGATAGATAGAATAAGTGGTAAGTAGATCAGCGGGAAACTTGGCAAGACGCAACGACAACGGCAGATGGTGGTCCAGTCTTTTCGACGGGATGAGAGAACAAAGACCTGGTGAAGGTCGCTGGAGTCCGCTGGATGCGGGAGGCGCAGGACCGGTCATGGTGGCGTTCTCTGGGGGAGGCCTATGTCCAGCAGTGGACGTCTTTTGGCTGATGATGATGATGATGATGAGAGAACAAATAATTTTCTAGCAACAGATGGCGCTGTTCGGGTAACGCCACGCTGCTACATCGCGCTGTTAAGATTTTCCAGACAATTTTAGAATTGTGTGTCTCACGAAAGTTTTAAGGCTCTTTATCCGTTGAAAAATGCTGAAATGTACAGTTTGAAATTCACATTGATAATTATTGTTTCAAAGACTACTCGAAATTGACAAAATTTACGTAGAAAACTGTTTGTTTGTTTTTTCAATAATAATGAACTGCACGCAACATGAAATAGCTATGTTGCTATCTAGAACTCAGTGAAAAGTATTATTAAGTTGGTTTGGATTGGTTAGGTTGGTTGGTATTAAGAAATAGTAGTTTATGCAACTGCTACATAATGAGAGGTCTTAAAATACGAGTGTGGTTTTATGAAACAAGCCGTAGGCGAGTTTCATAATAGGATCACACGAGCGTTTTACTAATTATGTACAGTTGCATACACTACTCTATCTACACACATTCATAATAATTATCGTAGATTTTCTTTTATGAAAATATGAAACACTCAGTCCTGCTAATCAGTCCGCGGGTTAGAGGAACACATGAGGTGACTCGCGCGGCGGGGAAGGTCACCATTACAGTATTACATTTTGATAAAAATACTGTAATGGTGACCTCGTGGTGGCTGCGGTACTGTTATGAAATTACATCCCTGATTTTGGCCGCTGCCAAGTATCCTTACCTATAATATCTGAACTTGTTATAAGAATTAAACAAGGTAGATAAAAAATAAGATGATTCAAATGAACTTTCAGTCGCTTGATTTGAATTTCCGGTAAACACTCCATGTGAAATTGACGACAATGCTTTAACAAAATATTGATTTAAACTTAAATGATTTTCGCTCTGATAATGCTTTATTACCTAACGGTAATAAAATACAGTAATAAACAAACAGTAAAAAAGCTTTTTAGCGCCCATCTCGCTACTATACCTATACGAATAACGATACAAGAAGCACACAGGCTAATACAGACCTTATACCGCCAATATAAATAATAATGTCTCTGTTTGACCTTGTGGTTGACTGGTAGAGTAGAGAATGCCTCATGGCATTAAGTCCGCCATTTGTGCTTTTACTTATGTATTTTGTGCAATAAAGTTTACATAAATAAATAAATAATAATTTATAAATAAATATTATGGGACAATCATACACAAATCGACCTAGTACCAAACTAAGCAAAGCTTGTACTATGGATACTAGATGACCATATACATAATATATAAATACATATATAGATAACATCCATGACCCAAGAACAAATAGTCGAGTTCATCACTCAAATATTTGCCCCGGCCGGGATTCGAACCCGGGACCGCCGGCTCAGTAGGCAGGTGTCTGCAAACTAAAAATAATAATAATAAATATAAGCTGAGTAAAGGATGTGTATCAACGCTTCTGTAGCCTGTGTGCTACTTCGGGTACCATACGTAAATA
Source organism: Apotomis capreana (assembly GCA_947623375.1). NCBI lineage: Eukaryota > Metazoa > Arthropoda > Insecta > Lepidoptera > Tortricidae > Apotomis > Apotomis capreana. The sequence goes on along the minus strand of OX392509.1, from coordinate 10,483,075 downwards.
TACAGGGTGATCAGTCCAAATGGGTCAGTAGGGAGAAAATGAAAACTATGAGAGTTAGGGAAATCTGTTCTTTGGAACCATGGCGTCGATTTAAGATTTAATAAATACTGCATTTTTTTTTTATAAATCTTTAACATAACCGGGAATTTAACTTGGTCAAAATTCTGTTAGTAATCGCATCTTTACAGCGATTTTGACCGGGTTATGTATGAGATTTATAAAAAAGTAATAATGCAGTTTTTATTAAATCTAAAATCGACGCCATGGTTCCTAGGAACAGATTTCCCTATCTCTTGTATAGTTTCCGACTTCTCGCTACTGACCCATTTGGATTGATCACCCGGTATATAACGGACAAAGGATTAATACAATTACAGTAGAGACCAAAGTGATAAATTGGTGTATACAAATACAAATACTCTTTATTGCACACCTCCAAGATCAAGGAATATACAACACAACATGAGATACATTCAAATAACAGGCAGAGGTAAACAACAGGCGGTCTTATCGCTAAATAGCGATCTCGAGTGTATTTTACATAATGCCGGCTTTTTCGCAAAAAACTGACCTAGACCGAAGTGACAATTATTACCTAATCACTTAGTCCATAACTTATAGGTACCTTTTAACAGTGAATATTTGTCAGCGAGATTTTCTCCTGTGTTGACCCGATGGCGTGGGATATTTTAACGTACGCCATTCAAACCAAATAAGGTCATTTCCTGAAGTTGTGATCGTCTATGCTGTAAATCTGTAAAATTATGCAAATGTGACTTAGCCAGTTCTTCCCTTTAGTCCTTTAAAAAACTAACTAAATAAGTTAAGTAAGTTACCAGTGGTAACACAATCTAATCTACATAGAAACCCGTAAGTGTCAGTTATATTCAAACGAAACGTGTTAAATCACGTCGTAGAAGTGCAATATCGAAATGTTTTGAATCGGTTCGCGATTCCTCACCAGGAGACCGTTTCGATTTCGTATATATTTTTAGGGTTCCGTACCCAAAGGGTTAAAGCGGGACCCTATTACTGAGACTTCGCTCTCCATCCGTTCGTCCGTCCGTCCGTCCGTCCGTCCGTCACCAGGCTGTATCTCAAGAACGGTGATAGCTAGACAGTTTAAATTTTCACAGATGATGTATTTCTATTGCCGCTACAACAACAAATACTAAAAATAAAATAAAATAAATATTTAAGGCGGGCTCCCATACAACAAACTTGTTATAGATTATGGTACGGAATCCTTCATGCGCGAGTCGGACTCGCACTTGCCCAATTTTACTATCATTTCTATACCGGACGCTGGTATATATTGAGACGCTGCTCTCATATTTTCCGCTCGGCTGCGTATCGATCAGTATCTCGGAAACTTTAGCGCTTGTAGCCTGGCTGCTTCATTAGCAATATTCATTAGGTATTTTTACCGAGATCAGCGGAACGAAAACGGAACTTAACTTCAAGTCGCCTGGAGCTGTTTCGTAACTCATCTTGAACTTGTGGTTTAAGGGTTTTTTTCCTTTTAAAATGTATTTTCTTCATATTATAATAAACTAGCGACCCGCTAGGCTTCGCACGGGTGTAATGCTGATAAATTATGCATGTATTAGACATATAAACCCTCCTCTTGAATCACTCTATCTATTAAAAAAACCGCATTGAAATCCGTTGCGTAGTTAAAAAAATCTAAGTATACATTACGGACAGACAGCAGGAGGCGACTTTGTTTTATACTATGTAGTGATATATTGATAATTTTAACCAATTTTTTAAAGTTAATAATAATTTTCCCTGAGTTCTTGATAGTAACATACAGCTATTTCATGATTTTATTGCGTGCAGTCGAAAATAAGTTGAAAATACCAGGTTACTGCGTGAATTTTGTAACTTTTGAGTAGTTTTTGAAACAAAAATAATCAATGAACAATTGTAACTGTAGGTATCAAATATACATCAATAAATCGCAATGGCCCTATTCGAAGTAGTAACATTGACAATATGTCGAGAAACATCTTTGATTACAGAAAAAAATATCTAAATCAATCAGCTTTTTTGAATGGCTAAGACCAATACGGGCGTCCTTTCTATTGGACCACTGAACTTCAAGCGAGAGCCATTAAATTTTTCAACCAGTTGCTTCTTGCGTGCCTTAGCCCTTTACATACATAAGATCCATGGCCCAGGAACAAATATTCGAGTTCATCACACAACTATTTGCCCTTGCCGAGATTCGAACTCAGGACCTCCGGCTCAGTAGGCAGCTGCATCTCTGCACCAACCGCATCGACAAAATGCTATAACTCCTGGATTGTTAATAGCTGTAACGGTATTGTACCAGGAGAAAAACCAAACGCGCAAAATTTGCCTAGTTCATTTGCAAATCTTAGAACACTGGAAAGCGATTAAAAATAAATCCTTATAAAAGCAAGTTGAGAGGGGCGCGGGAGTGCAGTCGGAAGATGCCAAGTCCATTGCAACTAATTTGCCGCGCGCCGAGATTTCAATTAGCCGCTGCGGCCTCCGGGAATTGAGTGCATGAACACTCATCTTCTACGATGCTATTTATACCGCGTGGCTATGTTATGTAACATATAAAGTGCTAACAAATTAGATGCCAATACTTTCGAAGCTGATAGTATTCGACTTTGGGAGTTACTATCAGCTAGGGAAAACAAAAAAACTAGGGAAATAACTTTGGTACGTAAAGACACCCTTTCAATGAGTTGTTCAATATTTTCTAATAAAAGACTCTTTGATTTGAAACCTCTTGACTGTCACGTAACTAGCTAATAAAAACACAGTTGTAATTTTTGTCAATTTTTGTTTAGGTTTAATAAAAGACACATCCTGTCGACTACGCCTATACTTACTCGTACTTTCGATATGGAATTATAATGTGGGGTAATTATGGTGCAACTCTGCAGCAAAAATATCGATCATCTCGCCACTAGGTGAAGCATAAATGTAACATGTCGCCCACAATATCGAACGTGAACTAAAATTCCATCCCAGATTCAAAAGCGTTTTGACATTCCACCCAGGAATCTCAGGCTATCACAGAAGATCGCTCGTATTTTCCAGCCGATGTGCCGGCGCAAACGACATCTTATCTCGACCCCGGGAATATTTCACAAGTAGTTCGGTGCAACTTTTCGAAGATTGGCCCCAATATTTATAGTTAGCTAGCTTAGGTTGGCAGCGTGCAGCGTTCAGTGACGCTCACATCGTTCTCTTTATTTATTTTATCTAATAGCTAAACGTAAAATGGATGGCGGGGCGTTCGAGCGCCTTTTCTTGTGTGATGAAATTCGTGAACGGAGAGGCGATGATAAATAGGAGGATTTAATGCAGTGATGTGACGTACTTTATTGATGTGTTGGGAGGTTAAATTGTTTTGTTTACAGCGTTGTGACAGCGCACCAAGACTCATCGCCGCCAGGCTCTAGGCCTGTTTCGACGAGAAATATCGATATCTCTTTTTTATCATTGTCTCGAAGACCATAAATATTTGTGACGGCCTAAGGCTGCATGTTCACAGGAGCCGAGCAGAGCGAAGCTGTGTAAAAAAAACCAATCACATTCCTCAAATTTGAATGCACTCCTTTTGTGCTTCATGGAGACACAGCCTGATTGGTTCATTTACTCCGCTCCGCTTCAGTGAACAGACAGCCTTATGGTACTAAATTTGTTGATAAGTTGTAATTTAAGGAGATATTATGACTTATGTCACTTAACGCAGCTCGATTAGCCAAAATATAATCTACAGAATATGGCCGATTCACTTTTTTTTTTATTAATGCAGTCTGCTCGATATATTGCAGTGTCTCGTTGAATCAGGCCAAGAGTCACACTTTTTTACATCCTGTATGTGGGATGTCGTTGCAACCGTCATCGTATGTTCTGTTAAAAATAAAATCCATAAAAAAAATTATGAGCATTTTTTTAAACTACCACCTGAATTTAAATTATATCAATCAAAGAAAGGATTGTCCCGTCACTAAACATAATATGTTATATGTATAAATGTATTCTGTACACATCATAAATCCTATTTCGGAAACCTAACATCCAAAACATCCCTGAATTTTTGATATTGCCTTATAAATATTCATTCGTCCGGTCTTGACGGTTGCAATTAGAAAGATGGACTTCCGAGTATTATGCTAATTTCTTGCTCAAATAACATTATAGGGACCGTCTGTTTTTTTTAAATGTAAGACAAAACCCTGACAAGTTGAATTGCGACTCTGTCGGAGTAAATCTTTGATATTCAATTACAATTTTAATTTGGAAGGTTTTCGCTGCAGGCGGAACGGGAATTTCGTTGGGAACCAGAGAAAAGTCGGCTTGTTTTTTATGGTTAAGTTTTTAAATCTGTTCTTGTGATTTTTAATTGAATTTACTTGGGAGTTTAGGCCCATAGATACGTTTTGTCACTGAAATATGATGTTCTTAATACACGTAACTGATCGACTTCGTTGTCAAATCTAGGGTATATATATCAGCCTATCAACGCGGCCACCCGAACCTCCGATTTGGTCGATGGTCTACCATGGTGAAGAAATGATGCACGACCTGATCAGATCGGCTGAAATTCCTGATCGACTGGCAGCACAGCACTATATAAATAGCACTGACGCTGACAAGGTCCAAGATTCGTAAAACAAAAGCAGGCTGATTAAATTGTTACACATAAGTGAGTACACCAGTATATTGCTCAGGAAACGGGTAGATCTCCTTAGTCGAACCCTCAACTGTCGAGGATCGTGAATTCGTGATCCTATAAATTTGTCGTCATCGACAAGCTGTCACGAGCGTAGAGATGTGCTGTTATCGAGAACGTTTGCCGATTTGTATGGAAATGTTCTCGCGCGACAAGGAGTCGCGTGTCAAGTTATGCTAGACGTACTGCGCCACCCTGAAGCTCATGGAATGGCATCTTGACTGCCTTCATCGGTAATCATCTGTCCATCGCTTTGGTCTGCGGCCACCTGGTCTCCTTGTCCTGATCTTTGCTGCATCGGTTTTCTGAACTCGGGTGCAGACGAAAGCATAATTTAGCTAACCTAAACTCATCCATATTTCTATATTATATCTTCTGTATGAAATTGGAACACGGGGGGGACTAATTTTCATTTCTCAAACAGGCTTCAAAGTATCACGTTTCGGGCGGAACAACTCGAGAGAACTGTAAAGGAATTTCATACAAAATTGAAGGCCTAGGCCGGAAAGATTTTTTTTTACATGGCATCCGTGCATAACAGGCTAAACAACTAAATTATATTGTTTTTGATTGGTGTATTTTTTTATTTCATTGAATAGGTATGTTTGAGAATTAAAAGCACTGTACATACTTTAGCCGTGAAAAGGTCTTGTCGGCTTCGTATCACTATCCAGCTTTCCTACGATCGGCCGTCTACACCTACTCACCCGGCAAGCTTCTTTCCCTGCGTCTGCAGTAATATACGATTCAAATCCCGTTGATTTGCACTTCGTTATTTATTTGCTGTTGCGGCAGGGGCGCGGTGAATTGCTTCATCGCTTGGCGTTGAAAAGGTTAACACCGGTGACCGCCATTACCTACTCACCCGGCAAGCTCCTCTTTACCGGCGTCTGCAGTAATGTACTATTTTTTTTCATGTAAGGAATGCTTTATCAGTAGATGGCAGCACAAGCTGCTAACTTTAAACTTAATGCTAAATTCGAGACATGTTTTTAAGGAGCTGGTAAAACGTAGAGCTCAAGTCTATTATGGCGTGAAGCACACTTCATTACTCGCTGCGCAAACTTGAAATTTGTATTCAAATGAAAATATCCTGCATTCAGGAACTCGCAAACATATTCCCTTTAAGGTTGTATAAAGCCGCAGTGCTGATACACGCAGTAGAGAAATAACGCAACATCTATACGAATATTATCTAATTGTAATAAAAACCGGCCAAGTGCGAGCGGAGTCTCAGTAATAGGGGGGACGGGCCTTTGGGTACGGAACCCTTAATATTGAAAAGCCTATTTTGAAGTCACTGAATAGATATTATTTTGACTTTTAGTGTGTTTGTATGTATGTGTCATTGTACTTTCATCACGGCTGGGCTGGCCTGCTGGATCGATTTCAACAGTCTTTGGTACACGGGTAGCTGGGTCGACTACGGAGAACCAAAAAAGAGTTATGACTTTTTCTGCCGTGTTACGGTAAAAGATCGTATCTTTATACGGATGTCATAGTAAGATACGTCCTTTTGCCATAGCATGGCAGTTTTCTTCTGCATGTGAAGTTAACCCTGCTTAAATACATAAGTAAATGCATGTCAGACAATCTGACCACCTGGCTCCGTAAGTAGCAGGACCTACACGCAGAAAAAGGTATATTTTTGCTTTACCTCAGTCTTGTAAAAAGTATAAAGTAACCGTTTTGGCGTGAGGAGGCCACTAAATCCCAGATATGAAAAAATAAATCCTTCTAATTTAGACACTACCAAAAATCCTATCCACTGATTGAACGCTATAATAATCAGTAACAATATTGAAAAATTAAACTACTGCATTTAAACAACGTATACTATGCTCAGAGTTTACACTTCAAACGACAGGTCATGAATTTTGGAGTACAGCTCTACGATGCGGCTACGAGCTACGGCGTAGCGTTGCCGGTGCTACGGCGTAGCTGATTTGATTCCCAAGTCTTCCGGCCATTTTTCATTAAGACCTTTCAGCGCTTTGCTGCGCATATTCTGAATGAAATTGTATTATTTTTTTGGTGAAGGTGCTGCGTATTCTAGAAGGTTAGAATATATGAATTGTTATGCAATTTATTTATACGCTTCTATAGTTTAAATTATAAAAAATCATGCTTATTTAAAAGTATTAATTACGAGAAAAAAGGTGTAATTTCTTTCTTTTTTTTTGCCAAGTAACTGATCTGAATGAATTGAGTATCATAATAATTCATTAGAATTTACTATTTGCTTGTAAATATAGTGGCTTGTCTACGAAATCTAGATACTATTTCGATTTCAGCATTTCATTTTTCACGGGTAGCTGAGTACCCCGGATTTATAGGATACAATTGAAATTTCAACCTACTTACATTTCAAATCTTGCGTAGTCGTGCCAGGAAGTGACTACCCAATACGACCACAATGACTGTGCCAGATTGACAAAACTATAAAGGTACAATTTTTTTAAGCAAACGTTCAAAAATAGCATTTATTTTACATAGAAAACTACCGTGAGTCTCAGACATAGAAAAACGGTAGACATAGAAAGATATAAAAAAACGAGTTTACTTACGTCATAGAAGTCGAATATCGCTCGACATGTTTCGAATCGGTTCGTGATTCATCACAGGAGAGCCGATCAGTCCAACCGAGCACCGGCAGAGCAGATACAGTGCTCGGTTGGCCGTCGCCGCGACTGATTTTAAAATTTATTTTGATGAATTTGTACTCCAACAGAAATAAAAAAAAGCTGCCGTGGTCATGCCAGAGAGTATCACACGTTTTTTCGCATCAGCGATGTCATATGGATATGAAATGCGAGTCAAAAAGGAAACATTTAAAATTCAGACACTTACCCCACTCGCATATGAATTGAAAAACAGAAATGCACAGCAGTTTGAAAAGGTACATTTTTCACTTACGAAATGTACAGTCGAGTTCAAAAGAATATTATTAACCTCACTTCACGTGAATAAACACATTAGAAGGTGCCTGCGGCTTCGTTCGCGTAACCTTCCTTTTCAACCGACTTCAAAAAAGGAGGGGGTTCTCAATTCGGTTTTTTTTTAATGTTTGTTACGTTTGTTACCTCAGAACTCCGTCATTTATGAGCCGATTTGGAAAATTATTTTTAGGTTCATGAATAGACATCTCAAAGTTGGTTCTATAAAATTTTAGTGAAGATCGGATGACGAGATCCAATCCATGAGGAATCGAAGGAATTCCTGAAATTTTATAGGCACTTATAATATTTTTCATATATTTTCTAAAACTATTTAAGTATTAGCATATGGTAGTCATCATCTTCAATGCTGCGCTGATGATGGAAGGTACAACTCCTTAACGGTTAGGAGTTAGGAGATAATTCAAACGAGATGCATGCCTTTAAGACCTCCCCGATCACCCCGCCATAAGTATTTTATATGAATCACTAAAAGCAAAAAAAAAATACAAAAAAAGAACCGACTTCAATAATACTAAAAAGCCAAAAATAACCCGTTCAAACACCGATTACATTTGACTTAACCTTTGAAGTCGGTGCAAAACCTCACGTAAACAAAGGGTGAGTCAAATGTAATCTGTACTTGAACGGGTTATTTTTGGCTTTTTAGTTTTATTGAAGTCGGTTCTTTATTTGTAATTTTTTTTATGCTGTAGGCGGATAAAAAGTGTCTCGTATCGTATAAGACTACGTATCGGTATAAGAGTAGGGTTATACTCTTTGGATATCCAGCTATCCCGGTACCAAAATTGGTAAACAGGTACACAGTTCCGAAGCAATATGCAGCCTTCGCTCGATGCGTCCCCATAGCTCACGCTCATTGGCCACGCAAGACCTGCATCGCGCTATTAATTTTCCTAAAATTATGACCCGTCTCCATAGAAAATAGATTTTCAGTAAGAGACAGACATACTATGAGTTGGCATTTTATATTTCATATTTCATTTATTCATAATCATTATATTTTATATTGTGGTAACAGGTTTTTATAGAAATTAATATTAAGTACATAGAGAATTTTAATGGAACAAGAAAAGAAAATATAAAAGGACCATTAAATTAAAATTAAAACTAAAGAACTAAAATGTAAAATCTGAAATAAAAATAAATCTACAAAACTGTGCCCCCGCGGCATGGTCCCGAAGACGCTGGCAGCATTTCCTCGCTGAATCGCAATCCTGATGCGTTGTGCGAGGAAGCTGGCAGCTCTTCGGTCACCAGTAGACTCAATGAGCCAATCATTAATATTACCTGTCATATTCATTTCATTATACATAAAATAAAAGATAAAAATTACATTCAACAGTAAAAATTAAAATGACTCTCTTAATTCGAGCACTCACTGTAACTAATAACTACGTGTGTCACGTGTTTTTCTTTTTTTTTTTAACCTTGTCGTCGAGTGTACGATTGCGACGTAGTATGCTTCTCTCTCATCAAGAAATTACGATGAAAGCGGACAAATTGATTTGTGCTAACAGATGACACTGTACGACTGGCGCCGCGCACCCGTACAAGACCAGTATCGCGTTATTAATTATCCTAAAAGAAAATTTGTTTTCAGTAAGAGACAGTAATGTGACTGGGCCTCTTATATTTATATTGTATAGGTATTTCGTTTATTCATGAGTAATATATTACATGTCATATTTATTTCATCAGTTACAATGTACCTATAATAAGTATTACATTAAAAAAAATACAAATTACATTATTCAATAAAAATTAAAATGAGCTCTCTCTTAATTCGAGCACTCACTGTAAATAATTAAAACGTGTGTCAAGTGTTTTTTTTTATTTTAGATTTAGATTACACATAAATGAGTCATTTTCAAAGTACATCAAAACTTAATTGATTCCATTGTGTTACGATAGTTAGCCATACATTTTGTATAAGTAACTTTCGTACACAAAAAAATGCGATCGTAATTTGGTTTTTATTAAGCCCTTAACTAAGTACATGTATTTTGACAATTACTCAAATTGTTTTTAACGTTGTCGTCGAGTGTACCAGCGAAGTGACGTAAATATGAAATTATGTTGTTTCAGCGCTACATTCATCCGGCAGCCGTACGTCACGCGGACAGCTCGCCGGGTTTAAATAAAAGGAATTTATTTTTGCGACGTTGTATGTTTCTCTCTCATCAAGAAATTACGGTACATATATAGATAACATCCTTAAGCCAGGAACTAGAGCTTCCAATCCATACAGAAAATCCCGGTTTAGAACTGAGTCGCAGTTTGCATCAGGCTTAGGTCTCAAATGGGCAAAGCAAAGTCACGGAAAAAAACTAGAAATACATATTTCTCATTTCGATCACGATTATCGCTATCACATCTCCCGGCAAATTTCTAAATCACCGCAACTCTCATCCCCCCATCTCACCAAATCGATTCTTTCACACATTATTGTCCGCCCAACATATCGCTTCAATATATATCCGTTTGTGCGTCTGTCTGTCCGTAAATAGAGGCCAGATTGGAAGCATCGGCCGAGTTTTACTGTCGATAAAACTGAAGTGGTTTCGACGATAAACATGTACAGAATACGGGGCTTTGTGGGGTTTTTATAACCTTTAGAAAAAGGTGAAGTTACGGTCGGACAGAGAACTAATCAAGATTGACAATCTAGCCCAGTATTAAGGTAAGAACGACCTATCTTTACGAGTGACCTTCGTTTTATTCGATGTTTCCAAGCTCTTAAGTTGGAAGTCTAATTCGACCTGGGGCCTGAGAAAAATAAGGGTCAAAGAGTACCTATACATGTGTTGTGCAAAGTAAATGTAGCTGGCTTTTTTACTTTGTCACAACAATAAAATAAAATCTGTTTATTTCAGACCTACAGATACATATTTTATTAGTTACAAAGCGCCTCCTAGTGTGTCCTAGTATACAAATTCACCTATATTAGTATAGGTACTCGTATACAAAGCAACACTTGATTTAGCATGAATGTGCCACAATTAACAAAGGTGCCTTGCCTATCACCACATCAACCCAATGGTTACCTATGTATAATTATCTTTGTAACGTTTCGCAAAATTTTCATCATCATATAATTATAAAATAAACCTAACCTAACCTAGTGCTTTCTTTAAAACTGTTTATATAAAATCCTGCAAGTATTTTGGATTCTAGGAAAAAAATACTTTCGGACAAAAAAAACGTTACAGATGGGAAACAAATGTTTAGGAGTTGAGATAGGATACCCGACTGAGCGTTTGGTCCATGGAGAAATAACAGATTTTGAAAAGCAAAGGAATACTGATCTGGATGAGAAGTGTGATGCAATTAAGGTCAAACCACCAACGCCCCTCAGTTATAATTATGTTCACGGTATCCTTACGTGCCGCCAATGCTTGCGTACGTTCACGTACAAGATTGGCTATTGTAGTCATATGAGCGCACACAATAGGGCTAATCATCATAGCTCCTAAACACTGGCGTAATACTTAGTATATATATTGTATGCAACTAATCTAAGTAGAAAGTTAAAGGGGAGCTATATTGCCCATACCTCCCCTTTACCTTTCTAATTAGATTACCAAAAAATAGGTAAAAAACATTTTTTATGATGTTTAATTTGCTGTATTTAAAGTCAAACCTGCGGGACCTTAGAACTGAATATAAATGAGACTTTAGTTGCAAAAGCTATTTACAAGTCAAAACTTCGGATCGCACGATCTTATTGCTGCAACTGTTGCAAGTCACTTGTCAAAGGATCGCTTCGCGCCCGAAGCGTCTATTTATTTACGCGAGACGGAGCGAGCGTCATTAAAGTCTTGTAAAATCAATTTCCATTGTATATCTCACCGTATTATGAACGTCATTAGTTTATAGTTTGCACGAGATTATAAACTGTCGATAAATTGTGAACTAAACCGCCCAATACTGCTTACGATATAACGTACTAATTTTTAGATAGTTTATAAATTATAATCTATCCGTGTCAGTTCACAATTTCTCGACAATTTATCCCTAGTAGGTTGAGCGAATATGATAGTGTTTACTGTGGATATAAGGAAATTTAGTGCCTCTGCATTTCGCTGCGGATAATGCATGTACTTATAATGTCAGAAAATAGTACATTATTGCCGAGGCCCGGAAAGTAGGGGATTGCCTGACGAGGTGGTTTGCAAGCCGAGCATCGCGAGGCTTGCAAAAGATGCGAGTCGGGCAATCCCCGTTTTCGCCGAGGTTTATATAGTGCTTTTCTCAAACAATGTGACGAAATAATAAAAATACACCTGCAAAATAACAAGTAATTTAATAGGATTAACAAGAAAAACGAACAACAATCAGTTAAGTACACAAATTAAGTAGAGGTATGTTTGTTTTATTCTTTCCAATAGGCTGCCGCGTACACTTTCCCTCTTTATATTTTAAGAAAAAACGATTTATATATTAGTGTTTGGGGTACGAAGTTCTATGTATATGTATTTTCGAAAGATATTGAGGTATTCACCGCGGATGACAAATACTCGGTCAATTTTTGTTTTAGTGTCGCACAATTTGACAATCATAGATTCATAAGAATCATAGATAGCTTTCGATGTCTTCCATGGTAATATTTGTAAATTGTAAACTGCGGCTCGCTCCGTTTAGTCCCATGATAAGGGCAACCTATAAAGAAAATATATTGATTTCCAGTTAAGCACATACTTAACTAAAACAAAAATAACCAGTTCAAAATAGGTACATTTTATGATAAAACTTTTACCTTAACAGCCAAGTAGCGTCTGGTGCTTCCTTTAAAAAATTGACAACATTTTCTCCAGTCAAAAACTTAAATTTCTTGTTTTTATAACCATCGGATTGTCTTTTTAAAAATGTTGTCAGGTTCGTGTAGAAAACGAATTTGCATGTTTGCTTTCTTTCCATAACATAAATTGGTCGTACTTGATTATATTTATCTCTTAATTTAGTAGGTAGCATTATATTATCTATTTACTCGAAAATCATTTACGCGCATACGCTCAATAGCAATTAAATAAAATTGTAATTTTAACGCCTAAACTTACTTTTTCATCTAACATCTAAAAAAAAAACAAAACTTGCATGAACTTTTAAACATACTTTACACGTTACTGATTCCATCCGCTGACTATTCGCCCGCTCGAATGGCGTTGGATGTTGTCGGGCGTCAATTAGAAACGAAGGCCAATCTGATCAGCTCGGCAAAGTTTGCGAATGTGTGAATGCTACTTATACTACGATTTCTAATTCAAGACCAAAAAAACTACCACAAGGTTGCCACTATAATAAATTATTTTTACAATAGTAAATCCTTTTTCTTTTTTAAACACACTAAGATTATTTATTTATTGGTAACTTTAACTCTATGTTTTAACAAAATAATTAGATATATTTATTATTACATAAATATGAGAAGAGATAATAAAAACTTAAATGTCGGAGATTTTTGGTACAAAATCTGGTATTGTAAGTAGTAGGGATTCGCCGATACTACGATACGGGGCGGACGGGCCTGATGGGCGGCATCCAGGGCGGATTTGGCGGACCACGAAACCTAAAAAAAAAAAAAAAAAAAAAAAAAAAAAAAAAAAAAAAAAAAAAAAAAACAAATAGCCCCCTACTTGGAGCGTTTGGAATAGGTCCCAGGACGCTCAGACAGCTCTGTCAGGACTTACAGAACGCCCTACGCTAACAATGCAACACCTTCCCCGACCCATCGACCCTTTTCTATTGTCTACCCGAGCTCGGGTTTTATTGCCCTCTCGGACGCCGAGCTCACTTTTATTACGGTCTACTATTGTTTCCCTCTTTTATATTTCTCTTTGGCTTCAACTGCCTACAACTTCCTTTCCAAACGGTATACATCTTTTAAGAACATTCTTTAGGTAAAGCTGGACAAATACCTAAACATCTCATACCTAAACTATCAGACTAGGTCCGCCACCTTGGTTCTTATTGGAATCGCTGTTTCAACCCAGCCTGTCTCACATCGTCTCTTTACTCCAAGGTTTCTTACTACGTGATGTGTGCTACGGTGTACGTATCACTAATCTAAGCTAACCTATGCTAGATCACAATTCTAACCTAACCTAACCTAAGCTACAGGACTACGCCCAGCTAACGCAGGATACGTTAACTGACTACTTAACTTCAGGTAGCCTTACTTCAAAGTATGTATTTTGTTACTCACTACATATGCTGCATTTCGAACGTTGTTCTATTTATATATTTTATCTTGTTCAACTTAACATTACTTCTAACTTATCACCTAACTTCGAAAACTTAATTTTGAAGAACTGCTTTATTTACTTACCTACTTAAAACTAGCTACGAGCACAGTACAGTTGTTTTGGTCTTAAGAACGCTGTTCTAACCTAACCTAACCTTGCATAAATTTGAGTACGTACTCAATGTTACTTTCATCTCTTTTTTGTAATAACCGACTTCAAAAAGGAGGAAGTTCTATGTAAAAATATTGCCTGTAGCATAAGGATAATACGAATCTAATCTTACAATAGTAATGCGGTATTTTATACAGTAATAACTGCTTCAAAACTATACTAACTTATTTAAGCTGTAAGTTAAAAATACGAGTTCTAGTTTTGCATATTTATTTATTTCGTCAAATATTATGTTCTTGAATAGATGCTTAAGAAAATACCTGAATAAACTTTGTAACTTGTACTAACGTGTATTTGTAGTAGGCTGAACTAAACTCGTTGATTTTTTAATTTGTTTGTTGGGTCCATATTGTTTGTAAAGATTTATGACAGGTTTCTTCTCCGAATCATCAAAAGATTCGAAAGTCTATTATAAATTTTATTACTGTTTGTTGGTGGCTGTTGGGCGCGGTACAAACTAGTCGAAACGTGATTTTAACGGTAATCTATTGTCACATCCTTATAAAAGCCGATGGACAGTGACGATCTATAAGTATTCAGAACCGAGTCGTGCTTGTTACCAGAGCTCTCTCAGTGTACAGTGACATAGTGTTGAATCGTGCTACAGTGCTTATAAAAAATGGCAAATGTAAGTATGTACTATTTTTTATAAAATATGTATGTAGTATTTTTATGTACTATTTGTTTAACAGTGTTTTTTTTTTCTGTAACTTGTGTTCATCGTGTTACTTGTTAAGTGTGTTAATCGGATGTATAACTTATTGTTGAATATTGTTACAGTTCACGGAAAACACTTTCAAGAATTTTTATTACCCTGAACCTGAACATGATGATTCAGGGAGTGATGAAGAAGGCACACTCGGTTTTAAAGTGAAACAAGCCATAGCGAAGAAACGTCCTGCAAATAGTATCGAGAGTTTCTTTGAAAAACCGCAGAAAAAAGTGAAACCAGTGAAGAGATCTTCCAGTGTGTCGCAAAGTTCCCATACCGGTGTTGCTTACCTATCTTCGGGTAAAGACGATGCTGCGTATGCATCACACCTTATTAAGATAGAAATATACGATCTTGAAAAAGTTAGGAACATCGCACCAGAAGAGCACTGGAAGCACGCCGATGTGAGATTAAAATCTTACATCTCAACTGAGCAAGATCCACAGCTTGAGACTGTCCGTGATGTGATATACAACATAACGAAAGACATAGCTTCAAAGGACACTTGCGTGAAATATTTTATAAACAATACGAAAAAGTAAACTAAGTGTTTGTGTAGTTTTAATACTAGGTTAAAACTGTATTTATTATATAAGACATAAGATAATATTTTATAACATACCCTTGTGTACTACTAGTATTATATATTTCTTACTGCTTAAACAACAACTTTTTGTTATTCAAAATTGTTAAGACTCGTTTTATAACCACATGTTGTAATTTGTTTTGTAGCCTAATCATATTGATCTATTTCCCTTTGCAAATGTATAAAAGTCTCCACCCTTTAATATAAAATCACTAAGCTACGTTTGTTATTTTAAGGAAAAAATTTGTTGTAATGTAAACACTATTTTTAGGTAAATAAGGTATAATTAAGGTATTATTTATAAATAAAAAAAATCAGTTTAGTATATATATATTGTTTTATTTCACAAAAATTGACTTAAACATATTTCTTAAAATTAAATCGTTACAAAGAGAATTCTCAGAAAACAAACTCAATAAATCGCTCATAGTTTTTCCTTGATACTTAAAATATAAATAAACTAAACAATATTCGCCACAAACTGAAGTAAAATGATTTTGAAGTGGTCTTTGGTTATAAAACCACCGTTTTGCATTTCTATTCAAAAATAACTTATGATAACCAGTAGGTTTCCGACCAAATGAGTCAAAGTATTCCCCTACACCTTTAGCATCAATATGCATTGCAACCCAATGGGAACCTGGTTTCGAATCAGGGTCCAAATTGCTTACAATAAAAACTGGACGAGCAACCCAAATAGGGATTCGGTTAGCAGCAAAAACATTTGATTTAAATCTAGGGTTAATTTTTTTCATACAATATTGAATTTCATTAGTATCCATAATAAATAAAATATGTATACATTCATCGATGATGTTACAAACACAGATTAAGAAGAAATGAGATTAATTGTTAATTTCACTGTATTTATATTTATTTTAACTGTTGTAATCTACAGATACATCACGATTTTTGTTTATTTCAATAACATTATCAAATTCAGCGTACACAATACAGTTAATAGTAGTGCTCAAGGCATTATCAAAACGAACTTCTATCCGAACACTTCCGTGTCTTACAAGGTTCCAGTGTGAGGTAGAACTGGCTGACAGGTCAGGCGTCAAATCGAAACATAACAAACAGTAACCTTCCCCGTAATCGGTTCTGCTTATTGCATTACCTTCATTGTGGAAGTGAATACCAGTCCCAGAAAATAGAGTATGATATGTTGATGCTATTAAACCAGAACTAAATGATGGTTGTAATGTTTGTAGGGTTTTATATATTAGTACACTAGCAACACTAGTTATAAAAATAATTTTAAGGATAGGGTAGTTGTGGTTTGAATAAAAATGGTTACCCTCAACCATTTTTTAAGAAAACCACGCGCTAGGGAATAAAAGGATGCGTGACTTGGCCGACGGGGTTGTTCTGTTCTAGCCGTCGTAGTGAATAAGTGCTAACCGAACTGTTTATAAGTGCTATTTGTAACGGACACAGTGTGAAATAAAATAATTATTCATATTGAAGTGTGATTTTATTATACTTCAGAAGCAGGGATAAGAACTGTAAGTATACGCCCAGTTTTGATTATTTTCTTTACGAACTAGTATTTTGCTGTAAATTACATATATTTATTCCACCTTTTTTATAAATCGTAATCTAGCGATTGACATCATCAATATTTCGGGATAATTCCTCTGGTCTGGTATATACTGGAACTATTTAAACTTAGATTCTAAAATACCGTATGGACACGTGCTTACCGTAGCCGTTGCCCATACTCATTAGTATCCTAGTGAGAACCTTTATCACAGATTAAAATAATAGTAATCCTTTATTAATTTTAAATTTTAAAACTGGCGATCTCGTTGCAAGTCCATGTGTTATGTATATTTCGTGTTTAAGGTTACTTTAGCCATAGTTCATGCTTGGAAATTATATAATTCAGTGAATAGAATAAAAATTCTCAACAATTAGGTTAGTGAATTGTCACCACTGAAGTCTCAGGAGAATCGGTGGATGGTCATCAATATGACTCATCATAGGTGGGTGCTAATGTTAACATTAATCAGTGGGCCTACTTGTCCCACCGGTGGGCACTCTTTTATAGAAGCAATACTTCTTACAGAGCACGTGTTGCGAAGGTAAATCAGTTTGCGATATTTTTACATTCTACCCACATGTGGGCAAGGTTATCCCACCAGTCCCAACATTTGGCAAGTGGAAGAATGTACCACGTTTGGGGTATTAAAGGGGGTCGAAAATTTTATTATTTTTGCGCTACGACGCACGGTTTTCGAGATAATCACTTATTTTATGATTTTAAAATTTTGCCGTATGATCTACCCTCATTTAAACAAAGTGCGCTAAATATTTCACAAGGGAAAGAAAAGATGACGTCTGGGGTATTAAAGGGGGTAGAAAATTTCATTATTTTCGCGCTACGACGCACAGTTTTCGAGATAATTATTGTTTTTGATGTACCGTCATTTGAACAAGGATGTTGTCTGTCTCAACGTGCACATAATGGATGAATAGGGCCGTTGGGGGTATACATTACAGGGGCCCTCCATATTCGGAGGTAATTTGATTTTAACGACCTTTTACTAAGGTATATAGATGGTGAATATGTTTTAAAACAAGATAATTCTGTTTTCATGACCACCGGCTTGAGGAATGGATGACGACACTCGAAGAGGTCGCAGTGAAGATCAGCGACGCTTGCAGACGCCAAGAAGTCGCACACGAAGCCGCAGCGCTTTGAGGAGGCACGACAGAAGTGTCAGCGTATTAAGCAGAGGCGACGGGAGTCGCAGCCTGCAAGAAAGGGAGGCTGAACTGGAGCGGGGCCGTCAACAACTACTGGCATTGGAACGCGAGGTGCACCGAGATCGAGAAAGGATATCTCGGGCGCGTACCTCGCGTACTCGGGACCACGATGCCGCCAGCGGGGACCAGAGCCGGAGCAGCGCGCAACGCCGCCGTCACAGTCGCACCGCGAGCCCGCCGCGATTGCGAGAGCGCAGCTGCAGCGCAGCAACGCATCGAAGCCGTGGACACCAAAACAATCCTCTGCTTGAGGGACATCGGGAGGATAGCGTGTCATCGAACAAAAGGTCACGTACACCTTCATTCTCTATTAAAGACGTAACAGACATCATAAATTCTATTAAAACTGGTCTCTCATCTCAGCCATTGACGCAGGGGACTTTGAAAAATATTGGTCATAAAAATATTTTACCAGAATTTGATCCGTCCGCTAAAAATCAACGCATAGATATTTGGTTGCGTAAGGTTAACGAGTGCGCTAGCGTCTATGGGTGGGATGAAAAGACCACAATACATTTTACAATGCAGAAATTGCAGGGTTTGGCCAAGGTTTGGTACGAGGGTTTAAATACAATATTATTCACGTGGTCAGAGTGGCAAGAAAAGCTGAGAAGTGCCTTCCCTTGTGAGCAAAACTATGGCCAAACCCTGGAAAATATGCTAAGGAGGAAGAGCAAGTTTGGTGAACCAATAGAAAACTATTACTATGAAAAACTAACGTTAGTCAATCAATGTGACATAACTGGCAAACGTGCAGTAGACTGCATCATCCATGGGATAACAGATAGGACCATGAAGTCTAGCGCGTTGGCATTGTGTTGTTCTCAGCCTGATCAACTTCTTCAATTTTTAATGAGCAACAAGGAAGCACCGTTGCCGGAACGCGGGTATACTAAAAATCAAAATTGGGCTGATAGCAAGCACAGTGCCCAAACGAATTCTAAGGCTAATAATAATTCTAATAAGAACGTTCGCAAGTTCCAGTCGTATGTTTCAATTGCAAGGAAACAGGTCACCCTTACATGCGCTGCCCCAAGCAGTTGATAAAATGCAACAAATGCAACAAGATAGGTCACAATGCTGAAAATTGTCACGTCAAACCCGAAATGTCAGGATGTAAGACCAATCCAGCAAAGACAATGGCTATTACAACATCTTGCCCTAACTTGAAATACGTTAAGTTGGTAAAAGTAAACAATTTGCAAGCAGAAGCTTTTATAGATTTCGGGAGTGAGGTGACACTAGTCAAACGGTCGTTGATTTTAAAGCTTGGAGCAGTGCATGATCAAGTTACATCCGTAATGAGGGGGTTCGGGAACAGTACCGTGCAGTCTCTGGGTACATTGATCCTAGATATACAAGTAGACGAGGTCAGGGCTAGGGTTCCGTGTAGAGTTGTTGAGGACGAGTTTCTGGATAAGCCGATTTTGATAGGACAATCGTTTACGGAGCAGCCTCATATTTTAGTTTTAAAGGATTGTCAAACGTTGAAATTCCAGGAAATCGATGCAGAGTTGCCAGCCGCTGATCTCGATTACGACACTCAGGCGCACATTAAAGAAGTAAAGGTTGCAAATGATATAGAGTTGTTTGGTCCGGCGTCAATCAGAGCTCGCATTGATTCGGAATTCAACGGTTGCGTAATGATGAACAACAACGTGATCGGCAGCCCCGTTAGGGAAGCTATCGTCTCAGGTGGTGTCTACCATGTTAAAGATGGGCGTCTGGACCTGTTTATTGTCCCTTGTACACCAGGTTACAAGTTACGTAAGGATTGTGTGATTGGCAGGGGAGAGAAGGTTGAATTTGTTCGTCGGTTAGTGATCGAGTCACCCGGCATCAACGAAGCCGATAGTCCATCCGTTAATAAAAATATAAATATTAAAAGGGAAGATGTTCGCTTAGGAGATTTGGCAGAAGGGGACTATATGTTAAGATTGATGACTATACTACAAAAGTACAAACATTGTTTCGCTTCTGGTTTACAAGATTTAGGATGTACTGACATAACTCAAATGAATATCGAATTGAGCAATCAGCGCCCCATTGTGTATCGTCCTTACCGTTTGTCCCATCATGAACGGGACAAGGTGCAATCCATGATAGGCGAAATGTTGGAAGCAGGGATTGTCAGGGAGTCAGTCTCTGAATATGCAAGTCCAATTATCCTAGTTCGAAAAAAAGACGGCAGTTCACGTATGTGTGTTGACTATAGGATGTTGAACTCTGTTACAGTAAAGGAGCGATACCCGATGCCCATTATAGAAGATGAAATTGCGAGACTATCTGGGCAGGCATGTTTTGTAACGCTTGACTTGGCATCAGGTTATTACCAGGTGCCAATATCGGAGCATTGCAAATACTTGACTGCGTTTGTCACTCCAGACGGCTTGTACGAGTTTAATCGTATGCCGTTTGGATTGGCAAACGCACCAGCAGTTTTCCAAAGGTTAATTAATAAAGTCTTAGGGACGGCACGATTCAGTAAAGCCACGGCTTATATGGATGATGTCTTAATCTTTGGCAAGAACGCCGCAGAATGCTTGGATAGGCTCGAGGAAGTATTGGGTTTGTTAGAGAAGGCGAATCTTACTCTAAACTTGTCTAAGTGTCATTTCCTGCGGTCGAATGTTGATTACTTAGGCTATGAGATTGGTGCTGCAGGCATACGGCCAGGCAAAACAAAAATTCAATCAGTTCTAAATTTTCCGCAACCAACAAATGTCCACTGTGTTAGACAATTCCTTGGCCTCGCGAGTTATTTTCGGAAATTTATTCAAAATTTTGCTCAAATAGCTTCTCCTTTGATAGAACTACTTAAAAAGGATACGGCATGGAAATGGACAGGTAGACAAGAAGAAGCATTTCAGGTGCTCAAATCTAAATTAGTTGACAGACCAATTCTAGCCATCTATGATCGAGATGCTGAGACGGAATTGCATACCGACGCTAGTAAAGATGGGGTAGGCGGTATGCTCTTACAGCGTTGTAAAGTATCTGGCTCTTTTTGTCCCGTGGCGTATTTTAGTAGGCGAACGTCTCCGGAGGAAAAATACTACCACTCGTATGAGCTCGAAACTCTGGCCGTTATTAGAGCGTTAGAAAAGTTTCGGGTATATTTGTTAGGCAAGGAGTTTAAAATCGTCCGTGTACTTGATGACATATTTTTTACATTCAGAGTACCTGACCGTTTGATCAGCGACCGCGGCAGTTGTTACACGTCCCATGCTTTTAAAAGATATTGTTATGACAAGGGTATTAAACATATTTTAAACGCTGTTGCGAGCCCGCAGTCAAATGGTCAGGTAGAGAGATACAACCGGACGATCCTCAGTTCATTAAAAGCGCAGTCTCTTCGGATTGACGAGAAGGATTGGGATAAGGAGTTAGGCAAAATTCAATGGGGATTAAACAATTCCGTTCAAAAAACAACAGGTAGACGACCGGCAGAAGTTATGTTTGGTACTCATATGAACGGAGAAATTAATCCCAGTTTAAATCCAATTCTAGACGAGACTAGGGAAGAGATTGATGTTTCGGACATTAGGGCTCAGGTTAAAGAGAGAATAGATAGTGAGCAGGCAAAGCAGAAGGAGCAATACGACAAGAACAAGCATCCTGCTCGTATTTACAACGAAGGTGACTTAGTTAAAGTCACAAAGGTAACTTTTAATAATGACGGAAAGAGTAAGAAACTCCTCCCGTCATATATAGGACCATTTCGTGTTACCAAAGCTCTGGGTCAAGATAGATACAAGATAGCATCTATACCTGGGTTTAATAATATAACTAACAAACGCACAACTACGGTAGCAGCAGCACGTATGTTACCATGGGTGAACGTAGCCGCGTTAAAATTGAATGACGATGAGACAGATTCTAGTGTTAACGAAAATGAAGACTAGTTGCTGTCAAAATAGTTCACTACAGACTTGTTTCCGATTGTTACAGAGTAAACGTGTGAATTATTGAGCTCACTTCCCGGTCACTGATGAAAGAATGTGGCCTGTTGATGAGATGGATGTTGACTTCAGCCTCGAGAATTGATTTGGTTCGTGTGCTGCTGCAACTAGAGCTGCCGATATTAGGGTACGAGAATTGAATTGGTTCGTATCCTAGTAACACGGGGCGCAACAATGCGATTGACGCTCTGTCTGTATATGTCATGAGAAATGATCTGGTTCATGTACTGTTACAGACAAAGCCCAATGGGGTGCGAGAATTGAATTGGTTCGCACCCTATTAGTTAAAAATGATTGCGAGAATTGAATTGGTTCGCATCTTATAGATTCTTTTATTTTATAATTGATTGGTTCATCAAAATTGTGTAAATATTGTTTAGACTTGATCAATGTAGTATGCAAGGTACGCTTGATTTATACTAAATGAGTAGGCAATAGTTGATATACATTAGTTGCATTTGCTTAACGTCAGTCTCGGAGAAAATATCTGTTTAATGACAATTTTTAATAGTACCTATACCACTTTTTGCTATGATTGTTTTGTTGTCTGTTAGGTTAATTATGGAATATAGTCAATAATAATTGATTTTTTCTGTTATGTAATTGTCATCGGCCAAGTGTAGGGTTGCCACCTGGCACGTGTATGGGGGCATACACGGGGTCAGGACGGGCGAGTGTAGGGTTTTATATATTAGTACACTAGCAACACTAGTTATAAAAATAATTTTAAGGATAGGGTAGTTGTGGTTTGAATAAAAATGGTTACCCTCAACCATTTTTTAAGAAAACCACGCGCTAGGGAATAAAAGGATGCGTGACTTGGCCGACGGGGTTGTTCTGTTCTAGCCGTCGTAGTGAATAAGTGCTAACCGAACTGTTTATAAGTGCTATTTGTAACGGACACAGTGTGAAATAAAATAATTATTCATATTGAAGTGTGATTTTATTATATGTTCTAGAAGGAATTTCATGACCATCTACAAATAAACTAAAAGAGTTCATATTATAATTTTGAAAATTGAAAGGGTTCAATGCAAAATTACCATTAAACGATGAATTTGATACAAAACCAATTATACATCTTTTAGGTACCTGTCCAAGAAATATGTTATCTAAAGTTTTACCCTGTATTCCTGACGGTATTGTAAGTACCTTTACTTCTGCTCTTGTGATAGGGTATTTTGCAGTTGTTGATGCTAGCACTTTCTGATGAGCTAACAAAACACTTGGACTGATTCTAGCTCTTCTTATTATGAGACTAGCGTCCATTATTTGTACCTTAAATTTCTTATCTTGGTGACAAATAAGATTAAACGATTCTTTTGATCGCACTAACTTAACACGCATTTCTACACCATTCACTAGAAACTTCTCTTGGTTAAACATATCACCATGTAAATGTCCAATCATTTCAACTTGTTTACTATCTGTAACAAATTCCATCCTTTTGTGAAATCCTTTGTTATTTGCGTCAACGGTGTCCATATAATGTGCTGTATCTTCATACCATAACCCACAAGTAAGGTGAGTTTTTTTAGCGGCTGGTCCATAGTTAAGTAGATTTTCCATGTAAGCACGGTAAGCATATGTGTTGTTTGGTGGCGAGATTAGTTTTTGATTTAAATATACGTCAAGTTGATTAAAAAGGGAGTGCAACCAATTATTAACGGGGGCAACTTGAGTATCAGGCTTTAACTTTGTACCATCCTGGTTTAATATTTTGGCGTTTATATGTAATAATGTATGTGATAAGTCAATGTAGTCATCACCTGAACCGGGGACTTGAAACTCAATAGGACCATCATCACTTAAAGATGAGATTGGTTTATAATGAACCCACTGTCCACTCTCAATACTTGTCTGTGTCGAAGGCAGGGCAAATATATCTAACTCAGATTTTGCACATTCACACGAATGATTGTGTAGGAATGACATGATTTACTTTGAAAATATATCGTCACTATATTTATTTCTCTTAGCTCCTCTTCGGCGCGATGCTTTCAAGGTAATGAGAGGTTCCCGTCTCTTAGTTGACATTTTATACCCAGATCCCGACATCAGAGAATCGATCTTTTCATCAGCTTTTCTTTTTAAGTTAGCACTAGCTTCTTTAAATCGAGACCTAACTGAACTATCTATAGGGCGTGAATTTACCATATCAGATAACAAACCAACCCCCGCATCTAACGCTTCTTTTCCAACAGTTTTAAAACCACTAGACAACAAAGGAATTACTGACCTAAACAGTCCCCCCAAAAAACTTCCAATCCCATGCCCTCGCTGAAACGGAACACCTTTATAGACAATTCCTATACCAGAACCAGCTTGATGGGTATAATAATGATCGTAGGGACAAGAGTGAGATGATCTTTTATAATTCATCTTAGCCGTTGAAAGTGTAGTTTCACGCAGGAAATTCCGAATTGAAATGGCACTCTTGCACCGGTAGTTGTTCTTATATCTATTTCCATAGTATCAAATTCTCTACGTAAAACAGGTACATAATGAGCGGGTGAGAAAATGTGTGTTTTATATGCTCCATAATGGAATTCTGTTGGATCTAATGGTATTATTCTAAGCAACGTAGTTATAACATCACCAACTACCTGTGGTTGTATGATGTCTGTATAAACAAATAATTGTGATGGTAAGCCCAAATACAAATTAACAGGATTTTTACCAAATGAAACTTGCCGTAAATTTGTTTTCGGTTTAAAACCTAACTGTAGACTTAGTATTGGGGTTGTTATAAGAGAAGTTATATCGTTATTAATTGTTGCTACCCCAACCATTTTGGTTAGATTATCATATCTAAACTTTACATTATTTTTCAGTTGTGGGTTGTCATTAAAAGCTTGAATAAAATGGTCAACGTTGTCATATGTAGTTGCTGGTATATGAGTTTTTATATCTACAATTTTGGCTATCTTGTCAGTGGGTGACACTACTTTCTTTTTTAAATAAATCATATTTTCATGATCTTGAACATTGTACATTGAACAAGGGTATTGAAATTCTACTAAGCCAACTACCCATTCTCCTTCCAACTTTATACTCCTGGGTAATTTGGTTAAGAAGTGTGCAGTCGTATTATCGGTATAGTAGTCCGAGGAACTGTTACTTAACAATGTAATATAAAAGCTGTTTTCACTCATATTTTTTTTAAGCTTGAAGCGAGTATCCAAGAATTAAATTTGTTAGGATAACCTCGCCACTTCACTAGTACTTCTTTTCTGGCACCAACCCCACGTGAGCGTATTATTTTATCAATTTTATAATCAATGGAGGGGAGATAAGTCACTTTTTGTAATTCCTTAGAATAAAATGTACCAACGATAGGCTCACCTTCTAAATCTCTTAACGTATACACAACTCGTGGAAAGCGGTTTATTATTGAATCAATTCTAAATATTTCGTCACTCCAATTAGTTTCGTAACCCTTTTGAAATATATGTTTATATTTAGTAATTCTAACATGATCACCAACATTTAGTTTTGTGATTTCCAAAGTAAGTTGTCTATCCTTTTTTCTGTTATACAAATTACACCAAACAGTCATGATATTATCAAAATTTACATCGATAGGGCGCATTTTAATACTAGAATGATAACTGTGATTATAAGAATAAAGAAGTTCTTGCAAAATATCTATATATTTGTATGTATTCTTATGAGTAAAGTAACGCCACATTTTCATTTTAAGAGTTCTTTGAAACCTTTCTACTATACTTGCTTTAATGTCAGGATTGTTAGTAGTATAGTAGTTAATGTTTTTGCTCCTAAAGTAATCCCTTGCTGCCTTTGAAACAAATTCGGTGCCTTTATCAGATTGGATGTGACGAGGAGTAGAATTGGCTTCAGTAAATATGCTTTCAAAACAATTTATAACGGTTGTGGCATCTTTCTTTTTCATAGCTCTCGCAAAAGCATATTTACTGAACACATCAATAACACACAGAATATATTTGTATCCATCATTATATTGACTGTAAGTACCCATATCACTCAGATCAGCTTGCCAGAGTTCATTAAAGTTAGATAAGACGTATCTATTTCTTGTGAATCGCCTTTGAACCGGTTTATGCAGTGTGTACGTTTCTTGAGATTGTAACCAGTTCTTTACTTCGTCTTTGTTCATTCGTCCTTTCATTTGTTTACTTAATTTATTTAAACTACTGTAGCCTGCTGGATTAGATACATCGTAGTATATTGCATGAATGTCTAATAAGGGCTCCATCTTTCCCAATCTAGTTTCTTTTTGTTTGCCTTGAGCAGTACACTTGAAAGAGGTGTACTGGCGCTTGTGTCTTTAAATGACGATGACGATCGAGCACTTGATGGAGCAGATGATGCGTGAGGTTCACTCGATTGAGGTTTATTTATAAATTCTAGATTAGTAGGATTACCTATACAAGACGTAGGAACTTTTATATCTCTTAAAAATAAAGCAAACTCTTCCCATCCTGTTGGCTTAGGGCGTTTAAGAGATCTAACCGTATCGCTTACCAGATCGAGAATATTGCTGTTTGGAATAGTTCGATTGTTTATTACAACTTCACCATTTGTTTTCCACCATATTTTTGGTCTGCTTGACACAATACAAGTCAATAATGTTCTGGTTTTTTTCTCATATGATTTTGGTAAATTATCTATAATACGAGATGGACTGAATAGTACAGTTTCTGGATTTTTTGTACCAGACGGTGTAGCTGCAGTAACTGCAGAAACATCACCATCTGGTAGTGTTTTATTTGCAACTGATTCATAATTTTCATCCTCCTCCTTTTTGTTTACTTTTAAGTTTAAATCCTTACTTTCATCGTTGAGTTGATCAAACCCCTCCATCACTATTGGTATTTTAAATGGTTTTCGATCTGATTCAATAAAGTGCAAAAATCGTTGTAGTGCTTGAGAATATAATGCCCACTTTTCACGATCATTAATTTTACTCTTCAGGATTTTTTGCATCTCTCCGTCTAGGCGAGATGATACATTTTCGGGTTGGCTATCATTTCGTTTGAGTCTTTCAATAAAGTCTGGTTCAACTAACAACATTTTTTTTGTGTTTTCCATTTTATTTTATGTTACGGAGCTTACTAAGGCACTTAAAACTGCACCTAATATAATAGGTAGAAATGCACCTCCTTTTTGAATAATAACAGTTTTCCTCAATTTGTGTTTCCCTTTCGAAACTAGTTTTCGTAATGTGTCTTTATATTTGTTTAGTTTTGATTTATCTTTTGATTCCAGTGGTATTTTCCCTTTTAAAACGTTATAAATACACTCACAAATAATATTAATTTCTTCATCTTCACAAGATTTTAGCAACGCTGTGCGATACTTTGGTTTAAGTAACTGCAGTGCTTCAAGTAAATGTTTATATGTGTGTACTCTTGGATGCATTATTTGGAACTGATTAAAACGTGTTGATTCTTGTCGTATTTAAACCCTTTCTTGGGAACATATACGGTACAATGCCCATCAAAAGGAAATATTTTAGTTTTAAAACGACATATGTCATCGGTATTTTGCTTCAGATCAATCATAAGGTAACCATGAGCATCTTTAGTGGCATCTTTGTAGGCTTCATCTACAAATTTTGGGTTCTCCGGATAAACTTGTCGTGACAAGTAGCGAATTTGTGTTTTATCCCTCGGGTTTTTGAAGTATACAATATAGCTGGTATTCAATGAAATATCACGTTGTCCTTTGCCTTGATGAAATATGTTTTGAGTAATATAAAAAACACTTAAGTTTCTATGGTGACTTCCTTTTGTAAAAATATCAACGATTCGTCCATCCGATTCTCTCATCAAGTCATCAATTATGAGAAGCTTGGGCTTTTTTCCATCAAATAAAGAAAAATCTGGTATTCCTTGGCTATAATTTACATTTTCCAGATTGTACAAAGGTTGCATTTCATCATAACACCAAATAATTTCATCAAATTCAACATTACATACTTCTTTTGCATTGTTTAAAAAATTGGTAACAAACTGAGTTTTACCACACCCACTTGGACCCGCTACTATTGTAGTGAAAGGGTGGTTAAAATGAATCATTATAAATTTTTAAATATGTGTGTTCATATGTTAACGGATTGACTTCAAATGAGAAAATTTCTAGACCATAGCTTTTTAAATAAATTTGGTAAAAAAAATGGGGTAACAAATAAAAAAAAAAACAAAAATTTTGCTAATTATTTTTTAATATTT
Source organism: Apotomis capreana (assembly GCA_947623375.1). Lineage (NCBI taxonomy): Eukaryota > Metazoa > Arthropoda > Insecta > Lepidoptera > Tortricidae > Apotomis > Apotomis capreana. The sequence goes on along the minus strand of OX392509.1, from coordinate 10,454,732 downwards.
ATATTATTCTAGATAAATCACATAAAAATTTACAAAAACATATTTTTTGCCAATCATTTTATTGCCAAAACTTAAAAAATAAAAAAAAAACATCCTAAAATACAATATTATGTACAAAAAATAAATATGAAAATTGAATGTTCCGTGTATTTTTTTTTTTTTTTTTTTTTTAAGAATTATGAGGTATTTTATAATGACCCCACGCAAGAGTATCCGAAGTGTTTTTCAATAAATATCGTTTTGTGTCGTTGTAAGATAATGATATTTTATTGACATTTTGCGTAAATAAAACATGCTTTATTGATCGGAATCGTAACATTTGAGCATGTTGTATATTTCTATCAAATAAACAACTTTTATAGTCGTTAAGGGTTAATTTTTTGGTAACACACTTGTTTATTCCTTTAGCTTTGGATATAATACCACTATTTTGAACATCTAAGGCATACATTTTTGATCTAAGACCAACAAACTCTTTCAAAATTTTGCCATTATTTTCGTCTTTAAAAAAACCTAACCTCTTTTTATTTAGTAATGGTAAACCATATGCATTGTTGGGTGGGTAATCAGATGTATCATAATACAAGTTCAGGTCAGATTTAATGTCCTCATAAAAGTTAGCAGTGTTTATTTCATATATTAAGCTATCAGTATCCGTGTAAAGGAGCTTGAGATTTTCCGTATATTTGTATTTCATATAATTGTAGTGGAATTCGTACATTAAAGTTTTCGATAGATCTAAAATGCAGAATCCAAGGTAAATTGGTTTGTTATAAAAGATTTTTGTTTTTTTCAATTGCACAGCAGCTAAATTCTCAGAAAATATTGATAAACTATGAAATTCAGGTTTAGATATTAAGGACTGTACCCCTTGGGATTTTCCGCGATTTTCCCAGTGACTTAATAATTTAACATTCACACGTTTCGTGACATTTTCCATTGTTGTACCAAAAACAGAATTATTCATAAGTTTAAAGAAATCTTTTTCAAAATCAGATGTCGCCAGCGAACGCATTCGGGTATTCAAATCTATGTAACTTTTTAACCAAGTAGATTGTTTGAACTTCAACACACGATGGATTTTCACTAAACGCAACCCATTTTTTAAACATTGTTTAAGATTTCTGTAATGTAATACATAATTATATTTATTGTTTAAATTGGGAATCAATTTTTTTTCTTTAGAATCACCTAGACATACATTTTCTGGACAGAACGGCAAATCTGAATGAGAGTCATGTAATTCCTTGGGGTACTCTAGATCAACTTCTAATATAAACCCATATTCAGCATCGTCTGAAACATTGAAATCGGTATCTTTATTTACCCATTCAAATTTGCCAGACGGAAGACATTGTGACATAGCCCACCCATAGAGATTATTTGCGTCTAAGTACATGAGAAAAGATGAAGGAATATTTGGATCATAATCTTCCATAAATGTATTATTTGCTTTTGCATGTCTGTTGCTACATTGGGAAATCCCTCCTCGAATGTTTTTCGCTATAAAAGCTATTTTGTCGACATCTGTTAAAAGTTCTAAACTTATTTTGGTAGTCCTCAACATCGAATCAAAGGAAATTCCAGGCGCGGTATAATAATGGGCGGGATCTAAACCATATGTCTTAAGACACACATTTCTAAAATTTTCAAATATGTCAGTTAGTAATAAAACATCTGTTTTCAGATAAAGATTGGAATAATCCCCCATATTTTTGCATTGGAAATGAGACCAAATATCTTGAGCATGTAGGAAATCGTTTTCGGAAATGTGACTGTCAGTAAGAGAACTATAGAATTGATCCTGTGTAGGAAGCGAAGTTAATTTCAGTGAATCATACGAAGTCATGTACTCATATGGATAGACACCCTTCCGTATTAGACGTTTAAAGTCTTCTTCACGAGGAAAGTTCAATTTCAATTCGTAAAATTGGTCAGTAGTCAAGTTTTTAGCTAATTTATCCAAGCTACTCGACATAAATTTAAGAGAATCGACAAATCTCAATTTTACAACACGATTATTCACTTGTAAAGACTTAGAAAACGAAATATACTTTTCTTTATTTTGTGGGATTAGTTCTATGTCACCATCTTCAAGACCAAGTCCATGTACAATAAAATGACTATCGTAATTGCTCAAATTATGGAAAAATACAGGTACAAAATTGGGTGGTTTGTATTTTTCAGAACAAAATTTATGTGCAACGCCTTCGTAAAGTCCAGTATGATAATTATAAGAAACGGTTGAGTCATCATTCAAATTTCTATCACAAATATAACAAGCATGGCTTTGCATAATGTCTACCTTATTAGCATCTGTTAGAGGGAAAGAAGTTTTAGCAAACGCATTACTTTTACAAATAGTTTCTAAATCTTCTTTTATGACTTTCATAAATGTTTTTGCACAGTCTTCACCTGTATATGTTCTGTACACAGATAACTTGTCATTATAAGAACACTTAATATAGTAACCGAAGCTATAAACTTCATGTTTTTGAATATTGGTAGTAGAAGATGTACTGGGGTTGTTAGAACAGGATTGAATTGGATTTAAAAATGCCTCAAAATCAGCGTATACAACAAAAGGTACTCTTAATTGTCGTTCATAATTATTAAAAGTAACTTGATTCGATGGAACATATTCGTTAAACCAATTTCTTGTGTCTTCTTTTTCGGATGGTAAGTTTGTGCATACGTGGAAGCAGTCGTTTTTTTGATGTTGGTTTAGTCTCTCGTGTGATGTAAATTTAATTAAGCAACCATCGCAAATATGAACAGCATGTTGTGCATTTGACAATTGCTTAGACACTAACCTCGATAAATTTTTGATAAAACAATAATGTCCTTGGTTATCTTTAGTTATGTACAACAAGTTTAAGTGATTAGACTTTTTTAATTTAGTTAAATGTAGTGGGCCTATAACATCGTGTTTCTTGTTTTGAGAGTTGTACTCGAGACCAAATACATTAATGCTAATATCATTATTTTTTTCAAATTTATGGATATCTCCCAATTTAAATGGAAAAGTTAAATTTTCAAAGTTCAATTTATTCTTATGTAATATGTATGAACTGACCATATTTGAATGACTTTTGGGTTCGTATAAACCAGACAATACAGCCCATCGAAAACACTCATGGTCATTGTTTTTTACATTAATAACCGCTTTTTTATTTTTTATATCACGAGGTAATTCGATAAAAGAAGAGCCGCGTAATGGATTATATTTGTTAATATTGAGATCGATATGATTAAATGTTACTAAACTCCACCCACTATCTTTTCTTTCAAAGTTTGACAACCTTATCACAATTTCATTTACTAGGGACGTAAAAACAGCAGCTTTATCAGTGCTGATATCAACAATACTATTACTTAATTGGAAATCAAATGTATTATTTAATTGTTTGGTATCTTGTGTAAAATTTGCATTAAGAATAAAATTTACTTTTAAAGCGTGATGTTTGTTAAGTGAACGATCTAATAATGTAAAGATCTTATCCTTGTGTTTTTGTAAAATAGTTTCGGGATCAAGAGGTTGGTGATCCATTTCATTAAATAATATTCTGTAAGTAGCGACTCTGTTTTTGAATGCATTTTCAATTAATTGGACATTAACATATTCACTATCGGATCTCAACACATTATTTTTGTGAATATTACTATTTAAATGGTTACCAAAATATCTTTTTGACACGAACTTTTTACACACCGAACATTCAATTTCAGAATTATTTTTTGTACTTACATTGACATCGGATAATGGTTCTTCGCTTGAGGATGTAGACATATCACGACTGTTGGAAGGGTAGTTTCTCTTCACTGGTACTTCTGCACCCGTACTTGTAGCTGTCCTTTTTCTCCCCCGTCCTACTTGGTTAGATCTGTAATAGAAAAAGTGAAACGTTAGTATTTAATACAAGATTTAAAACTTCAAAACAATGATTAAATTATTATCATTATACTAACTTAAGTTTTTTCGACATTGCTGGCAATATGCCTGCATTGTTAAAACACCATCAATGACATCTGATGACAAGTTATGCATCGACTTATTGATATGCCCATCACATGGTGTGTAATAGGGTATAATATCTTCATCTTCCAAAAGCGCCTGAGGTAATTGATTGTCAATATACCACAATCTTATGTTTCTATGAAATACTTTTAAAATGAATCCTTTGCTTAAAACTGCAATTTTGTCGTGGGTTAAACTAGTTCCCATATGAAAGTATCCAAGCACCATTTTTAAAACAGTATTTTGTACAATACACAGACACAGTACTAGCACAAACACAGTAACTGGAATAATGAATGATTTCTACACCAGAGACGTCGCTTATAAAGAACCTTCCAGGATCCCCACCCAACAGAGAACAATGAAACTGAGCCATAAAAAGGCAACAACTCAATGACACTGGTCAATGGTTTTGTACAAGTTTGAACAAGAATAAACTGTTTAAATTGCATGTCTAAATATACAAGTACAATATCAATAAACAATATAACAGGTTGGAACAAGAGTACTCACCCTTGACTATGCAGCTGGCTTAGTAATTCCCCGATCTCATACATTTCTTGATCACTTTCAATTTCTTCGCATAGCCTGACGAGCTCGGAATCGTAAACATCACAGCTTAAACAGTCCATCGTGAGATGTGTCTAAGAAAATAGTGATTACATTACAACAAATTTTTTCCTTAAAATAACAAACGTAGCTTAGTGATTTTATATTAAAGGGTGGAGACTTTTATACATTTGCAAAGGGAAATAGATCAATATGATTAGGCTACAAAACAAATTACAACATGTGGTTATAAAACGAGTCTTAACAATTTTGAATAACAAAAAGTTGTTGTTTAAGCAGTAAGAAATATATAATACTAGTAGTACACAAGGGTATGTTATAAAATATTATCTTATGTCTTATATAATAAATACAGTTTTAACCTAGTATTAAAACTACACAAACACTTAGTTTACTTTTTCGTATTGTTTATAAAATATTTCACGCAAGTGTCCTTTGAAGCTATGTCTTTCGTTATGTTGTATATCACATCACGGACAGTCTCAAGCTGTGGATCTTGCTCAGTTGAGATGTAAGATTTTAATCTCACATCGGCGTGCTTCCAGTGCTCTTCTGGTGCGATGTTCCTAACTTTTTCAAGATCGTATATTTCTATCTTAATAAGGTGTGATGCATACGCAGCATCGTCTTTACCCGAAGATAGGTAAGCAACACCGGTATGGGAACTTTGCGACACACTGGAAGATCTCTTCACTGGTTTCACTTTTTTCTGCGGTTTTTCAAAGAAACTCTCGATACTATTTGCAGGACGTTTCTTCGCTATGGCTTGTTTCACTTTAAAACCGAGTGTGCCTTCTTCATCACTCCCTGAATCATCATGTTCAGGTTCAGGGTAATAAAAATTCTTGAAAGTGTTTTCCGTGAACTGTAACAATATTCAACAATAAGTTATACATCCGATTAACACACTTAACAAGTAACACGATGAACACAAGTTACAGAAAAAAAAAACACTGTTAAACAAATAGTACATAAAAATAATACATACATATTTTATAAAAAATAGTACATACTTACATTTGCCATTTTTTATAAGCACTGTAGCACGATTCAACACTATGTCACTGTACACTGAGAGAGCTCTGGTAACAAGCACGACTCGGTTCTGAATACTTATAGATCGTCACTGTCCATCGGCTTTTATAAGGATGTGACAATAGATTACCGTTAAAATCACGTTTCGACTAGTTTGTACCGCGCCCAACAGCCACCAACAAACAGTAATAAAATTTATAATAGACTTTCGAATCTTTTGATGATTCGGAGAAGAAACCTGTCATAAATCTTTACAAACAATATGGACCCAACAAACAAATTAAAAAATCAACGAGTTTAGTTCAGCCTACTACAAATACACGTTAGTACAAGTTACAAAGTTTATTCAGGTATTTTCTTAAGCATCTATTCAAGAACATAATATTTGACGAAATAAATAAATATGCAAAACTAGAACTCGTATTTTTAACTTACAGCTTAAATAAGTTAGTATAGTTTTGAAGCAGTTATTACTGTATAAAATACCGCATTACTATTGTAAGATTAGATTCGTATTATCCTTATGCTACAGGCAATATTTTTACATAGAACTTCCTCCTTTTTGAAGTCGGTTATTACAAAAAAGAGATGAAAGTAACATTGAGTACGTACTCAAATTTATGCAAGGTTAGGTTAGGTTAGAACAGCGTTCTTAAGACCAAAACAACTGTACTGTGCTCGTAGCTAGTTTTAAGTAGGTAAGTAAATAAAGCAGTTCTTCAAAATTAAGTTTTCGAAGTTAGGTGATAAGTTAGAAGTAATGTTAAGTTGAACAAGATAAAATATATAAATAGAACAACGTTCGAAATGCAGCATATGTAGTGAGTAACAAAATACATACTTTGAAGTAAGGCTACCTGAAGTTAAGTAGTCAGTTAACGTATCCTGCGTTAGCTGGGCGTAGTCCTGTAGCTTAGGTTAGGTTAGGTTAGAATTGTGATCTAGCATAGGTTAGCTTAGATTAGTGATACGTACACCGTAGCACACATCACGTAGTAAGAAACCTTGGAGTAAAGAGACGATGTGAGACAGGCTGGGTTGAAACAGCGATTCCAATAAGAACCAAGGTGGCGGACCTAGTCTGATAGTTTAGGTATGAGATGTTTAGGTATTTGTCCAGCTTTACCTAAAGAATGTTCTTAAAAGATGTATACCGTTTGGAAAGGAAGTTGTAGGCAGTTGAAGCCAAAGAGAAATATAAAAGAGGGAAACAATAGTAGACCGTAATAAAAGTGAGCTCGGCGTCCGAGAGGGCAATAAAACCCGAGCTCGGGTAGACAATAGAAAAGGGTCGATGGGTCGGGGAAGGTGTTGCATTGTTAGCGTAGGGCGTTCTGTAAGTCCTGACAGAGCTGTCTGAGCGTCCTGGGACCTATTCCAAACGCTCCAAGTAGGGGGCTATTTGTTTTTTTTTTTTTTTTTTTTTTTTTTTTTTTTTTTTTTTTTTTTAGGTTTCGTGGTCCGCCAAATCCGCCCTGGATGCCGCCCATCAGGCCCGTCCGCCCCGTATCGTAGTATCGGCGAATCCCTACTACTATTGTACTTGTAACACTTCAGGTATTCAAAACATTTGGTGCAATCATTTCCAAACCTATACTTTTAATAAACCTTCTAGTGTCGATTTAACCAACATCGAATAGTTTCTTCTTTATTTTCACAATAAAAGTAATTTTCTCACTTATTCTCCAACTAATAGTCTTGAATAGCAAAACTTAATAGTCTTGAATAGCAAAACTTAATAGTCTTGAATAGCAAAACTAAACTGGTGACGAATTTAGGTCAAAACCTTTAAAGAGCCGAACTTAAAAGACTAGTCTAGAACTATACGTGCCAAAATAACGCATCCGTATTTCGTATATAAACAACATGAGTGTTGTGGAACACTCGGTTGGAACGCAGTTTTATTGACATATATATGACATGGTCTCATAGCAACGGTTGTTTATTTCGATTCGTTGTCGAAAAATCTTACACTTTTATTCGCCTAGCCTCCATCCGCCAAATCCATATCGTATATCTTCGTTCCAAAAATATATTATATATTTATATTATATATTTTTTGACAAAAACTTAATCTATTAATGATGTTGGCCTATTTGCAATATGTTTCTTTATATTTATAGAGGCAACATATTATTAAAAGGTTGGCGAAACCTGGAAAATGAACTTGACAGTGACATAAGTGACTTTGTCAATTTTGACAGTGACGTATCTGTCGTAGTTTTTTTGGTCTTGAATTAGAAATCGACTTCCGGTTCGTGTCCCAAGATGGCCGCATGCGTTTAAGTTTAGTTGTTCATTATTTATTCATTTTAGTTGTTCAATGTGTAGTATTGATAGCGTATTGTGCAGTGATCCAACGTATGAGTGAATAGCTAATGAAGAATTCAACTTGAAGCGTTCATAGCCCTTCCTGGGTCAAGGCCCGATAGTCCGCGTGGTTTTTTGTAAATCGCTATCACTTTACAAAAAGCACGATTTCTTCAACTCACCGTACAACGTGGTATCAATCCTCTATCTAGTCGCCTAGTGCGATTGGCAACGAGACATTGGCAGTAATGGTCGCTTAACTGTGACCGGTTGCCATTTTTTAAAAAATAGAATAGAGTAGAATAGAATTAGAAATCCAAGTTTAATGTTAAATGTGTGGCTGTCATGGCTGTATGAGATTTGTCCTACGTCGATTTCAATTTATGTACAGTAGATACCTATGAAATTTTAAAAAGTTATGGAAGCGGGTAAAAATGCGTTTTCATACATTTATTTTTCCCCGACGGAGCGAATATTCTTTTTTTTTATTTCATTAGTAAAAATGAGGCTCTTTGCGTATTCTATTTTCAAATGGGAAGTGAAACATTTCCGAGCATTTTTGAGAAAATTGATTTTTAAAACTCATCTTACATAAGTAAATTTTCTGATAAAAACCTTCACATATATTTTTAACCTCCGCAAGGAATAATTCATATACGCGATATAATCCGTTTAAATTGTTTTATTTAAACTGTCTCTTAGGTTTACACTTCTATGATTTATATTATAACCGCGCATTTCAAACAATTATCTCGGGAGATCCCTTAATGAGCGGACTCTGCGGCTGCAATTATTCCTTTGTAAGTTTCCCGGTAGACGTATTTTTAACTAAATTAAAACGAACTTCACGCTGTTGACACACTTCTTTGTAGCACGGAATAGACAAGACTCGTGCCGCGCCCGTGGGGTATTTGAATAAGTTTCTTGATAAATAAAGAGGAGAAATCTTTTTAGACATTAATAACCTAAATTCCAAATTTGAAAAAAAAAACCAACTCAGGCATGGTCATTATGACATCCTCATTTAATGATTTGCATGAAAATGTTTACCCCCGACGAAAAAGAGGATTGTTATCAGTTTTTCATCACACTTGCTCGTAAATGGGGTTACATGCTAGAAACCCGGGCGGTAAGTCGTAAATTACGCCCTAGGGCGGTAAGTAATTTTTTTTTAATTAAAATCTTGGCGTTTTGTAATATGATTTAGAGCAAAAAGCTTTTATTAAAAAGTTACCATCTTTCTAAATTTATATCTTAAATGCTTGTTTAAAGAGAAGAGTAGATAATTATTATTAAACACGTATTTCCATGCTATTAATTAATATATTTTCATTTGTTTTATTGTATTTTGTAAATTTCTATTTTAATAATTAATTTTCGTATGTTGTGTTTTTGTCGCTCATTATACAATATCCAAACGCAATATTAACATTATCTGTGGATAGTCTACACAGTAGACAATACAGAAACGGCCTCTGATTAGCCGGCGGTCTGATTTGCCAACATGGCAGCAGAAAACAGAAAAAAATATGTAATGCATGTTACTGTGATTTATGGTGAATTTAATCGCATTGTTTATCTTTTCGTCGATGTATTTCTGTAAAATTAAATGAATTGACGATATAATTAATGCTATCAAATCAAATAAAAGAATTTCTAAGGAAAGGATTCCACTCGAAATTATTATCAACGCGGCAACAACGCGGCAACAGACAAATCTAAAGAAATGCAAAGTCTTAACTGGATTTTATTGAAGATGAATATTTAACAACGAAGGTAACTCGAGAATACTTATCTATATAATATGTTTTTGGTATAGAACGATCCAATGGCAGCCTCCTCGGGTCCCATGGTTCGATAAACAAAAGTTTAATAGAAGACAGGTAGTAGCTATGATCAGGCTTCGCTCCGGACACATTCCGTCTAACAAATTTAGTTTTTTGAGGGGTATAAGCTGCTGAGTGTGAAACAGTGGAAGATGTCCAACACGTGCTGATGGAATGTCTCCGTAACGAAGCTCAACGATATGATTGTCAGATTTGATGTCGTTTGATGTGGGTAGTTCTAACAGCATCCTGGCATCGCCGTTATCGGAAGAAGCCAAGATGTTGTTAAAACTATACTCTAAATTAATGTAGTGAAAATTGTATAATATTATAGTGTGTGTGTGTGTGCGTGCGTGCGTGCTTGCGTGCGTGCGTGCGTGTGTGTGTAGTGTTGTTAACCTCTGCCTATTATTTTAATGTTACTCATGTTGTGTTGTATATTCCTTGATGTTGGAGGTGTGGCAATAAAGAGTATTATTTGTATTTGTGTGTTATCTCAACGGGGGTGACATATTCACTGTGTGACAAAACCCCTTTCTAATTAATAAAGATAATATAAAAAAAACATAATACGTACCTATATGTAAATATTAAACTTTTTTATATTTTAAAGTGATTCCTTTTGATTGAATTGTCTTGAAATTTCACGAAACAAAGCTGATGGTACAGAATGTAACATTAAAAGACTTTGTATTAAAGGAGTGGACTGAATTGAGATTTTTTTTCTGGCTCAACGTTTAACTTATACTTAGTAAGATTAATTTAGTTATTTGGTTTTAGGTCACCCTTAATACCTGGAGTAAATCTTTTTTCTGAAATATCTACTGCCATGTCTTCTCAATTTACTCTGTTACGAGAAAATCGTGTTGCTTAACCTATATACATATATTATTCCTCAATTCAAGAAGGTACAAACGCCGCACTTAATAGAAGCATTATCACTTTGAGCTGGACAGATTTTAAATTGTATTAAATATACACACATACATAGTTTTGTTTTATAAATATTTTGGTATTGACTGCTGTTTATTACTTTTCTATTTCCTCCCAAGTGTGATAAAAAACGTCGTACGTGACTCTGGTGGTCACGGAATTCCAAACTCGTGTCATTAAAGCCCTCGCCTTCGGCTTCGGGCTTTTAATACACACTTGTTTGTAATTCCTCGTTTACCACCCTTGTTACGTAATGTACTATAACATGAGCATCTGTGTATCGTAACTCCCAAACGGATGGACCAATTTGAGTGTATTATCAACAATAACATATCAAAATGACTCTGTGTCCGTAAACATGTTATTATTATGTTGAATATTATGTAATTGTATTGAAAAGCAACTTTCTATGGGGAATAATTTCATAACTTCGAAAGTGTGAGCACAGTTTCAAGCTACCGATTGCATTACGTAAACATCTACGTGTTACGGAACTTAACGTAAACTTATAGCATACATTCTGCAAACTTAGCCGACAAAACTTGGTATCGTAAAACAAGCAAAATCTTAATTGGACAACATTACACGGCTACACTACTTTATCGCTTCCGTTCCCTTAATTCAACGTGGCATTACGGTATAACCAAAATGGCAATATCCCAGTAATGCCAGTGGGGATTGCATTTATTTTTATATTTTTTTATTTTATAGCTCTTTTGTCACCGGTATCCGAATAAAGCTCTGTCAGGTCAGTATCAAAAGTAGGTGATTTTACTTACTCCACCATACGAGTACCGAAGTTACCGCGCCGCTGTACGGGTAGCGGTCCCTGATGAAGAGCTCCATACGTGTCTCAAGAAAGTCTGTATGGGAGGTTATTTACTAAAATTATCAGTTACTTTTGAAGGTGGGAAAAACAATTGGATTTGTTTTATTTTTTAAAGCTGCAGAAATATCTGTAACTTTTCACTTAAAACGAAGGGTGGTTATTCTTACCTATGCAAAAATTAAGCTTCCCCCATGCAAAAGTTGAAATTTTAAATTTGAGCTTAGAAAGAAAATGTTGACAAATATTAAATTACGACTTTAAATTTTTTGGAATATTAGGGAATATTCAATTTAGTAAATTTATTCAAATATTATTAAAGTCTGATATGTAAGACATTACAGAATAAGATTACAATAAATAATAACTATATAGCCCCAGTGGCGATATCTCGTACACATATCACTACACGTCGAATATAGTCCCTTGTCGATAAGTTCGCGATTCTATCGAACAAGCCGAGCGAATAAATTTGTCCCGATAAGCCCCAATAAATCAGATCGCGACTCTTGAACGGTGTTACAGTGGATATGTGTACAGAGGTACAACATTCACCCAATGTTATTAATATTATTACCCGATAGTGTCTAGGAGGGTTATGTCTTCGCGACTCCTGAAAGGTGATACAGTGGATATGTGTACAGAGGTACAACATTCTCCCATGTTATTAATATTACTACCCGATAGTGTCTAGGAGGGTTATGTCTTCGCGACTCTTGATCGGTGATACAGTGGATATGTGTACAGAGGTACAACATTCTCCCCCATGCTATTAATATTATTACCCGATAGTGTTTAGGAGGGTTATGTCTTCGCGACTCTTGATCGGTGATACAGTGGATATGTGTACAGAGGTATAACATTCTCCCCCATTCTATTAATATTATTACCCGATAGTGTTTAGGAGGGTTATGTCTTCGCGACTCTTGAACGGTGTTACAGTGGATATGTGTACAGAGGTACAACATTCACCCAATGTTATTAATATTATTACCCGATAGTGTCTAGGAGGGTTATGTCTTCACGACTCTTGAAAGGTGATACAGTGGATATGTGTACAGAGGTACAACATTCTCCCCCATGTTATTATTGCTTTTACCCAATAGTGTATAGGTGGGTTATGTCTTCGCGACTCTTGAACGGTGTTACAGTGAATATGTGAACAGAGGTACAACATTCACCCAATGTTATTAATATTAGTACCCGATAGTGTCTAGGAGGGTTATGTCTTCGCGACTCTTGAAAGGTGATACAGTGGATATGTGTACAGAGGTACAATACTTACACCATTCTCCCCCATGTTATTAATATTATTGCCCGATAGTGTCTAGGAGGGTTTTGTCTTCGCGACTCTTGAAAGGCGTTATTATGGACATGTTCACAGAGGCACGCCATCCTTCTCCATATAATTAGTAATGTCTGACCCAAAATGATATTTAACTTAACCGAAAACGAAAATGATAACGAATCTTCGATATGTTTCCGTTGTACACTGATATCGGCTTCTACGAAGCGAAGCTTTGGCTAATGGCCGAAAACTAAAATATAGCCAAACAATAATTTCTGGCTGTCATTCTCACACCCTTCAAAACGTGACGGATGATTTATCACTTATTTATCGCGGGATAAATGCAACCGTCCTCCATCATTTATTGAAAAAAAAGTATGAATAATGGTTATTAAGAGAAAATACAGGGTGATGAGTAAAAATAGGGAGAAAACGAAAACTATAAGAGATAGGGAAATCAGTTCTCCGGAACCATGGCGTCGATTTTAAGTTTAATAGAAACTGCATTTTTTTAAATATAAATCGCATACATGACCGGGAACTAATCCTGGTTAAAATTCTGTAAGTAATTGTATGTCGTATTGTAACACTATTTACAGCGGATTTGACTGGGTTATATATGAAATTATGAATCAGAATCAGAATCAGAACTAATTTATTTGTTAAACATAGGTACAGGTTATGAGGTGACATGTTTTCAGTATATGGATCAACTATGCTTGACCTACAAACGCAGGTGTACAAACAAATATTTTCGCCTGCAAACTTAACAAGCATCTCATATTAAATTAACAACAGAATAATATAAACAAGTGCGAGCCCGACTCGCGCACTGAGGGTTCCGTACAAATTTTGCAATTTTTCCTTTGTGTGCTATAAGACGTTGCTTCGTACCAAATTTCAAGATTCTGAGTTCACGGGAAGTACCCTGTAGGTTTTGATTCCCTTGCGAGTGTCGAAAATTTGCAGCATAAAAGGCTGTATCTTTTGATTGCGTTGGCTTAGAAGTTTCATTATTTCACAGCTCCAAGGTACAGGTAGAACTGAGTATTTGATGTGAATTTCAGCTTGATACCTCCTTGCGTTCCTGAGAAAAAGGGTCTTGACACTTGACAGACAGACAGACGGACAACAAAGTGAACCTATAAGGGCTCAGTTTTTTTCCTTTTGAGGCATGGAACAGGAGTGTGGTGGTGCTTTTCTTTAAGAAAGGTGATAAAACACTGCTCAAGAATTATATACCCATCTCGCTTCTGAGCCATGTCTACAAGCTCTTTTCTAGGGTCATCACGAATCGTCTCTCAAGCAGGTTCGATGAATTCCAGCCTCCCGAACAAGCCGGGTTTCGAAAAGGCTTCAGTACCATAGACCACATACACACGCTGCGGCAAGTTATACAGAAAACCGAAGAGTATAATCTGCCACTCTGCTTAGCGTTTGTGGACTATGAGAAAGCCTTTGATTCCGTCGAGACATGGGCAGTACTACAGTCCCTCCAGCGATGCCGAATTGACCATCGGTATGTCGAGGTGCTCAGAAGTGTGTACAACAACGCCACTATGTCAGTCCGAGTACAAGACAAGTGTACGGAGGCGATTCCATTGCAGAGAGGTGTGAGACAAGGAGATGTAATATCTCCGAAGCTCTTCACCAACACAATGGAAGACGCCTTCAAGCTCTTGGAATGGCAAGGACTTGGCATCAACATAAATGGCGAGTACATCACGCACCTTCGGTTTGCTGACGATATCGTGGTCATGGTGGAGACGCTTGAGGATCTCGGTATAATAATGGATGATCTCAACCGAGTATCCCAACAGGTAGGCCTTAAAATGAACATGGACAAGACGAAGATCATGTCGAATGTCCATGTAGCACCCACTCCAGTATTGGTTGGGAACTCGGTCCTCGAAGTTGTCGACGAATACGTCTATCTGGGTCAGACGATCCAATTAGGCAGGTCCAACTTCGAGAAAGAGATCAATCGACAGATTCAACTCGGATGGGCAGCGTTCGGGAAACTGCGAAGTGTCTTCTCGTCCAAGATACTTCAGTGCTTGAAGACAAAAGTCTTCAACCAGTGCGTATTACCGGTGATGACCTACGGAGCCGAGACGTGGTCTCTAACTATGGGCCTCTTAAGGAAGCTCAGAGTCACTCAGCGAGCTATGGAAAGGGCTATGCTCGGAATCTCTCTACGTGATCGAATCAGAAATGATGAGCTTCATAGACGAACTAACGTCACCGACATAGCAAACAGGGTTAGCAAACTGAAGTGGCAATGGGCAGGGCACATAGCTCGAAGAACCGATGGCCGTTGGGGCAGAAAGGTTCTCGAGTGGAGACCACGTACCGGCAAGCGCAGCGTAGGACGGCCACCCGCAAGGTGGTCGGACGACCTGGTCAGGGTTGTGGGGACTCGCTGGATGCGGGTCGCTTCTATCCGGCCCATGTGGAAGTCAATTGAGGAGGCCTGTGTCCAGCAGTGGACGTCCTATGGCTGAAATGATGATGATGATGATGAACCCTAAAAACAGGTAAAAGTAGTTTTCACAAGTTTCGAGACGCCAGACCTGCTGTCTTTGTCTCCATATATAAATTAACTTGGTGCCCGAACTCGCTCGTATAAGGCACCTATTACATTTAAAATTAGCATACAGATTGCTTTCTCTTGGTTTTCTCCAGTCAACTCTTTACTAACATCGATATATTTACTCGGGAAATTTACGAGAATGGATCCCTCCATTGTTCAGACTTTACCATTTTACCAGGCTTTCATTTAGTTCAACAGTCAACAGACGCTATGCGTAAAATAATTTTCACACCAAGAAAAAACTACATAACATTTCAAGCCAAATATTTCTGTGATATCACAGCGCCGCGCCTGTGTAAACATATTATTTGGAAGCTATAAGGTGTATACACATTTTTACTTATTACCTACTAGCGACCCCGCCCGGCTTCGCACGGGTGCAATGCTGATAAATTATGCATGTATTAACATATAAACCTCTTCCTCTTGAATCACTCTATCTATTTAAAAAACCGCACCAAAATCCGTTGCGTAGTTTTAAAGATCTAAGCATACATAGGGACAGACAGACAACAAGGCGACTTAATTTTATACTTTGTACGTAGTGATTTATTTTGTTTTTAATGCGATTTAATCTAAGGTTTGGTGATATTCTTCATCTAGATTGAATAACGGACCGTTTGTCTTTGTACGGTCTCTCAGCTATGCCTTTGAACACTTTTGATTGGAGAAGCAATGGCAAATACTCGAATTGTTATGCAAACAAGCCTATAATCAGACCTTTGAGACATCAGGGATACATTCGACGTTTATAATAATATTTGTCCGATATATTATCGCGCTGTATATCTACTTTAGCAATTTGCTCTACGTTTCACTTGAATACTAAAAACATTACATTGACACCTCAAAGTGGCGCCCGAATACCTACAGTAAAGTTGCGATATCTCGGGAATTTGTTATTAGAAACGTCGAATTCGATCCCTAGTCAGACTAGCGTAATGTAGAGTAGAAGAGGCCTTTGTCCATTGACCCAAGGGGTCCTACGATGGTTGCGTTTATCACGTGATAAATAAGTGACAAAGTATCTGTCATTCAAACCCGCATTTGGTCAAAACGTGACGAATGGACAGACTAGCGTGCTGGCGTGGAGATCGTTAGGGGAGACTAGTAGTGAATGTCGTTCGGCTGATATGATGATGATAGGAAATGCTTTTCCACAAAACAGGTCGCCGGCAATATATTTTTCTCAAAAATGAAATGTCGTCATAACGTGCCTTATGACAGGCTTCGAAGTAACACGTTTCGGGCGGAATAACTCCAGAGAACAGTAAAGGAATATCACACAAAATTTAAGGGTTAAGCCGGGAAGCTTTTTTTTACCATGGCGCTGTATTCATGACGTGACTAAACAGCTGAATTATATTTTTTTTGAGCGATATATTTTTTTAAATTCATTGCATATGTTTGAGAAAAGTAGTATACATGCCTAGCCGCGAAAAGGGCCTACCTACCTACCTAAAGGGTATACCTACTCACCCGACGAGCCCTTCATTTTGCGGCGTCTGCAGTAAAACTACAGGAAATGCAAACAGTTATATATAAACTAGGTGCAATATCCACACCGGACACACAAAGGGCTGTCTAAACTGCATCTATAAATGTTTGTTTACTGGTCGTGCTGTCAGGCGCTAATATGTAGCCAATATAACCGCTATGGTTACCAGTAAGGGTGCGTTTCCGTTGGCGCGGAGCAGAGACGTGCGGAATAAGACCAATCATCTGAGTTGAAAACTGTATCTCAGCTCAGCTTCATTTTTGTGATCGGTCGATTCCACATGTGGCCGCTCCGCTACAGTACGCACCCTAAAGCTTGAAACAGTAATGAGCTTGGTAATAGGCATATTGATAAAAAAAAATTGAAGTTGAGTTGAGATTAGTCAAAATTGTTTTGGGAATAATATGCCTATCTAGGACTTGGACACTTAGAGTGTTCTAAAACTAAGAATTTACCGTTAAATTCGATATTACTACGGAACGCTGAAAACGCTCCATAAATGGCTACCCAACATCCGAATAAGTATCGTGTGTTAGACGCCAATATTGGTATGGAAAACGAGTAATTTAATTTGCCATTTCGGTTGTGAAAATGTGCCTTTAATTACATGGTTGCCATACATTTTTTTTTATTGGATCATGACAACTCAGGAAAGATTTTTCGAAATTGCTTTACACCTAAGATAATTAAAATCGTGTAACTTTGAAGTTTTATATTTACAAGTCTACGTCGCTTGCATCGATGTACCGAGATGTTGATAAAAGACTTTATTTTTCCTCTATGGAACAGAAACCGACAAATGTACACGTACATGTGCGTACATGTGAGGTAGATTATAAAATGTACATTGCTGATCTGTTTTACCGAGATAAGCGTAATTACCTAAGGTACGGTAAGGTAGAGTGACTGCGACAAAATTCAGGCTGATTTGGATCGATTATCAATTTACTATATTACTAACAGGATAAATGTTAACGTAAATAAATGCGCTCAAATTTCATTTACACGTAGTCGTTCTCCGATATTACGTCAGTATCATATAGGAGGTGAGTTTATTCAACGAGTAAACACTATTCAAGACCTAGGTGTGACTTTGGATTCAAAATTAACTTTTGAACAGCACATCGATAAAGTAGTCGCTAGGGCTTATCGTAATCTGGGTTTTGTTTTCAGGGTGTGCAGTGATTTTCACGATAGCAATTGCATTAAAGTTGTGTACTTTGCCTATGTCAGGAGTATTGTAGAATACGCCAGCTGTATATGGTTCCCCCAATATGTCACGCATAAAGAAAAAATTGAAAAATTACAGCGCTCATTTTTGCGTCATTTAAATTATCGTGTCAAAAAATGGGATCCAAGCTACGAGTCTATGTGCAGCCGCCACCACTTACTGAGCCTGGAGGACCGTCGTATATTGCTTGATGTCTCTATACTACATGATATCCTGTCTGGTCGTATCGATAGTGCTTCACTTCTTGCCGAAATTGGCTTTTCTGTGCCAACCTTCAGAACCCGGCACTCCGAACGTCGACTTTTCAGCATACCCAAGGTAAACACTAGGTATGCTCAAAACTCCCCAATTGTACGTATTCTGAGAGAATACAATTGTAAATTTAATGCCGCCGATCTATTTGACTGTTCCAAGTCGGTCTTAAAAAACCGTATTCGAAAACTCATTTTGCAAAGTTGATGATGTGGTAGCGTGGAGTTGCGTACGATAGACATGCTTATTATTACACACACACACACACACGTACACACACACACACACACACATGGGGTGGTTGCTAGCTTTCTTTTGTTTTAATTTAAGTGTATATGTACCTTACCTAATTTTATACCAATTGAAATCTAATATCGTTACCTTTTCAAGACCTCGTTAACTGCATATCTGTGGACATCTGTTATTGGCTTTATGTTCTAGCTATAAGCATTGTTATATATGTTCTGTAATGCTGTTGATGTTCCAACTAAATAAAATAAAAATAAAAAAAAAATAAAAAAAAAATAAAAAAAAGTACATACCTGAAGGTTGTTAAATTGAAGAATATATTTTCATAATACATATCTTCATTTTCATTCAATGTCTTCACGGAGGGCGCCGAGCGTTAGCGACTGAACCATAGAGCACGGGGAATGTGTGTTCAGATCGGCGCGCGGCCGCCATAGTAAAAATGTATGGAGAATTTTAAAGCACTTTTTGATAAATCTGGACGTTTAATACCAAACAATAATTGAAATATTTGATGCGGACAAGTTGTAATGTAAACATTCATCTTCTTTTTGAACTGAAAATCAGAATAGATTTCCATTGTTAAAGTATAAAAAAACACTTAACGCCTGCTTACGATTTTACAATTTTTGTCCAACTTTACTGAGTTCTCTAGGGTAAAATATTAATAATCTTATAATTTTTCCACGGAGAAGTTGTTAACACATTCTTCGAAATGCTAAATAAATAGTTTAGAAATGGATTAAACAACCAGTGTTGACGTTATCTACTTAACGGCAACTGCCTATTTTTTCACATTTCGCTCGGTGCAGTCTTAACCGGCTGGAACTGTTTTAGGTACATTTTTATGGAATATGGGTAGTGGGCATCCACAGATGGTTATAGGATACTTTGATACGAGTACGGGAAAGCAAAAAATGCGCACCTTTTTTCCTCCCTGCGGAGCCAAAATTAGCGGAGCTTTCCATTACGTAAATTATAAACGAAACACGACTGTTTCGTAATAACGAAACAGTCTGCGGAGTCTTATTTGCGTGAATAAACCTATAATTAAAATTTATCGAACCGGGTCTATCCCGATATTTTTTATTTACCTACATTGCCTGACGTTATGACACGGTTTCACGTGCCGTGGTCTCAGACGGAAATGAAACTGCGAGTTGTTACTGGAGATGTCGGCTAGATGTATCACTACCTGAAGATATAAGTTCGACTACCAACCATTTGTTAATATTTATTTTAAAATAGCGACCCGCCCCGGATTCGCGCGGGTGTGATGCTGATAGATTATGCATCTATTTCCTTAAATCAACCTTCCTCTTGAATCACTCTATCTAATTAAAAAAAACGCAATGAATTACGTTGCGTAGTTTTAAAGATCTAAGCATACATATATTATGATGTGATGTAGTGATTTTTACGTAGTACCTATTTTAAAACTTTTAATAAATAAACCATTGATACAAAAATCAAAGCATAAAGAAAAAAGTTCCTTAATTCCTTTGCTTTTAACGTAATTTAATATGTGGCCCTTACCTGCTAAAATCCTTTATGTATATTTGATTGTAAGTCGTCCATCGACCGGAAAACTAATGAAAAGCAAAGCGTGTTCCTCGCGGCTCACTAGCGCAAGTTCAGGTTGCCGGCAAATTGGAAAGCAATCCCACGTGTTTTAAGCCCTAGGGACGAATGCGGGATTTGAGGGGATTGTTAGTGCTAGCAACACTGTGATACATTTCGAAAACATTGCTGTCTCTGTGAAAGACTTGCATGAACTGAAACGAGAAAAACACCCACTATCTCGTTAGAGAGTAGTATCGACAGCCACTATATCTATCTATACCAGTGTTTCTTAACCTCTGGTCCGCGGACCCCCAGGGGTCCGCGAGCATATGTATGGGGGTCCGCAGCCTTATCTATGGACTATTTAACAATCATAAACAAATGCCACCAAGTCTCGTAATCGCTACGCACGCCGTGCTATTTATTTCTGCTTTTTTTATTACGGGGGTCCTTAAAAGTGTGCTTGATTTCCTAAGGGGTCCGTGGACAAAAAAGGTTAAGAAACGCTGATCTATACTATTATAAAAGTCTCGATTTGTATTGAAATCAGTTTTCTATATGTATAGTGGCCATGATTTCAGGAAAAAAAATTAAGAAATCGTCATTCGTTTTCTATGGCCGCGTGCCAGCCTGGCGCCATCTGTTTTCATAATTTCCTTTGTCCTCTCATCACGCCGAGACGGCTGGACGGATTTTAACCAATTTTGATATAGGGATAGCTGGACATCCAAAGATGGTTAAAGGATACTTTTTACTCGACTATGGCACAATAAAAATTACGGGTACAAAGTTGCGGGCGTCCTTTAATATACATATAGGTATACTATTTCTACACCCATATTGTTAAAATTCCTGTATCTCGTTCAGCTACTACAGACAAAGACCAACATTAGACATTACTTGGCAGAGACGGGGTTGGGGCATGGATTACCAAAATCAGAGATGTTTTGTCATAACATTACGATATCTCCGGCGGGGTCCCAGCTCATTCCTCCGCTCTGCTCCGATACTAGAAGTAAATAATCTATGCACCTCTAGCATAACTGTGACACGCGACTCTTTGACGCGCGACAAATACTACCTGTCACTCTAGTTTCAATACCGAGCGAGCAATACAGGTGATGCTGAGTCGCGCGACAAGCGAAGTCGCGACAAGATATGCTAATAGTCCTAATGATATGATGATGAACATGAGTGTCGATAATGAAGAAGAACAGACATACAAACACACTCACAAACTTTCGCTTTTATAATTAGTGTGATTATACAGTGTGCAACATGGTTCACCCCAGGCCAAAAGTCTGGAAACAAGCTTATTACTATTCAAACCGGTGATTTCTTTACGGAATAAATTACAAAATCACAATATAAAAATGATTATAAACATTTTAAGTCAATAACGCAAATTCTGCTTATGAAAATTGCCAGTGCAACATTTTGTAGAAAGGCAATAAAAAAGCGACGACATGCACTTTGTCCCGGAGTTAGGTAAGTATATACATATATATATATTCTTACAATATGCAGATGTTTTAATAGTAGATGTTCTATATTTTTTTCTTGTGGGGGTGGCCTAACGGTTACTAACATGTACACAGGGAAGAATTATTGGAAACTTTAAATATTCAAAAAATAAACTTCGTTTCCATACTTTTGACCTGGGGTGTAAGTTTTGTTTGTGTGTATTTTCATTCCACTACAACGAATTGCTCGAAAATGTATACAGAAGTAGGATTTGATGATGTAAATACAGTTACATTGTCGTACGATATCCGTACGAGCCGGATCCGAGCGACGCAATCTGCGTTAAGTGCAAATTAGTGCCGATCCCATTGCGATTCCAATACGATTTTGAGAAGTCGCGAGGCGGGAAATCTGTACACTCGATGAATATTTTTAGCAAGATTTAATCTTGCCCATTATTTTTACATTCTTGGGATATTTGATGACCGCACAGAATTCTATTAAGGCGACATGTAATGCGAAACTACGTTTTTTTCTTATATCTTCTAAATGGTTTATTTTTTCAGTAAATGCATAAGGCTAGGATACGACTTTAGTATTTTAAATAGTTCTTTCTGTAGCTGTCCCTAAAAACTAGGCCAAAAACATAGCAGCCACTTTAGCGGACACCTTGCGGCAGATATTTGTGAACCCTCGGTAATCTGTAGCGATTTAGTTTGTGTCAACGACCAAAAACAGTTTTTAGCGTGTTTAGTGACAAAACGAACCAAAATTGGGAAAAGAACTCAGTAACCGATTTTAATAGGCTTTATTGTTTTAGATACAACTCTAGCTGTCTGCAGGTTAAAAATATACGCTCGTTTCAAAGTGTACAGAATACAAGCCCAGATTAAATTCAATATCGGCAAATCAGAAGCAGTTTTATTGGTGTTCGAGTTGTACACAGCGGCTCGGCGGCGATCTTCGAGTGCGGGGTTTGTTTACTTTTCATCTGCCACGTTAATGACATATATTTACATTTTACGATAGATTTTACAAATGGCGGGAATTAATTAACAAAAAACATGTTAAAATGTTTTTACGTCCCCCTAGGCCGTATTGTGGAACTCGGGAAGAAAACCTCACTTTATGCCCGAGGCAAGACGTAAAACTTTAGATAAATCACGGGCGGTAATTCGTAAAGCCCGAGATCGTGTATTTATGGCCCGAACCAAACGCGATCTGGCGCATTCACGAATTCATCACCTTGTAAGGTACCTACTACTCAATATTTAAAATAATAATGTATCTTTACATCATACTTTCAACTGACAATAAGCAGCATTAGAATTTAGTGATACACATGAAAGATATATATAAATATGATTTCCATGTAATTTTTAACCTTTCACAGTCAAACTATAAAAACTTACAAACACTGGTGAATGTTGATACTAAACGTTCACTCCAATTTACAAGCAAAATAACCTAAGCTTCCCTTACCAAACAAAATGTTATCTGATGTTCAAAAGGACTCTGTTGCCGAGGGTAATAAATAGTTACATCATCAAAGCGTCCAAATCAAACGCTGCTCCCAGTGATATTTTCAAGGGTATCGATTTTTCGCCCCCTAATATTTACACCACCAACATTTCGTCGCGATTTATATTTAATAATAACACCCCACAACTACGGGGTGATCTCAAAAATCGATAATGCTGTCTGGGAGGGTGCACCCCTCGATGTCCCTCCGAACATCTACATTTGAATGGTGCGCTTGTACATGGGAAAGGCACATGGATTGACCATCCAACAAGCTATATAAGTGGTATGAAGTTGTAGGTAGTCTATCAGAGGACTCAATGTGGGGAAAGCTAGGTTTTAGCAAATAATTTAATAGGTACAACAGAATAAAATATAACAATAAATTAAATTAAACAATAAAACTAATAACTAAACCTAAATATTGTCTAATCAAAAAGCCCGCCCCGAATCGTTCCCGGTGCAAAAGTGCCCAACACGCTCGCCGCGTTACCGCGCTGGACCGCGATGGACAGCCTCTGCACCAAGAACGACTCGGAACGGGTGTCATGGCCTCTCTCTCGTAACCGACGCCCCACTTCCCTCAGGAACTTTAGTGCGTCGGAGCTCCAAACACCGGTAGTTTCCACCGCGAGTGGGACAAACAGGTAATTTGTGAGAGCGGAGTATTTCTCACGCTTCCTATTTGCCGCCACTTCCGCTGCTGCGCCAGCTGACCTGGTGGTATGACCAAGGTGTGAAGCTGCAAAAGTGCTGACGCATGTGGCGTCCCACAGTAGGCACTTACCTTTCTGCCAAGGCACCAAGGTCATACCATCCGGCCTTTTTCCATCCGTCCGGCTAAGGCCTGAGGGCTCCAGCACGCATGGAACATTTGCCGAAATTAGGGCTCTCCGGACAATGTCACTTAGGGCGTAGTGGCGAGAGAATCTCCCAGCACACCGACAACAACTCAAGGCGTGTGACCGTTGCTCTCCACCATGGTGCCGCAGATGCATACATGAGGTTCACAAACGTTCACATTGTCTAATTACCCATGTCTTGTCAATATCCCAAGAATTTTTATACACTGTCCGAATGTAAAAATAATAACTATCACAGATTATGGGAAAAGAATTGTGTTATAGTCGGTGACCGACCTAAATTATCGTATTCGGTCATTTTCGGCCATGATTTTTCATTCGACCATATTTTTTTTTTCGGTCATAAACAAACCGAAGTTATGGCCTTGGTACTGGGATACTTATTCCCCGACTACGATAAAAAAAAAGTAGTACTCAGTCGAAGTTGCGAAATAAAAGTTTGTCAATTCAAAATTATAATTTCTACGAGAGCATTGTACCTAATGCTCTAATTGAGTAGATATTTTAACGACACACTTTCTAAGATTTAATAATTCTATGAACTCCATGCCTCTGCCCTAACGTAGTCAGTTTCGCCGAAACATGTTCCATTGCATGCGGCATTGGATACATTGCACCAACGGGCCTTCGCGGAACTCGAATGAAACGCGACCAAGAGGCGGATACCTAAATATATAAATACAGTGTGGAAAAAATACAATACAATACAAAATGCTTTATTGCACACCAAAAAAGTTTACAAATTGAATACAGGAACAATAATTTTAATAACGGTAGACAACAGGCGATCTTATCGCTAAAGAGCGATCTCTTCCAGACAAACTTTAGGTAGTGGAATTGATTAGTATAAATAGGTGATGCAAAAGGGGAAGGTCGAACAAAATAATTATCAACAGATAAGTACATAAGTAAACGTGTCGATAGATATACACATATATAAATAGATATACTACTTAAACATACATAAATATAAATAAAAACAAGACAGATAACGAACACATACACAGTCAGAGGCAAATGAGCGAAAGCAGTTTCACAAATCACACTATCAATTAATCGAGAGATAAATAGTATTCTTTTATTTTATTTTTAAACATCGCTGGCGATTTAGCACTGCAAAAATACTTAAAGGAAACGTGCATACATTTTTTAAAAGAAACAGAACGACATCAAAGATTTTATGAAATTCGCTTGTCACACCCGGGAATCGATTCAATAAATAAATCCTATTTTATTTAAGCCCCGTACTGTTTATATTGAATAAATGGAAGTTTAGGGTTTCGCTATGTACGAGTAAGTCGGGGATCCTCTTCTTTTATTTAAAAACAGTTCACAGAAAGCTTTATTTCACAGACAAAATTTTCATTGAATGCTTTAGTTTTTCCATTGCGTACATTTTTCAGAAATCTTGAAAATGTCAACGTATAGATTAGCTTAGGTTAGGGCTGTGTTTATAACTTTAAAAAATATTATTTTATGGTTTCAGAAGAAAATGCTTTCGATGAAATGAAATTTCTACGAAATGAAAATTCGATAAAACGTTTGCCTATAAAACAAAAGTAAAACGTATAGTCAATAAAAGCAAAAAAAATCTTACTTTTTTTACTACCTACTGATAACCAAATCAAGCACAATATTTGTATAATATGATCATGGAATGAGTAATCTTTGTTGATGTATCAAGGATTATTTTCCCTTTTGTACCAATTTATATGTTCTCATACTCGGTTTTCTGGCAGTGTTACTTTGTTACCGGTAATGTTACTTTGTTACTTACAATCGCGGAATTCTCAAGGGGGCATTAACAATTGTGTACCTAACTTTGTTTTACGTTCTTGTTTACCTCTCAGTTAGGTAAACACCGTTTTCAGCATCTACCGTTACCGGGTGGTATACTACAGTTAATAATGAAGAGGCCTTTTAGTGTATTTTTTTTTTCATATGAAAATAAAAAAAAGTTTTTTCCTTTAAAGTAGACACAATAATAATGACGCTGGGATCTCTTAGTAGGAAGAATGAATGGTCAGGAAATCCCGCTCTTCTACTACTACGAGTCAATTTTCAAGAAATGATACATTTATACCTTTATAACAAATTAGAAATAAAGCCTATTGAATATTGTAATAAAAGTAAAAAAGGTAGGTTTTTTGTTTTTAACATTACTTCACGTTTGCATACGTTTGTGCGAACGCGCATGGGTTTGTGTGTGTGTGTGTGTGTGTGTGTGTGTGTGTGTGTGTGTGTGTGTGTGTGTGTGTGTGTGTGTGTGTGTGTGTATGTGTGTGTGTGTGTGTGCGTGTGTGTGTGTGTTTCGTGTATATAACTATGACATTTGATGTAATAAACTTTCAGTTGTCTCGTAATGACAAATATATTTATAAAAACAACCAACTTTTAAAAATGAATCTTTTTCCTGAGTTCTAAATAGTTACATAGCCACTTCATGCTTACATTGCGTGCAGTCGAAAATAAATTTAGAAAAACAGTTTTCTGCGTGAATTTTATCAATTTCGGGTAGTTTTTGAAACAAAAATTCATCATCCTCCTAGCCTTTGTCCCTTTGTAGAGAATGAATTCTCAATCGGGGTCGGCTACCTAAATCCCAAGATTTGGCGTAGGCACTACTTTTTACGCAAGCGACTGCCATCTGACCTTCCAACCCAGAGGGGAAACTAGGCCTTATTGGGCTTAGGCGGTTTCCTCACGATGTTTTCCTTCACCGAAAAGCGAGTGGTAAATATCAAATGACATTCCGTACATAAGTTCCGAAAAACTCATTGGTACGGGCCGGGTTCGAACCCGCGACCTCCGGATTGAAAGTCGCATGCCCTAACCACTAGGCTACCACCGCTTTTTTTTAAACAAAAATTATCAATGAAAAATTCAAACTGTAGGTTCCAAATGTATACAATAAATACGCAATCGCCCTGTTCAAGTAGTAACATTGATTACATGTTACTTACGGACCGGACTGGTAGAAATGAATACAAATACATTTATTGAAACAATATAATGTACGGAGAAGTACGGCTGAATTCTATAATAGGTACACAATTAAATTCAAATTTTATGTAACCTCCCCTGTTTCAAGCAAAAGGAAAGCCTAATATTAGATTATTTAATAGATTTAAATCTTCATATATATTATAATATAAGTTATTGTAACTTAAATACTAAAATTAACACTAGTCGGGGCCGTCTTTCCTATACGTGGTCGCCACTCTAGGACTTTGCTGCCCCAATGGCCGTCCATTCTCTCGTGAGGGTAGCGGTGAATCAATGGATGCGGTTTGCACGGGATCGCACTTTGTGGCGAGTCATGGGGGAGGCCTATGTTCGCAGTGGACGTCTGTGGCTGACAGATAGATAAAATAAATGACAATAAACCAATAGTCCAGAATGATGAACCGAACTGACGCTAGATTGAGCGTGTAACCGGTATCTAATAGAAGAGAATGCCTAATAAATTAATTCCGCTGTACTGCTTAGACATCTTAGCGCACTGATAATTATTACATATTCCATTAACTAAGCTAATTCTACAAATCGATCGCATTATCTAGTCATAATGCAGCGAATCCTCGCTAAACAATAAATGTCGCTTTACCGCCAATAATATCCACAGGAATTCCTATAGCTACGGAATAAGAGTCAATAGTGTTGAAAATTTAATATGGAAACAGCAAATTAAACTTTGTCGAGACGTCTACCGATTCATGGAGCAGTTCCGGAGTATTGTTTTCGTTTGTGAAATCGTGTCTCGTTCGAGTTGGAGCCGTATAGCTTTGTGTCATGGTCCGTGGTGCGTTCTAAGGTGTGTATTGATTGTGGTGTATATAATGTCCTATGCGTTACCATCGTCCGATAGTCAATCCAATTACAGCATCGAGTGGTATGAATATTCACTTGTGTTCGTGAATGTCGATCGGTGTTGATTCGTTAATGTTGATTGCTATGCGTATATTACAAGTTAATTATCAGATATGATAATTTTGAGTCCTTTTTAGGGTCGCGTACCCAAAGGGTAAAAAGCTAATACAGCTTCGTGTCCAGGCCCGTGGTGCGTTCTAAGGTGTGTATTGATTGTGGTGTATATAATGTCCTATGCGTTACCATCGTCCGATAGTCAATCCAATTACAGCATCGAGTGGTATGATGAATATTCACTTGTGTTCGTGAATGTCGATCGGTGCCGATTCGATAATGTTTATTGCTATGCGTAATATTACAAGTTAATTATCAGATATGATAATTTTGAGACCTTTTTAGGGTTGCGTACCCAAAGGGTAAAAACGGGGCCCTATTACTAAGCCTCCGCTGTCCGTCTGTATGTCCGTCTGTTTGTCCGTCTGTTCACCAGGCTGTATCTCATGAACCGTGATATTTAGACAGTTAAAATTTTCACAGATGATGTATTTCTGTTGCCGCTATAACAACAGATAGTAAAAACAGAATAAAATAAATATTTAAGTGGGGTTTCCATACAACAGACGTGATCGGTTGCGTTACCTTTGCACCTCATTTGTATCCGGCACCATAGGTGCAAATGGTTAAGGATATTCACGGTAAAGCAAAGGCACGACTTACAGGGATTTTCATGGAAGTGCTTCTGTTATTTGTGCTGCTGTATAAAGTTTCTTCGTAACCTCCCGTTTTGCCTTAACTTTTACATACTAAGGTAGATTTAAAGAAACTGTTGTATTGCATGTTATTTATCGTTTATGCCCGACGATTTTCTAATTAGTAATTATCTGTCCTTGTTTATCAGTGAACGTCAACCGACTGACAGATGAAGATGAGGATATTCGGCGGACCAACGATTGACTCCAGTATTATCTGATTATATAAATAATTTCGACTAATTATTATTTAAAAGCAAACGCAATGCCAACTTGCGAGTTGGACATTTGGGCTTCATTCGAAGCAACCATTAACAAGCACCATGCAATCAACATAAAAACATGGCCGCTACTATTTCAAGAGTATTTGACCAAAGCCTGCGTCTGACACGCACAGAAGCTGTTTATTTTTGTCTTATGTATTTTTTATTTCCTCCCGAATGTGATGAAAAAGATTATGCGTATGTTCGTTTGTAAGGGGATTACAAACTCGCCATCAAAAGTTTAAAGGTATTGATCAGTGTTTTAAATTCGAATTTTCTTGAATGCTTCAGAATATAGATTCCGTTTACGTGAAGAGGATTCTCATTTCGATAAGGGCGAATTTGTGGGATGAAAACGAATGTGTGTTCATAATAAAAAAAAAAAAATAAAAAAAAATAAAAAATAAAAAAAAATGCTATCGAACTACCAGCCTCAGATGTCCACTGCTGAACATAGGCCTCCCAGTCGGCGCATACATTGAGAATCGCTGGAATAAAATACGCTTA
Organism: Apotomis capreana; assembly: GCA_947623375.1. NCBI lineage: Eukaryota > Metazoa > Arthropoda > Insecta > Lepidoptera > Tortricidae > Apotomis > Apotomis capreana. The sequence goes on along the minus strand of OX392509.1, from coordinate 10,425,303 downwards.
TACTTATAAATACAATTGTTATAACAATGCTAGTTGAGCGTTAGTTATTACTACGCCAGTAGCATTCGATCGATATTCTTCCCCCACTGATCTTGTTATTAATGTCCTGTCTCACTCCCTCGCTAGGGGAGGGCTGCGGCTGATAGGGCCCGGGTTCAAATCCCGACAGAGCTCTATGAATATAATTTTTTTCTATTTGTATGGTTAAGGGGAGATTATATTGCGACCAAGCGAAGCCGAATTTGCGGTTTTATAGCGAGAAGTAGTTAAATGAGTTCACTCCACCTGCATAATAATAATGTGGTACCATGGGGCTGGTCTGATGATGAGCCGGAAGGTGGCACTAGGAACCCTATATAATAGATTACTGTGACACGAGACTGTTTGTCGCACGACAAATACTATCTGTCACTTTCCTTTCAATACCGTGCGAGCAAGACATGTGACGCTGAGACGCGCGACAAACGAACTCGCAGCAAGATATGCTGATAGTAAGTATGAGAAGACTCTTTGAGGACATCTTAAATATATAAAAGAAGAAACTGACTGACTGACTGACTGACTGACTGACATATCAACGCACAGCCCAAACCGCTGGTTCTAGAGAGTTCAAATTTGGCACGTAGATTTCTTATAAGGTGTAGGGGTACACTAAGAAAGGATTTTTTAAAACTCACCCCCCAAAGGGGTGAAATGGGGGTCCAAAGTTTGTATGGGGAAACAAGATTAGTTAGACTATTTTATTCGAAACTTCACAGGAGTATTTCTAACGATAAATGAGAAAACATGTGTTTCAGGTTTTTCTTTAATTCAACCCTTAAAGGGGAGAAATGTGGTGACAAAGTCTGAAAACCGAAAAAAGTGTAGGGGTGCACTAAGAGATAATTTTTTAAAGTTCGCCCCCCAAAGGGATGAAATGGGGTCCAATGTTTGTATGGGGAAAAAAGATTAGTTAGACTATTTTATTGAAAACTTCCACGGAGTATTTCTAACGATAAATGAGTAAACACGTGTTTCAGGTTTTTTGAGAATTCAATCCCTATAATAAAGAAGAATGTGGTGACAAAGTCTGAAAATCAACAAGGGTAATGTTTCTATAGATTATCGGGTCGCTGATTACTATAGCAACAATATTGAAATATAACAACACTACTGAAAATAAACAGGCGTATTGTTTCTATGGTTTTGTCGGGCCGCTGATTACCAAAACAACAACGATTTTAAAAACAAACGTGGTGGACGTGAAATACCCTCTCGTCTGTTGGGGTGCGATGGGGTTGAAATGACTAAATATGAGTATGGGTGTCATTTTTATGGTTTCTTGGGACGTTAATTACGAAAATGCCATCGATTTTGAAATTTTATATTGTGGACATGAAAATTCTTGAAAGCATTTGCGCCAAATTGCAATTTAATCGGTCCAGTAGTTTTGCAGCAAATCGGTTGTAACAGACGGACTGACAGACAGCTACACGTGATCCTATAAGGGTTCTATTTTCACTTTTTAGGTATGGAAAGAGACCCGCGTTATCCTTATAGATTTAAAAAATAGTATTTGGTGCCATCTCGATCGTCGTCAATCGGTACCTAGGCCAGCGCGGGCGGCGCGTTGGGACGGGAGGAGTAATCATCGGGAAACTTCCTGCATCCGCAATAAAGACATTCAAGCTTTTCAACAATTTCGGCTCAGAATAATAATTTTTCATTCATTAACGAAGAGAACCTCAATATCTTACAATAGAACATGACGTAACTTAGAAAATGAAAAATGAAAATGAAAAAAATTAGAACATGGCTTAGAATCATTAAACTAACCTTGAATATCCCAAGTCGATAAGCGGAGGCTCGGGATCGGGATATATAAAAGCATTATACAAATAAAATGCACACATATCCCGGCGTCTTAGCTTCACTTCGAGTTATGAATTTTGAAGTGAACTTTATTTGGATACTGTAAAAGCTGGGATCGCTTGATTTGAGTGCTTGAGTTTTCGGTTTGGTTTGATAAAGTGGAGTTGTGATAACATAACAAGTATTCCCATAATATTAGAAAAGTGAAAGTCTGTGTATGTTTTTAGGGTTCCGTACCCAAAGGGTAAAAACGGGACCCTATTACTGAGACTTCGCTGTCCGTCCGTCCGTCCGTCCGTCTGTCACTAGGCTATATCTCAAGAACGGTGATAGTTAGACAGTTGAAATTTTCACAGATGATGTATTTCTATTGCCGCTATAACAACAAATACTAAAAACAAAATAAAAGAAATATTTAAGGGGGGCTCCCATACAACAAACGGGATTGGTTGCGTTAACTTTGCACCTCATTTGTATGGAGCGCTATACATACCAGGTGCAAACTTAACCACTTAAGGATGGAAAGTGTTTGTACGGAACCATCGGTGCGCGAGTCCGACTCGGACTTGACCGTTTTTTTTACTTCTTCACGCTAAAACGGCTGAACGGATATGCAAAAAGGATATGCAGATTGCACATTATACCCTAACTTAACAAATATAGCCTACTTTTTATCCTGATAAAAAGAGCATCGTTCCCGTAGGATAATGTATATTATATTGGAACGCGGGCGAAGCCGCGGGTTAATGCTAGTTTTAAATATATTTATCCGACTAAGTGAAGAGAGGCGAAGAAAGAAGAGGGATGTCACTTCTCCAAGCAAGAGCAAGTTGTATCAACGTTATTTAGCTACATACTTACTTTTTATTAAAGCAGAGTAACGTCTGCTAACGTAAACCAAATGTTTACAATGAAGCGAAAAATAAAAAAGTAATGGTTCAGGCGGGGTTCGAACCCGCGTTTCCAACGGTTTTCCAGGGCAACACGGCAATCTTACCTATTGGACCACTGAACCCGATGCGAGAACCATTGATTTTTTTAAACAGTTGCTTCTTGTATGCCTGAGGGTGGCATCGTAACGCCATCTACCGTAAAGATTCAGACTTCATGAACGGCACCATCGTCTCAAACCAACCAACCAACCACCTGAACCATTCAATTTAATTATATTAATGTACTTCATTGTAAACATGTCCTTATTTAAACCATTGATACAAAGATGGAAGCTCAAAGAAAAATTCAATACAGTTGCCGAGAAACTTCTTGACCCAAAATGGCGGATCTGCGCATGCATATTTGTACGTAAATCGGCTACTGCGCAGTCAAGGTTAGGCTCAAGAAGTTTCTCGGCAACTGTAACAAAGTGATAACCTGGTGGAAGAGACTGGGAATCGAACCCGGTACCTCTGGATTGCCGGTCCAGTGCGTTAGGATCAATGGTTTAATATAAAAATTGTGTGTACCCACATTAAAATTGATCGTTAAAATTTCATTTGAATACCTATTCCTACTCCTACCTAACATTGATTTGGAGTAATATACCTATCTCTTATACGTGTACGCATGTAATAATTAGTTATAACACTAATGTGATGTAATAAGTATTATTTACGAAAAAAATTACTTACTGTTGAGTTTCTTCCGGCTTTCTTCTTAACAGCGGTCTCCTCTTGAGAAATGCCGGTAGATTCACAATTTGACTTGTAAAAGTGTCCTACTTACTGAATAAATTATTACATTTCATTTCATTTCAAATAAAAAAATTAGACATTACATGTTTCATAAATGTATCTCTTTATTTAGCCAATTCAATAACTTTTCAAAATTACCAATAAGCTAAATTAAGTAGGTAAATTAATTTTACAATCTGACGGCCCGTCGAATGCAATTTCCACTCGGTGTGTTTCCTTCGTCTGCAAGGAAGCCAAAATTCCGTCTTTAAAATTCCGGGGACAAACTTTTTAAAGTAATTCGATTGGCGGGCGACTGTACGGGATAAAATAATTATTTTTACAGACTCGGGTTTTTGTTGAAGAATTTTCTTTAAGGTGGTTGCAGAGGAAACAAAACTAGACATTCCACGCTAGATGGCGCTGAAAAGCAAGATTTGTAGTTTTTGTGTATTATTTCGTATGTTACTTTAGTTTGAAGTAAAATTTGTATCTTGGCGAGTCCGCGTGTTTGTCTTTTATTCATGTAGTATTAGTAGCACGTCATAAATTGTCTTATTCTCCCATGTGTTGGCAATTTGTGAAAAATCAGCAAGTACTCACACTAATAGACACTAATTGTGACTGTGTGCGGGTGATTCATTCATTAAAGGGTCGCGTATCATCTGTCAGTTTGATAGTAAGCGCTGAATAAATAAGCAGGCATGATATTTGATTTTGACGATGAAGTAAAGATGCACCTCTAGCACAACTGTGACTCGCAACTCTTTCTCGCGCGAAAAATATTTCCTATCTCTTTCTTTGCGGTACTGTAGGAGACTGACGGGCGATGCTATGTCGCGTGACAAGAATCGTGAAGCCTAGTTGTATTAGACGGGCTGGATTGTCAAAATAAATAATACGAAGAAATTACAAATCTTTGGCAGTCCTATATTTTTTAAGTATGTGGTGAAATTAAATGAGTATATTTGTTGGGTTTCTGTTCTGATATATTGTGATTCTGATTTGTGATGTTATTGAGTTTGTCCTAAGTTTTTCTGAATGATAGATACAGCAAAAAGGGCCCAATTTTAGGACACATATTTTGTTGAAAAATATTTTTCTCATTTTTGTTACTATTTGATTAGAACTAAAGAATACATTAAAATAAGTATCTTTTATAAATAACAATTGTTTGATTAACTTGCCCGTTTAAGAACTAGAGTGGTCCTAAATTAACATAGAATTACTACGTAGCCTGGGACTACTTGTACTATCATCCATTCTGTGCTGGGACTTAGAAATTTATGATGAAAAAAAAAACACAAGTATACCTCTGTTTTTTAGGGTTCCGTACCCAAAGGGTAAAAACGGGACCCTATTACTGAGACTTCGCTGTCCGTCCGTCCGTCCGTCCGTCCGTCCGTCCGTCTGTCACCAGGCTGTATCTCAAGAGCGGTGATAGCTACACAGTTGAAATTTTCACAGATGATGTATTTCTATTGCCGCTATAACAACAAATACTAAAAATAAAATAAATATTTAAGGGGGGCTCCGATACAACAAACTTGTTATAGATTATATATATATAATATATATATATAGGTACGGAACCCTTCATGCGCGAGTCGGACTCGCACTTGCCCAATTTTTTATTACTTAATGACAAGATCGGGCCCTTTTTGCTATACTCTGACCTGATATACAAAAAACCGGCCAAGTGCGAGTCGGACTCGCGCACCGAGGGTTCCGTACAAACACTTTCCATCCCTAAGTGTTTAAGTTGAGTTTGCACCTGGTATGTATAGCGCCCCATATAAATTAGGTGCAAAGTTAGGTATTTGGTATTAAAAAAAAAACTACCTACTAGATCTCGTTCAAAACAATTTTCGTTGGTAGTTTTTATAGTAATGTACATCATATGTTTTTTTTTGATTTTTCATTTTCTTATTTTAGAAGTTAGAGGGGGGGGGACCAACTTTTTTCCACTTTGGAAGCGTCTGTCACGGAAACTATTCGGTTTAGAAAAAAAATATTTTAGAAACCTCGATATCATTTTTGAAGACCTATCCATAGATACCCCACACGTATGTGTTTGATGAAAAAAAAAATTTTGAGTTTCAGTTCTAAGTATGGGGAGCCCCCAATATTTATTATTATTTTTTTATTTTTGAATCAAAATGTTAATGCGGTTCACAGAATACATCTACCTACCAAGTTTCAACAGTATAGCTCTTATAGTTTCGGAAAAAAATGGCTGTGACATACGGACGGACAGACGGACAGACGGACAGACAGACAGACAGACATGACGAATCTATAAGGGTTCCGTTTTTGCCATTTGGCTACGGAACCCTAAAAACGACATCAAGTATAGTTGGTACTGATTAGGGTTGGGATTTTCGTGGTTCTAAATCGTGGTTCCATGGAGTCTCTAATTGTAAAAATGTTCAGTCTAAAAATATATAACTAGGGGAGACCGGGTATGGTTGTCTCATTTTTTCTTTTTTTCATTTTTAGTACCATTGTTGTTAAATAAGAATAGGCAAATGATATATCGATGGATAGGGTATTTATTCTAGTTTGTAAATAAATGAGTTTTCTTTCTCTAACGCTATACGCGGAGAAGATATTATTGTTTTTATGAAAAAAGAAAATTGTGACATTTAACCCCGTGTCAGGGATGGTTGTCACAGGTGTTGGGGTACGTAATCACATAGTAAAATAAGAGGGATATACAATAATACACACATTTATATTAAACGAACTTTTTTCTTTTTGAAGATAAAAATGTTTTATGTAAGTTACTGTAACGGAAAATAACGAAATATTCGTAATTAATAAAAAAATCTCAAAAACAATTTTTTTTTTCAGCTAGTAACTTATATAAACATAAATGATGTATGTAAGTCACTGTGACCAGGAAAGTAACGAAATACGTATTCATAATTAATAAAAACACCCAAAAACTAAATTCGCTTTCAGCTAATAAGGTAGTCACACGTGACTACCAGCCCCCGTCGACCTGAGACAACCTGCCCCAAAACACGTTTTAGAAAATAATCTTACAATATAAATTCAAATGAATGTTTCCACTAAAAACCTTATAACAATATGATTATACACAAGTTCAACTTAAACAATACACGAAGAAGCATATTAATAACCAAAATAAAAGTGTACCTACAAGATTTAACACAGATGCACAAAAAAATACTTTTACTGGCGGAAAAAAGTAAACGAATGTGGCTCCGTCACAACATACCGGAGCCGACTGAGGTAAAGTATGGAGGGGGGTTTAGCTCTCGCGATCCTTGGACACCGGTCGGTAAACTGATTCGTGCCTTTAGTTGTCAGTTATGGCCGCTGTGACAACCAACCCGTGTGACTTCCATACCCGGTCTCCCCTACTAGAACTACTACTAACTGAGCGCAGCACCAGTTGTTTGCGCCACGACCCCGAGCTAGCTCGCGCCATATAAAAATATATGACAATATATTGTTATTATGTACATATATGGATTTTAGAACCACCAACCACTAAATAAAATAAAACAATTTTTGTTACGTGTAGGTTTTATTATAATACTAGTGTTTGCGTGAGTTGTAGACGTCGCTTTAATTCGAAATGGTGTATACGTTGTAATATTATTTTAGGCAACACGCATGTTTTGTAGAAAATTATAAGTTTCTGCAGCTTTTCTTGGATGAAGCCTTCATCTCTTTGAACTTTAATTGACATTATTTTTGTGGATAATTCAATGAACGAAATCATCTTGCAGTGATCCCTTTTGATGAAGCTCTAAGCTGGCCTTGAATCTGTAATGAAATTATTTATTACGCCACAAAAGTGCCGGCAATGGAAACGGCTGTATGCATGTCCTATCTTACAGGGAGTTACGGTAATTAGTGTTATTACAGGTATCCTTCAAGGAGGAAACTTAGTCACTGAATCGATAATTCCCAAAAGGATTTGGTTTCCCACACCTATTGAAAAACATGGGTAGGTCTTGGTATCAATTCAGTCAGAGAGAAAAAACTACCAATATGAACCCACTATGAACAGCTTTGTTTTTTTTTCATCACCCAAAGCGAGCGATTGCGTTCAGTTTTTGTGGTTGGTTACGGTTGTCATCACGCCATGCTTGTCTTCGTCTAAAAAGAAAATAGCGCGAGACACCTCTTTCACGGCAGGACGCTTCGATTTGTCATGTTTTCAAACACAATACTTTCCCCGCAATTTCTGACCCATGATATCGCAATATCGTTTAGGGATCACTATGTCCTGAGTACACATGTTTATTATTGTTATATGCACGTTTCATTATTCACACTGCATAAAGTAAAAACTCACGAAACAAAAAAAATGTAAAGTTGTAAACCAAACATGATTCATTTTATACGAATTTCCACAATTGACGTGACAGTATTGACATAATTTATTATTTCATTCACAAGATTTAGTGCGTTCGAAATCAGTTCCACTTTATTGTTATGAGTAAATAAACACAATAGGTATCTTTAAAATCCAAATGTTTCCAATTATTTGTTACATGTTTAATGAAAGCTGTAACCATTTAAAAATAAACTGTTATGCATTCATATCGAAACATCAATTTAAATTTATTATCCTAAATCATAAGTTAAGTAGTATTATATTTCAGAACGCACTGTTCATGAATAGCTTTACGTGCGCTTACGTTTGTATGTTGTGTAAAAGCAACGCACACATACATATATGGACAATATTTCAACGGGTTTTAAAGCTTTAATAACTTTGTAATTGTATGATTTATAGCAAAACTGATTTCCTTGGCGAGTATAAGATCGCTTAAAGATTTTTTTAAGAATGTTTAATAACCTAAAGCCATAACTGCCTAAGTGTGTATTGATCAAACGATTTGTATGAAAGTGACATCTCTGCAACCACCTTAAGCATATGATCGCTGAAGCTTGCTAATTTATTCGTATCGAATGGCGACAAAACGTTACGTCAGAAAAAGGTAGCTCATTGTAAAGCCGTGTACCCATGGACGAGCGATCGAAAATATAGCACACGAATATTGATCTATCGTACGAACCGTCCATTTGGCAGCGGGCCTAAATGGTTGCGTTTATCATGTGATAAATAAATGAAGCATATGTCACTCACACTCGCAGTTTGTCATAAAGTGACAGATGCCTTGTCACAAATTTATCGCGCGATATTAAAACCATTATAGGCCCGCTGTTGTGTTTATGTTCATTTGTGGTACGCACGTGCGAACAAAGTGTTCGATGCATGTTTTGTTCGTTCGTCCGTACACGTGAGTGTACCTATCTACATAATAAGAAAGATTCATGTCTCTCTACCTATTGCGGTAGGAAAGATACAGCCCTGTGACAAACGGACAGACGGACAATCAGACAACGGAGGCCTCAGTGCGTCTAAACAGCGTTGTTGCCGATTCGCTAACGGATTTAGACTCAACTCTGTCCGAAATACACTCGGTCTCCCCTACAGTAATAAGTAGAGTCACAATAAGAGAAACCAACCGGTGATTACCAACGATAGCAACGTTTTCTATTGATACAGCTTCTCCTATTGACACATCGTCTATATTTTTTGTATCACTCCACTAACTACCTACTCTCTGACTTTAGTTCGCCGTAGAAATTACCAGCTACTTTTGACACAGACTATATAGCATAAGCTTAAAACTAAAACAACCTGTCGCGTCAGGAATTAAAAACAACGCATAGAAAAAGTGGATGCACGCACAACAAACTCGTTACGTTGCATGTTCCGAAAGCCAGTTATCGCTACAAGTGTAACTTCGGCTGCCAATTAAAGGACGCATGCCGCAGGCCGGCATGGCCAAAAGTTGTTCCGTACAATCAGGTAGTTGGTTGTCAATTCGCAAGTGATGGGAGCAGAAACGACATAGACGCAATTCGCTTCCGCCTAGTGGCAATGAAGTCATCGGTACGTTATTGTTTTAATTGAAAAAATCTCAAGCATTCAATGAAATGCCGTCATAATCTGCGTTATAACAGGCTTAGAAGTATCACGTTTCGGGCGGAACAACACGGGAGAATTTCATACAAAAGGCCTAAGCCTGGAAGGATTTTTTTTAAACATGGCGTCTGTGTTTATGAACAGGCTAAACTATAAAACTGATTTTTTGAGTGGTGTATTTTTGTATTTTATTGCATACCTATGTATTATTTGTATTTTATTGCATATGCATTTTTAGTTTTTTATTGCGAAAGCACTATACATACCTTAGCCGTGAAAAGCGCTTGCCGGCTTCGTATCACTATCCGACTATAGCTACTCAACCGGCAAGCCCTTCCTTCCCGGTGCTCCCGGCCTCCCGCGCTAACCAACGCGTCATAGGTAAGAACAGGAAAGTTCCATGGGGTCGGCTGTATCGATTTTCGGCGGACAGACAGACAGACGGGTGTAGCTCCGACGAACGCAGCAGGGACCGATGCAAGTTTACTATTCAATAAAATATATGGGGATCTAGCCGACGTTATTATGGGCATCGGATATTGATACTTGTAGATGGAATACGTTTTATTGCACAGCTACAGCAAGAAATAAAAGCATAGATATAAAGTTACATAGCTGGGACCTTGCATTTATAGCTTGCCTTGAGACCTTTAGTGTACAACCGGTTACCAGAAAATATACGAATTGCAACTACCTTCACAGGGGGCATATGATGGTTGCGTTTATCACGCGATCAGTGACAAAGCATCTGTCACTCACACTCGCATTTCGTCAAAACGTGACGGATTCTTTGTCACTTAGTTATCGCGTAATAAAAGCAACCATTATAGGCCCCCGGGATTCAAATCACTACTTAAAACACTGCTTTTAAAAAATATTCTTTACGCTTATGACCATTTCTTTGATGGAAACACGCGGACAGGCGATTAATTGCCTAAAGGCGATTAATTTCTAAACGTTTGTTTTATTCGGGGTCCGTGCGGTGATAGCTAGACAGTTGAAATTTTCACAGATGATGTATTTCTGTTGCCGCTATAGCAACAAATACTATTCATGATAAAACAATAATAACGAACGTATTTTTGTTCAATATTGGTACGGAACCCTTCGTGCGCGAGTCCGACTCGCACTTAGCCGGTTTTTTTTTATACATGTCTCGCTCGCTCTTACGCAATCCAGATCAGAACCTCTCAGTTTTCACCCAAACCCGAATCGCAATCGAAAGCTCAGACTGCAAGTGATATTAGTTAAGTTAGTACCTACATAATAAATCCCTCGATTTCGTTACATTTGCGAATGAATCATTTCGCTGCATAACATTTCCAAAGAAACTATAAAAAGCTTTCCCACCGTTGCAGAAAGAGATTGTTTTTAAAACAATGCCCCCGGCTGTCAACAACACGCTATCGGTGACGTCATAGCGCGATAACGAACAAGTAGCTGCCCAGTTAGATAATAAGTACTTTACTTGGTAAGAGAATTTCCACTGTTTATTATTACGTCACCGGCCGCAAGTGGAATTTTCTTCCCGTGGGGGGAAAATTGGGCAATGCAAGACTTGAAACTTTAGACAAAACACGGGCGGTAATTCGTAAAGCCCCACCTTGCATATTTATGGCCTTCGCCTTCGGTTCGGGTCCCAAAAATCTGCGATCTGGGATATTCTCGATTTTACCGCCCTAGGTTTGTAATGTACCAAAACTACTAGAAGGCGCCTGCTGCTTCATCTACGCGGCGTAAAATCATAACGCTTTTATCTGCTTCTCCGTAGTTAGTAAAACATATGCTACGGCCATTTGTGACTTTATTGTAAGTATATCATTACAATAAATTGACATAAAGTTATTTAATATATTGTAACGTTTGATAAAACGGTTAATTGTTATATTTTGGTTCACTCGAATTATTAATTGATAAGTATACACTATTATAATGTTACATAATGGGAGCAAACAAAATACAAAGCCCTGCTATGCGAGGCTTCTATTTTTGCTCTGAGGGACGTTTGTCGGCAGTGCTCGGTTGGCCGCCGACTCTCCTGATGATGAGTCGTTGGGTCGCGACAAACATTTCGAGCGACATTCGACTTCTACGACGTAAGTAAACCCGTTTCGTAGGTATTTTAATATGTTTATAGTGGGTTAATGTATTCTGTTTGTGATTAATATGACCCCCACAAATTACAGAGCAATCCCAAGTAGTATACAGGCTGCATAAGCACTTATACAGCTTTTATACAGCTTAAATTAGACTATTGATACAAAGATATCAAAGCTCAAAGAAAAATTGAAATGAGGTACCGGGAATCGAACCCGGTACCTCTGGATTGCCGGTCCAGCGCGTTAACCACTTCGCTACCCGAACTCCAACCAACCTTTCGAATTTTTCCTTTTGCTTTGTGTGTCGATCTTTGCATTGTTTATTTGCCAGCTTTTACACCTTAGCGACCTCTATGTGAATACGTTAATATTCATATCTTACCGCACTACTTTACAGCAGTGAACGGGCAAGCGAGAGGGGGCGCTGTTATTTTAATAAAGTTATGAAACATGTAATGTCTAATTCTTTGATATCTTTCTATTATTAGTTTAATATAAAAACTGTGGTGTGTACCCACATAAAAAAAGAACAAAAAATTTTTTGACATTACATGTTTCATAAATTTATTAGCTTAAATTAGAGTTATAATGGCTGTATAAGCTCTTATACAGCCTGTTTCTTACCTGGGCTAGCACGGCAAGCTTGGCAATAATTTAATATGTAATTGCTGACCAAGGTTCACCATATCGCGAATAAAAAGTAGAATTACTCTGAGCGGTCTCATGGAATTTTTACCCTTACTATTTATATGCCTCTAGTCCTCTACTAAATAAAAACCGGCCAATTGCGAATCTGACTCGCGCACTAAGGGGTTCTGTACAAACACTTATCCCATCTAGCTGGCTGGCCGGGTTAAGTTAGCAACTGGTATGTATGGCGCTGGATACAAACGAGGTACGACGCAACCGATCACGTTCGTTGTATAGCCCCACTTAAATATATATTTTATTCTGTTTCTAGTATTTGTTGCTATAGGGGAAAACGAGGGGATTTAAAACAGAGGTGAGTTGACACAACGTCAATTGCTTGGATCTACATTCACTAGCAAAGTAAGAAAGCATACTGAGGGGCCCGCGTGCGGTAAGCCGCGTCTAAACAGCGTTGTTGCCAGCTCGTGAACGGATTTAAATACCGAGAAATTGACCTTCTTTTTCAAACCCCCTCGGCCTCCTAACGGCAATAGAAACACATCATAAATATCACGGTTAAGGTAGGTATCACGGTTCATGAGATACAGCCTGGTGACGGGCAGACAGACGAACGGACGGACGGAAACTGTATTCTTAGTAATAGCCCGTTTTTACCGTTTGGGTACGGAACCTTAGAAAGTACCTTACTTGACGAACAAGCATTTCCCTCTATATATTACCGTAAGGTACTTCAACGTCTTCAACCCTACGATTATTTATCCACCCTTAAGAAAAACATTTTCAACCGACTTCCAAAAAGAGCAGGTCCTCAATTCGGTTGTATTTTGTTTATGATTGTTGCCTCAGAACTCCGTCATTTACATACCTACCTATACATATTTTTGCGTTTCGTGGTTTTCGATGCACGAACTTGACACCTACTGTCGGCTTAGTTTCAAATCGTGTACGGAAAATCACGGGGTATGGTTATATTATAATTATAACCGATTTAGAAAATTATCTTTTTGTTCAACAGTAGACTGAGGAATGGGTCATTGTCAGATTTAGGTGCTCGTCTTTCCGGTGGATATTTGCGAAATTAAGGATTCCAGGGCCTAATTTTCTAAATTCCTAGAAAAAGTTACAGACTATAGCTTAAAAAAATAAAAAAAGATGAAAATGTTATTTTTTTTAAGCTTCTAAACCCAAGTGGTATTTTTTTCGATTTGGCAGGGGCGCTGCCGTGCTCCTATACACTAACATATATTGCAATGACTAATTCGCTCTTATTTTTCGTGACATCTAACCAATTTAGCAACTGAGGGACTCCCTTTAATGAAATTTATTAGCATTTTAGTTTTTGATACTCGTAAATTATAACATAACTAGTGGTTCCCCTCACCTATTTTTTTTTATTACTGAATATTTTTTTTAGTTCCCTTTTAACCCCCATATTAACGCAATTTATAAACTATAACCATATAAAATTTCGTGAGAATCGGTTGAGAAGTGCCTGTAGGCGAGAACAGTCTGAAATCCGATCATCCAAACATTAAAAAATCTGGACATACGAGAATAAATTTGGCGAAACTGAAATATGTATGAATCGCTCAAAAATATTATACTGAGCGAGCGAATTATTTAGCAATGCAATGACACCGTGAAATTGGCAAAAGTTTCTACGCTATAGCGTGCCGCTACGCGCTACGATGCGGCTACGAAGCCCCAGCATGCTACGCCGTAGGCTCGAATTGGTAGCATCGGAGACTGACTACAGTGCGATGGGTTAATAAACTCCGAAGTAGTAGTATTTAGTAGTATTTTATTCCGAGCCCGTGCCAAATAAGCAAAGATGTCACTTATCTAGGATAAAAAGTATCTGTATCTGATATCTAAATACGTGAGTTCCTAGTATTTTATACTAGCTGCGTTCCGCGGTGTCACCCGCACATCCCACGGGAACACACATTTTTTTCGGGATAAAAAGTAGCCTATGTGATGATCCAGCGTGCCAGCTTCCTTCATACCAAAAAATATAAAAACTGGTCCAGCCGTTTGAGCGTGAAGAAGTAACAAACATACCACATAAACACACTCGCAAACTTTCGCACTTATGATATTAGTGTGATTATAGATACTTTTTTATAGGGTATTGTACATATCTGCAAATAAGTAGTAAGAAAGTAATGTTAACCTACTGTTTCTATGTGTAGTACAAAAACCTTCTAAGAATCGGACTCGCGTTTGTAACTCTTCGTGACTTCAACTATTAAGTATTTATGAGTTATTATAATTATGCTCCAAATAATAAAGGAAACGGGCAAACCGTTTAAACTTATGTAACGCTCTAAACGGGAGCTAGTAGAATCCTATTTCCATATTTATTTCATTTTTTACTAGAAAAGTACTGTGAGACTGTAGCTACTTTTACATATATCAATTAGTATACAGGAATCGTTAAAACAACGGCGGACTCCGTACACTAAAAGATATTCGCTTACCGGGAAAATTTCAAGTCTCGACCTATTACAGTTTCAAAGACACAGGCCTATGACAGACGGACCGACAGAGAAACAGACCGACAGCAGAGGCAATACAATAACCTGCCCGTAAGCACCCGTGATCTCTTCCAGGCAACCTTTAGGTAGCGGACTACTTAATAAGAATGTTTGAAAAAGCTAACCTACTTACTATAGGTTTTTATTTTTAAGTTGCCCAATTTGAATTTCCGGCTGAATTGGACAATTGGATTTTACGGCTTTTCTTTGTTAATATATCCCTTTAATAAGCGTGCAAATCTTACCCTCGCTTAAAGAACAATAAAACAATCGAAAAACCCTAAACTCTGAAGCCATTTTACACTTCTCCGAAAAATCAACTTTTTCTTTATGAATTGTAAAACCTTCCATTATGAGCCACTGTTAGCGGTGTATCTTTCCTTGAAGTTTCTAATTAAAAATCAAGAAAGCCAATTAAAGTTGGCTAAGAGTTGGGGCGCTAGTGATGGGACACGACACTTTTTTAAATTGAGTGACATTTCCAGTTGACTCGAGATTTATTTTAAACTTGCGATAATTTGTCATTATAAACATTGTAGTTCTCACTGTGATCATCGTCATCATCAGCCCGTATCTATACACTGTAAATAAATAAATAAATAAATATGTCGGGGACGGGTTGGATGGCCGGTGCAGTGTGTGGCACATTAGATGAGCTATCCGACATAGTTGTGGACGAGGAGGTAGTTCGAGCGAGACGAAACACTTCAAATACAATCAACTTGATTTATTCCTTATACAATGAACCATACAATAACAGTTCTCTAATCAACTTGGTATATCACAACGAAACGGGACAGTTCCAAGGCAGTAGTGCACTCGACGGTGACCCAAAGTGAAGTGTGGTGGGCGTTCGCTGAGTGAACCGCCAAGACTCTGTCTAGCGCGCCAAAACAGGTTCAAGGGGGCGCTACTGTCGCCTTCCAATGGCGCGCCGGTTTCGTTGAGCTTTCATACTCATGACCGTCTCCGACAAATAAATATCGGACAACCTCACACAAATCGATCTAGTCCCAAATTAAGCTCAAGAAGGCTTGTGTTATGGGTACTAGACGACGGTATACGTATATACGTATACCGTCGTCTAGTACCCATAACACACTCTCGTAAGTATATACTTACGAGTATATAGACTTAAATACATAGAACAACCATGACTGTTGGATCAGGGACTCCACGTGCATTTTCCATTCACTGCGACTCCGGGCCGCGTGCATCCACTTCCTTCCCGCGACCTTAACTATTTCGTCTCTCCATTTGGGGAGGGAGGTGGGGGTCTGCCCACGCTTCTTTTTCCCATTCGTGGTTGCCACTGTACATCCGAAGAAATTTAACCTAACGTGGTTCGTAGTAGTGTTTAATGTAGTCGATAATTTCACGTATTGCTTTGCCACACCGTTTAAAGCCAGAACTGAAATATAAGTGCAATATAAATGCAAGTGCGAGTCCGACTCGCGCATGAAGGGTTCCGTACCATAATCTACAACAAGTTTGTTGTATGGGAGCCCCCCTTAAATATTTATTTAATTTAATTTTTTGTATTTTTTGTTATTGCGGCAATAGAAATACATCATCTGTGGAAATTTCAATTGTCTAGCTATCACCGTTCTTGAGATACAGCCTGGTGACAGACGGACGGACGGACGAACGGACAGCGAAGTCTCAGTAAATAATAGGGTCCCGTTTTAACCCTTTGGGTACGGAACCCTAAAAATATACATGTCAGTCAATACACCGATTGTCGCCATCTTGTCGTCATTCGTGTTTTGTGTTGCAGTACCTAGACGGTTCGCTCACAAATTCATATTTTACTATGGTTGGTCTTGACTTAGAAAGCTGAGTTAATCAAATCGTCTGCTGACAACCAAAACTCACGAAGTAACAAATACCTAATTAAAGCAAAGCTCGTATATTAGTATCAATCTACTAACTAGATACGTGGTTTTGGAGAGCGGTGACAGGAGTTTTAGTGAGTTGGTAGTCACCAGGGGAAATTTGCTGGAATGTGTATTTAGCTAGAGAAATACGAATAAGGTGGTCCCGCTATTTACTCAGCACCTGTAGCATAACGGTGACACGCGACTCATTTTTGAGAAATATACCTATCTCCTTCTATGTAGTACTGCGAGAGAGGGCTGGGTGACGCTCCGTCGTGCAAGTCGAGTTGCATAGTTAAGCTAGACGGGCCGATTTTTTTTTCTTTCTGGTTTCTGGACACCTTTGCAGTTCCATCTCGCTAAACGTTCTGAAGGGATTTCAACTATGTTTTTTACACGGGTAGCTAGTTTTTTAGGGTTCCGTGCCCAAAGGGTAAAAACGGGACCCTATTACTGAGAATTCGCTGTCCGTCCGTCCGTCCGTCTGTCACCAGGCTGTATCTCAAGAACGGTGATAGCTAGACAGTTGAAATTTTCACAGATGATGTATTTCTACTGCCGCTATAACAAATACTAAAAAAAAAAATTTAAGAGGGGCTCCCATACAACAAACTTACAGATAATGGTACGGAACCCTTCGTGCGCGAGTCCCACTCGCACTTGGCCGATTTTTTTAAAGACATGACTTGAATTGTATCTGGTCTGGTTAACCCTCACTACCAGTAGTCGGGCTTTGTGTGGGATTATAACCCGCTAATGGAATTATCTCCACGCCGCAGGAATAAACGGGTAGCTTGCCATCTGCAGTTGGTTATGGCTACTTTTTACCGAAATACGGTAGAGTAAACAAGTGAAGCAAGCGTCTTCTAGTTGTAAACTCGAATTGGAAAGTCCCACCACTATCCCTTTTGGATTGAAATCGTGGAAAATTATCCGATATTCCTCGGACGGTGTCTGCTAAGTGCGGTCCGATTACTTTGTCCCCAGTTAACGGTCGGGTTAAGAAAATAGATTGGATGAAGTAATTCCACGCTTTCGCATAATGCCGTAAATCAATAGGGAAATCGCCTCATTTACGCCCTTTTTCCACGAGTGAGTCGAGGTAGGTAATTTACTATTAGGCGTAAATGCAAATATTAATTCAACTAATTGCCGCGTTTTAGTAGTTTGGTCTTATGCTTGGGTTGCTAAGGATTTCGATCGACATGTATTTTAGAGAAGATTTCTTTTTTGATAGTGCTAGTTACACATTTTACGTCTATTACGTTATTTGTCCCCGGATACTTCTTTCATGAGGATATAATAAAATTATTAGGGTTTAAAACCTAATTTTCAAGTCAAGGGAATTGAAACACTTTTTCGCTTAATAATTGTATTAAGCGGTTTACACTCACGTGAAATTGTCAGGAACGGCCCGACATGTTTCGAACTCGTATGGAGCCCTTCATCAGGGACGGCTGCCCGTACACCGCCGCGAGTGACGAGTTTGCCGCGGCGGTGTACGGGCAGCCGTCCCTGATGAAAGGCTCCATACGAGTTCGAAACATGTCGGGCCGTTCCTGACAATTTCACGTGAGTGTAAACCGCTTAATACAATTATTAAATATGTCTCACGAAAGTTTTAATAAAATTACTTTTTCGCTTCTGTCTAAATGATAATAAGGGTCAAAAAGGTACGTGTTTCAGTTTCCTTTACTGTACTCTATTCCTTTAAGGCTGGCTATCCACTGGAGCTCATCATCATATCAGCCGATAGACAAAGGCCTCCACAACGCACTCCAAAACGATCGGTCTTGCGCCGCCCTCATCCAATTTCTGCCCGCGATCCTACAAGTCTTCGGTTCACCTTGTTCCCCCTTCCCACGCTGTGTCTTCCACGATTGGTCCATTTTCCACAGCTCCGCTACACTCAAGTGGACAGGCAGGTGTGTCAAGAACGCATAAATCACAACACAAGTCAGGAATGTATGGGGATGTATCAATATTGCTCTTGCAACCATAGCGCCATCTATCTCATCACGTTAAAACTGCTCGATAGATTTTGTTACAGGGGTGGGTAACGATGGTTCTAGCGTACTCGTTACCCGGTTACGCCTAACTAAGGAACGAGGATTGTTCTGCCTTTTATCATCCTCCGCGAACAAAGTTACATAAGAAAACAATCCAGCCTAATACGCCCTCGTTTAGAAAGCGATTGTTTTTAAAATAACAATGTAACGATGTTAGAAAAAAACTTCAATACCTAACAATAACTGTGTAACATTTTCAACCTACTTCAAAAGAGAGGAGGTTCTCCAGACACACCTGGGTGTATGGACGAATGGGTTAAAGTTCAAGTTGTCTGGGTCGTACTCAATGAAACATGTTTCACTCAAGCCATCTAGCTAGATAGACAATTTACTTCTCTAATTTCACACGTACGTGACGGTAAAAGATCGCTAGTTTGCTAGTAAAATAAATCTCACCAAATAGTTAAATGGTACCTCAAAGCGAAATTTTAAAACCCTAACAGTTCTGGATACGTAGTTTACCAACACCAAACTTATGACCATAGTATCAAAGTAAGTTTTTAATGGACAACAAGACCTTATAAAATGCAGAAGCTATATAAACTCCAAGTGGCAGTAAACGCTATCTGTCCGTGATTACTGCAAACTGCTATACTATGTTGTATTATTGTTGCGAGACATATTTTTAGTACCAAAAGATACTAAACTTTAGTAGCGCTTCATAATAGAGCAAAATATTAATTTGGGTTATAAAATAGGTACGTATAGGTAAGGATCAAAAAGTTGGACGTAATTTAGGCGTAGTTAGCCAAAGAAAAAAAACGATCGGGAAAAGTTCCGTGCGATAAAAATTAACGACACAATAATGAACCTCTTTGTTGTCGTACAAGGGAAAAATTGATACAAATTTTAATTAAATGACTTATTGTAGTAAACTTTTTGGTCTTCCCCATTAAAGAGATGGATGACAAGATGATGTAATCTCCTTAACTAACTCATATATTAATATTATCAAACTAGGAGGTGCCTATAACTTCATCGGCGTAATTCTTTTTTATTGTAACTAGTCGGGTTAATATTTAGATCTCTGTACCAAAATTGGTTAAAATTAAAATTAATTAAATTCCTCTTGAATTTTACACACTTTACAAATTTACCATTTTCATATACACGTTTCTAAATAAAAGCGAAAAGCAATATAACAATGGTGGGTTGAAATTCGGTATCAAAAATTACGCAGTCTTAGCCTATTCCGATGCTATATACCTACCTATTTCACTATTAAGTGAAGCAAGTATATTGTAAGCTTAATTTAAGAAGTAGGAGTGATTGTGGTAAAACCACTTAAATAGAAGCACTTTGAACCTTCTTAATTAGAAGTACATTTAGTTTGTTGTGTTAGATAAGACTGTGGCGAGGCCTTACTAATTACAAAGACGAAATATATTGTTCAATTAATTAAACTATCGATACTCTAATGAACATTGGGTGTGTATTCTATACTAGTGTTTGTTCAAGTGTATAGTAGCATTTAAAATCTGCTAGTTTTACCTTATGTTACTTATCCCTACTGATGTTATAAATTCGAAAGTACTTTGGCTGTCTGTCGTTTGATCTTCGTGAAGATAAAAACGATGTAAACAGAGATTTTTCTGTAATCTTTATGATTCCTCTTGAGCACCATGTATAGGTATTCTGTTGTGGCAGTGAAAAGATCCGTATTTCTTAGTTATTTGTCGTTTCTTTGCGTTCATTCCCGTTAGCGGGCTTTATGCTTATCTATCTATCTATCAGCCACAGACGTCTGCTGAACATAGGCCTCCTCTATAGCTCGCCACTAGCTTCGGTACTGTGGACCGCATCCACCGACTCCCTACAACCGTCACGAGGCCATCCGTCTACCTAGTCTGAGGCCGTCCTACGCTGCGTTTTCCTATACGTGGTCTCGACTCCATGACTGCTGCCCCAACCGTCTCCGGGCTACATGGCCCGCCCAATGCCACTTCAACCGTGCAATCCTGCGAGCTGTATCAGTTACTTTATATCACTTAGATAAACTCAGAGCAAAGCACGTTGACTCTAAGGCGCCTTATGAGACCCATTGTGAGCGACGAGCATATCTCAGCCAAAATAGCCATTGATACAAAGATAAAAGCTCAAAGAAAAATTGAAACGTGTAACCCGGTGGAAGGCACCGAGAATCGAACCTCTGGATTACCGGTCCAGCGCTTGCACCTTTCCGCCACCATAACGCCCACAACCAACCTAGCGCAGACTACCTTTAGATTTTTTCCTTATGCTCGGTGTGTCGATTTTTGTATTGTTTATTTGAAGGGCCTTAGCGTGCTGGCTACTGTGTATACGTTAATATTCACATCTTACCGCACTATTTTACAGCAGTGAACGAGCAAGCGAGAAAGGGCGCTGTTATTTATAAATTTATGAAACATTTAATGTCTCACTTTTTTATGTGGATACAGACAACAATTTTTATATTACAAAGATCAACGAATTCGACGATTAACCACCTTCTCGACGATTAATCCCGGCCAGGCCAAATATTTGTGCTTGGGTCATGGTTGTTCTATGTATTTAAGTATATATTTATCTATATTAAGTATTTATATCGTCGCCGTGAGAGTCAGAATGGCGGGTGTACCATCACGGATTTGTAAAACAATTATACCAAAAAAATGTACTCAAAATGTACTATTTTGTACCTACTTTAAAAAAAATTGTACCTCTCCGTACAAAAAGTTATTACAATGTTTAGGTACACCCGCCATTCTGACTGTCAGGATGGCGGGTGTATCGCAGTTTACCATGAAGCCCTTGATTATTGAGAAATGTTATTACTCTAAAAAATGTACCAAAATTGTACTCCAACATACAGTTAAAATATTTGCAATCCGATGTGTAATTTGCGAATTATAAACACATTAAGTTTTGTTCGTAGTAAGTGAAGGGCGAAGGGGAGAACTGGGTAAGTCACAATTGCAAAATTTTACAGTACAGAAAATTGAGGTTCCTAATCCTTTGATGGCTTAAGTAATATTATATTTAATCCTAATTCATTGATACAAAGATCAAAGCTTAAGGTTTTTTTTTTTAAAGGTACTACCTGATAGGGCTGATAGAAGAGACCCTGGTGGGGTGGAGGTATCTCTTTTTTCAATCTTTCTTAAAGGTTTGATCTTAGTATCAATGGTTGAAATAAAAATTGTGGTGTACCCACATTAAAAAAGAAATGAGACATTACATGTTTCATAAATTAATATATATAGTCCTTTTCGAAAATCATATTTGGAGGACCCGGTTGCCTTAAATTGGCACCTCATTTGTATTCGGCGCCATACATACTAAGTGCAAACTTAACCTGGCCAGTTAAGATAAGTGTTTGTACGGAACCCTCGGTGCGCGAGTCAGACTCGCAAGTGGCCGGTTTTTAGGAACCTCAATTTTCTGTACTGTAAAATTTTGCAATTGTGACTTACCCAGTCCTCCCCTTCGCCCTTCACTTACTACGAACAAAACTTAATGTGTTTATAATTCGCAAACTACACATCGGATTGCAAATATTGTAACTGTATGTTGGAGTACAATTTTGGTACATTTTTTTAGAGTAATAACATTTCTCAATAATCAAGGGCTTCATGGTAAACTGCGATACACCCGCCATCCTGACAGTCAGAATGGCGGGTGTACCTAAACATTGTAATAACTTTTTGTACGGAGAGGTACAATTTTTTTTAAAGTAGGTACAAAATAGTACATTTTGAGTACATTTTTTTGGTATAATTGTTTTACAAATCCGTGATGGTACACCCGCCATTCTGACTCTCACTCGTCGTCTAGTGCCCACAAGCCTTCTTGAACTTAATTTGGGGCTAGATCAATTTGTGTGAGGTTGTCTGTTTTTTTTTTTTCAAAGCTGTGCTGGATTTACCTCGTGTACCTACCTACTTCCTCAGAAAGTTCGACTCCCTGGCGCACAAGGTCTGACGGTTCAATTAATCCCAAAAAATATGGGGACGTGATATATATGGAGGCCGACAGTGTTACCTTCCGATGCTTAATATTCTTCGCCAGTCTGGTCGGCTATTAAACGCAGGCAGCCATTACGAGTCGTTTTAAACTTTTAAAACTTGGCACGGAAAAATGTTTTTTACTATTCCTATTAATCTAAGTTAGGACTTTATAGATAGCCTAAAGTCTTTCTATCTCCGTAGCCTCGGTGGAGATTAGAGTCAGTGATGAATCTAGGGGGTATTATATTTAAAGTATCACAAAAAAATATGGTCGTTCGAATTCAAATTGATATTGTACCTATATGGATTCTTAGGCTAAGTGCCTAAATATGAACTAACTTAGTTAGTTACTAACATGTAAACAGGAGTTTTTTCTTCTTAGTTATTTAGTTTTTTTCTTCTTAATCTTGTACATAAGGCAAAAGTCGAAATATCTACTTGGACTCCCTTATATTTTCGTGGAATTCAGTTATCAGTAAATGTAATATATCGCTCTAGCTAATGACAACCCTAGTGTTCAAAGAACAAACCAATAAAGATCAAATTCGGGAAGTTCAAAAGACTCAAACGGCTAAAAGATGGCGATACCTAAATATCCTGTGGTTCCGGGACCATGAATCTTACAGTTAGAAAATTACCAACGCAAGGTAATTCAATAATATTTATTGCTATAAATCCCAACTTCACAATATTTTGCTCTCTTCTAGTAGCAGCAGTTCTCTTCCAATAACCTATCAAACATTTGTAACAGATAATTTCAACGAAACAGGGATGACATCAGATAAAAACAACTCGACCTTCATATGATCGCAGGTCATCCCATCCCCCTTATTCATTAAAAGTTCACGACGCCATCCAATAAACGGAGAGCCTAACTAGGTATCTTCCCCTCTAATCCGACCAGCAAACACTTAGGAGTTGATCTAAAAACCAAACAATAAATGCACCGACGCACGCATCGATCGTACACACACAAACGCAAACGCATACAGACGCCATTTGCAAATAAAACAAAATGCACCCCTCCCTGTCTAGTCGGTAGACAACAAAGGCTATCAACGCAAACTTAAAAAGAAACCCGGCCAATCGAGTATCACCCGTACTAGAGCCATATCTAGAGCGGCGTGAGACGTTTCTGATAGTCGGGTTTTCCCTAGGAAGCGGTGTGTTAAGTGAAGTTTAGAGTTAATTGCGTTTGCAGATTTTACGGTAGATGTTGGTAGTCTTACAGAACATGGCGGGTGGAAGGAAACTCGTTATGCTCTCGATACCGTGTTGCGGAACTTGTCTACCATGATATTGCTTAACCTGGAAATAACACGTGGCTTTATTTAGTTGAACAATGATACAAATAATAATATTTACTGGATAATAATACCTGGCCCGCAACTACCTGGTTGTTCGTTGTAATAATAGAATAAAAAAGGATCCTATGCTATGGCCATCTTTTGTTTTTGTTTTAGACATGGAATTAACTGTATCAGGGTCAGGGCTGGTTAGTTCTGATTACAAGAGTCAGACTTTGTGTGAGAGCACAAACCTACTATCGGTAATGTATCCGCGACACAGGAGTGATAATCTTTTGATATGGACTAACCTGACCCATCCATTAAAATCCACCCTGCCTGTTGTAATCAATGCCAATACGAAAGTTACATTTTTGTAATCACTGCTTTATAATGGCTTCTAGGATCTGTAATCTTCTATCAAGTCAGATACTTCTACCGTTGCAGACTAGGGCCAGACATGACGACCTTGTGAGGGTTGGAAGAAGCAGCTTATTGACTGTCTTCTACTTCTTCACTAAATACTTGTGTAAGGGGGGGGGGGTGTGTAAGGGGCCCCAAACCTACATCTCTCAGGGGCCCAAGCCAACCTCACCTGCTCGTGGTGCACGCTGCTGACCAACGGACGAGGCTCTGGCGACCCGCCAACCCGCACACCGGACCAGCGTGGCGGGTTACGGTCCGAACCCCTCAAATGAGATGACAACTTTACCACGGCCCCAAGTACCCGGCGGCTGCAGTTGCAAAGCTGACGGAGACGGGCGTCGGCCGAGCACTGGAGCTAGGGGTGCTAAGAATCCCCGGGTGGGGCTCCACCGTCAAACGACGACCTCGGCTAACGATAGTACGGACAACCGACGTAGGCTATCACTGGTAACCTACAACACGCGCACGCTGAGGACGGACGAAAAGGTCACAGAGCTGGAAAAGGAGGTCAGCGGGATGCGCTGGGATATCATGGGGTTATCTGAAGTCCGAAGAGAGGGAGAGGACACGATAGCCCTGAAATCTGGTAACCTGCTGTACTACCGGAAGGGCGACCAGCAGTCCTAGGGTGGTGTCGGATTTATCGTCCACAAGTCTCTCGTTAACAACATAGTGACAATTTCGAGTGTGTCGAGCAGGGTTGCGTACTTGATACTCAGAGTATCTAAAAGATATTCGTTGAAGGTTATACAAGTATACGCGCCGACCTCGACGCACCCGGATGAGGAGGTGGAGGCCATGTATGAGGACGTCAGTAGGGCCATACATGCTTCCAAATCGCACTTCACTGTTGTTATGGGAGACTTCAACGCAAAGCTGGGTATGAGAGGCGATAACGAGCTGAGAGTGGGGCAATTTGGATATGGGCAACGGAACCGAAGGGGCCAGAGGCTGGCCGAATTTCTGGAGAAGGAGGGACTCTTCATGATGAACTCCTTCTTCAAGAAGCCGCCTCAGAGGAAATGGACCTGGATGAGTCCCGACGGTTCCACGAGAAATGAGATAGACTTCATTCTGGCCACAAAGAGGCAAATATTCAATGATGTCTCCGTGATCAATAGGGTGAAAACCGGTAGCGATCACCGAATGGTAAGAGGTACATTGAATATTAATAATGTCCGCCTAGAAAGGTCTCGCCTAATGAAGTCTACGCTCCGACCAACTACAGCCCACATTCAAAATCCCGAAGACTAAGCTGGAGTTAACAAATCGCTTCGCTTGCCTGGATGATTGCGTTGCCGTGGACGATATAAATAATAGGTTGGTAGAAACTGTCCACGAGGTGGGGAAGAAATTTTTCAGACCCCGCCGCAAAGATAGACCCCAAAAACTATCCGATCATACCCTCAACCTCATGGCTGAACGACGCTCAATGACGCTGCAGACTTCTGAAGACGCTGAAGCATACAGGCAGCTCAATAGACGGATCCATAGGTCCATGCGACACGATATTCGTTCCTTTAATACCAATTATATTAAAGAAACGATAGAGCGGAACTCGGGCTCTAAAGTGTTTGCGAGGGATCTGTCTATTGGTCAAAGCCAGCTGACGAAGCTGGAGACATAAGACGGCAGTGTAGCGTTGACGAAGCCAGAGGTGTTGAGGGAGATCGAAAGGTTCTATGGGCAGTTATATACCTCAGTTGCCAAACCTATTGATAACTTGGCCAAAGACCCAAGAGCCAAGCTGACCCGACACTAAGTATACCGAAGATATCCCGGACATCAGCCTGTACGAGATTAGAATGGCCCTAAAACAGCTCAAGAATAACAAGGCGCCGGGTGATGACGGAATCACTTCAGAGCTTCTGAAAGCGGGTGGAACACCGGTACTTAAGGTCCTTCAGAAGCTCTTCAATTCCGTATTGCTCGAGGGCATCACGCCAGAGGCATGGAACAGGAGTGTGGTGGTGTTTTTCTTTAAGAAAGGTGATAAAACACTGCTCAAGAATTATAGACCCATCTCGCTTCTGAGCCATGTCTACAAGCTCTTTTCTAGGGTCATCACGAATCGTCTCTCAAGCAGGTTCGATGAATTCCAGCCTCCCGAACAAGCCGGGTTTCGAAAAGGCTTCAGTACCATAGACCACATACACACGCTGCGGCAAGTTATACAGAAAACCGAAGAGTATAATCTGCCACTCTGCTTAGCGTTTGTGGACTATGAGAAGGCTTTTGATTCCGTCAAGACATGGGCAGTACTACAGTCCCTCCAGCGATGCCGAATTGACCATCGGTATGTCGAGGTGCTCAGGAGTGTGTACAACAACGACACTATGTCAGTCCGAGTACAAGACCAGTGTACGGAGGCGATTCCATTGCAGAGAGGTGTGAGACAAGGAGATGTAATATCTCCGAAGCTCTTCACCAACACAATGGAAGACGCCTTCAAGCTCTTGGAATGGCAAGGACTTGGCATCAACATAAATGGCGAGTACATCACGCACCTTCGGTTTGCTGACGATATCGTGGTCATGGCGGAGACGCTGCGCTGGAGGATCTCGGTATAATGCTGGATGATCTCAACCGAGTATCCCAACAGGTAGGCCTTAAGATGAACATGGATAAGACGAAGATCATGTCGAATGTCCATGTAGCACCCATCCCAGTATTGGTTGGGAACTCGGTCCTCGAAGTTGTCGACGAATACGTCTATCTAGGTCAGACGATCCAATTAGGCAGGTCCAACTTCGAGAAAGAGATCAATCGACGGATTCAACTCGGATGGGCAGCGTTCGGGAAACTGCGAAGTGTCTTCTCGTCCAAGATACCTCAGTGCTTGAAGACAAAAGTCTTCAACCAGTGCGTATTACCGGTGATGACCTACGGAGCCGAGACGTGGTCTCTAACTATGGGCCTCTTAAGGAAGCTCAGAGTCACTCAGCGAGCTATGGAAAGGGCTATGCTCGGGATCTCTCTACGTGATCGAATCAGAAATGATGAGATTCGTAGACGAACTAATGTCACCGACATAGCAAACAGGGTTAGCAAACTGAAGTGGCAATGGGCAGGGCACATAGCTCGAAGAACCGATGGCCGTTGGGGCAGAAAGGTTCTCGAGTGGAGACCACGTACCGGCAAGCGCAGCGTAGGACGGCCACCCGCAAGGTGGTCGGACGACCTGGTCAGGGTTGCGGGGACTCGCTGGATGCGGGTCCCTTCTATCCGGCCCATGTGGAAGTCAATTGAGGAAGCCTGTGTCCAGCAGTGGACGTCCAATGGCTGAAATGATGATGATGATGAACTCCACTTAGCCTCAACTGAGGAGTGTTTTTCAAAAGGGCTTATTTTTGTATGAGTTTTATAGATAAGCCCTTGTGAAAACACACTCCTCAACTGTTTATCCGCTTCTATATAGGGTGTATAGGGTTGCCACTTGCCAGATGATTTTCTAATGGAGAACAGTTCCCGTTTTTTAGGTATACCTATAGCATGAGTAGAACCCATATATATGTAGGATTTGTGTAACACGAGTCAATAATTAAATCGTAACGCTTTAATAGTTCAATACGAGCTGAGGATTAATTTGTTATTGTTATTTCTAGTTAATTAATGGAATCAGGCGTTACTTTGCGAAAATCCATATTAATTTAAATAATAATATTGCTTTGCTAATCCGCGATTTATATGCGATTATATCGCGGACTACCAAAGCAATATTATTATTTCAAGTTAGTTGTCAGTTCATCTACGGATAGTATTAAAATAAATCATAATAATGTGGTAAATTGATCGAATTATGAGACTAGCTGCGTCATGCGATGTTACCCGCTCATCCCACGGGAACACTAAATGTTTTCGGGATAAAAAGTAGCTTATTATTTTAATCCAGGGTGTCAGCTACCTACATACCAAAATTTATCAAAAGCGGTCCAGCAGTTTGAGCGTGAAGAAGTAAAACGAGCATACACATAAACATCCCTCACAAACATTCGCCTTTATAATATTAGACTGATTAGCTGGTTATTTCATCTTAGGAGCTGAAATTAATTATAAGCATACATTTTTATGAGCGTTCTTTTTAATATACCATTTTTAGAGATAAAACTGTTTATTGTAAGAAATTACAAAATGGCGACCTGGCGGGTATTTACAACCTTTAGTGTCTATTTTAATTATATTTATATTTTAGTTGTTTATTAGGTATTTAGTTTAAGTAATAAGTAAGTTTTTTTTAATAAGTATTTATGTTATTATTATTGTTAACATAATGTTTACTTTTAAATAAATAATACAAAACGACGACGCGTTTGGCTCGGTTTGTAGACACCTGCCTACTGAGTCAGCGGTCCCGGGTTCGAATCCCGGCCGGGGCAAATATTTGTTCTTGGGTCATGGATGTTATCTATATATGTATTTATATATTATGTATATCGTCGTCTTAGTACCCATAGTACAAGCTTTGCTTAGTTTGGGACTAGGTCGATTTGTGTATGATTGTCCCTTAATATTTATTATTTATTTTTATTTAAAATAATGTATTAGACAAAAACAATATTATACACAAACGTCTTTCCTTGATCGCTTTGTTTTCTCTCAATTTGAGGATTAAATAAATCAATTTAAATGAATTATATCGCGTATATTTATTATTTGGGCCTCCCTAATAACGTTCGAACATCCTTCTGGTTGCCGTAGTCAATGGGCAATGGACAAACGCTTGTATATGTATCAGTCCATAATATTATCTGGCAGCCTCTGTTTCCCTATAATAGTGTCTCTAGGTACGCGGGTACCGGACGCTGTCGTCGCGTCGCATCGATCGACACGCGGCTGCTCTTCCTGATGGATGTTGGTAGTTGTCTGGACACCGTGTATTGAATTATGCAATTCCGCATATGGCGCAATACTGTGGGGTAAATTTGGTCGTAATTGGCAATATTTTTAGGGTTCCGTAGTCAACTAGGAACCCTTATAGTTTCGCCATGTCCGTCTGTCCGTCCGTCCGTCCGTCCGTCCGCGGCTTAGCTCCGTGATCATTAGTACTAGAAAGCTGAAATTTGGTATGAGTATGTGTATGTATAACGCCGACAGAACGGTAAAATAAAATTAATGAAAAAAAATTTTTTTCGGGTACCTCTCGAACACCTAAAGTGGGGGTGAATTTTTTTTTTCTTTTCAACACTGGTGTGTGGGGTGTCGTTGAATAGGTCTTGTAAAAATAATAGGGGTCTTTTAGCATTATTTTTTGATAAAGTCAGCAGTTTTGGAAATATTCGCTCCAAAAACAAAAAAAATAGTGTCCCCCCCCTCTAACAACCACGGGTCAAAAAAATTCTGAAAAATTCATGTTAATGAGGCTTTATAAGTACTTTCAATGAAAACTATATTGAACCAAATCGGTCGAGCCGTTTTTGAGTTATCGCCAAATTTCATATTTTTTCTAAGGTCGTAAGTTGACTTCCAGAAGGTATTAAGTGATTACAGTTTCTAGGGCGTTTACGACTTTTTTATAGAGCTTAAAATCTTTCTTAGCGTAAACCTCGGGCTTAAAACAGCAGTTTATTGTGAAGGATGAGCAACTACGGAACCCTACACTGAGCGTGGCCCGACATGCTCTTGGCCGGTTTTTTAAATTAAGTTAACCTTCTAGACGTATGGATTTAGCGTATAAAATTGTGGTGCGACGCTTTGGGGTAATATAATGCTTATTTTGACTTGCTCAGGGCTTAGTATCACTATATCATGACGACGTGGTTGGCACAGTTTGTAGTGCACCTGCCTACTGAGCCGGCGGTCCTTGGTTCGAATCCCTGCCGGGGCAACCATTTGTGTGATGAACTCGAATATTTGTTACTGTGTCATGGACCATGGGCCCTGTTTCCATATAATAGTGTCTCTAGGTACACCGACACATACAATAACACTTCATAGTTACAATATTGCACCGATCGGTTGAGCCAGCCGCGTTCATGTGAACCTAGCCTCATTGTACGTCTACCGGCTTCGCAAGTCCGCATGCCAGGCTCCTCGTCGCGACGCATCGATCGACACCTGTAGCCGCGACTTATCTGAACTCGATCACAGTTTAAAAATCAACAGATTAGATATAGTGGTACAAGCTTTGGTAAGCCGACTCCGCGTAACCGGAACAGGCGAGGAAGAAGAAGAATATATAGTGAAGTGAAGAATATAAAAAATCGCTTTTGATTGAGACAGCTCAAAGACCAAATAATTGTTCCAATGTTGCCGGTGGGAATAGGACGACGCCGCTGAAAAGTCGTCTACGCACTAATGCATACCTGAGTGTTCGGTTCCGCCGTTTGGTTTTGTTCGGACCAAATCAGCGTGCATTCATAGCTGCTCATAAAGGTACGAAAGCGTCGGTCGGTCGCATTAACAACGACTCACCGCCAATTGACAACATTTCATATTTATAACAGGTGGAAATTAATATAGAGATCGACAGAGCTTTATGTCGTGTACCTTAAAAAAAAATCTTTGAATTTATTCTTCTGTATTTAAAGAAATGTAAGAAAATACATCAAATAACTGCAATCTAAGACAATACGGGCGGAATAGGGTTGTTGTCTAAACTCTAAACCAAAGAGCGAAAAAATATTATTTTTTTATTTGACGTTGACAAATGACAGATATGTTTCCCTTTCGTTACTTTTTCAAGTTCCCCTTATAAGTGACTATAAATGTAGTAACGGAAGGGATGTAACGGTATGAACACTTTGCAGTTTAAAATACGATTAGAACCACATTTTACCACTAATTACGTGGGTATTCAAGCGAAATAAAATTGCCACATAAATAATGATCAAGTTAGTAAATACCACAACAAAGAAAATCAAAGTTTTACCTTCATATCCTGGTAAAGGACGAGGAGAAAGATTTTTAGCCACCACAAACACACTAACTTTTTCGCGATTTATAAGCAAAACTGACCGTTTTGAGAAACCAAACTGTGTTACTATATGAAAAGTGGTGTTGCTAGATCGAAATAAATGTGTGATTTGGCCATAAAAATTCACCGATGTATAAATATCCTGGTAACGGATAGGGGGATATTCCCCTTTCGTCGTTTTCTCGGACACATTTAAATTGTAGGTATTTATAATTTTTTACTTTAAAACCACGAGAATAAGGTCGCTTTTAGAAAATTAAGATTTTGAACTATCCAAAACAAATGTTGCCATCCATGAGAAACTTTTTTAAATCAGTTTAAATCGTGCTCGAAGTTTGCGTTTTGGTGATGGACAAGGTAAAATCAGGGATCTTTAAACACAAAAACTTAGAAAAACTAGTAAATTTTATATTACTTGTTGATTTTATTGATATTATATAAAACTTAAATAGTTTATTTATCTAATAAAAAATATATCATCAACAATTTACCCGTATACAGTGTTTTATAGGGTGACAAAGTCACCGGACAGGTCAAAAAGCCAAGGTACAGAAAAAAAAAGTGCCCATGAAACTTCCAACTTTTTATTATTTTTTTTTCTCGGGTGCGTTCAGAAATTACACTCTTATGTTCCAACTTTTATAACAAATAAATATTCAAATTTGTGTTGTATTTAATATATTTACTAGTCAAAATATGTAAATGAAAAAGAAATACTTACTATTAATATATATAAACATATTCAACATAAAATAAAGTGTAATAAAAACTTAAAAATCTGTAACCACAAACCAGGTTTCTGGATGTGATATTGTAGGCGTATTTTTTTTTAAAGAAGTATTCAAACGTGCATATGATTTTAGCTGGCCTGACCAGATCGCCCTTTATTAGCGTGCGTTGATTGGTTATTCGAAGATTTATCGACTGATGAAATCAGTCACGCGTTGAGGGAGTCTTAAATATAAAAAAGTTACATGCACCACAGAGAATCAAAACCGTCGTGTTCGAAATTCAAATGACTTTTGCACGCTAGCGGATAAAATAGACTTTTGCACGCAGATTTCGCCCTATAAACGGAGGTTTTCCGAGCGAGTGAGGTGAAAAAAATATTTCGGAGGGTCGGGTAGCCAGTCAGGGCATAGACAATTGTAAGAAAAACGCATAAGATAGGTAAGCCTTTTCCTATTTTTATAAAGAACGAGGAGACGATCGGATGTGTGGGCCAATCTGACCAGGTTGGTTTTCTTGTTTTGAATTAGCTGTAAGTACTTAGCATGTAGGTGGCCGCAAGTTTGTGTTTCATGGAAATTTATATGGGATTATTATGGTTTCCATTTATACCCTAAAAGCTAAAAGTACCTTTTTAATTCGCTTCGAAGCTAAAATGACTTGCTTTTTGAGCAGGAGAAGTGAAAAAGACGTTACTTAGATATAAATATTACACAGTCTATTTGCTACAATGATGATTATGATATTTATGATGATGATATTATGAATAAGAATTCGTCTGAAAAAACATCAGAAATTAATGAGTGCACGTTTTACCAAAAATCATTGCACAATTCCCGAAAATTCACCCCGGTTCTGTTGCCACAGACTATACACCACGGTATAGGTGTTGCCGCTATGGGGGTAGACCGTCGCGTCGCATCGATCGACACCTGTAGCCGTAGACTCGTCCGGACTACGTTACCCCGAACAAAAATCTATTATAGTTATACAGCACCTCAAGCATAACTTTGACACGCGGGATATACTACCCGTCTCTTTCTGTAGAGTACGGTGAGAGAGTGACGGGTAAAGCTATGTCGCACGACATGAGTCGCGAAGTCGCGAAGCATGTTGTGCTCGGGCTTGTCCTACATTTTGAATACTGTACTGTCAGTATCATGGTATAAGAAAACGAGCAATGACACTCTGACTAGTGAGACTACGTCACTGCAGGCGAGTACCTACGTTAGCTCTTGGTAAGGGTACAGATTCCCTAATCTGTATTTTTACCTATGATCTAATCTGTATGCACGTTAGCACAACACATCCCCATGTGTGCTTATAACAAAACGTGCGTTCTAAGTACTCCTAGTCTCCTACTGGTAGTTTAAAGTTAGTTTAAACCTGGTATGATGTCACGTCACATACAGCCGAGGTTCGAACTTTGTTGAACAGGGAATTAGCTGCTGAGTATATTTGAAAGCCGTAAGATTTGTAAAATATAATAATAGCCTGCCAAAAAGAGCAGAATTGAATAACGAAACTGTATTCCGAGCAATTTCATTCAAAACCAACTAAAATCAATGACATCAGGTATGAATGGAGGTGTGTCGTTCTCGACAACGTTTCCGAGTTGTATGGGGAAAGAACGTTCTCGAGAACATTATAAAGAAATAATGAAATACTGGATGGATGGTGGAAGAATGGAATATGTCCATGAGTACATTTACTTGGGCCAAATAGTCTCCTTCCAGGCTCGACAAGATGTACGCGGTCTGAGGTCGCGAGACGTACCGAGAATGTCTCGAGGAGCTATTTGGTCTATGAAGGATCATAATATGAAGGGAAACTTTCCAATATTGTTAAAACGGAAACTCATAGACATGTGCATTCTTCCAATCCTGACCTACGGAGCACAGACTTGGTCTTTGAAAAAAGTTCAGAAGTCCTCAAGGTTTGTCAAAGAGCCATGGAACGCAGTATTCTGGGCGTAAAACTAACTGACAGAATCAAGAACACAGTACTCGTTCCAAAACGCTGGTAGCTGATGTAGCCCAAGCGGCCGCAAAGCTGAAATGGGACTGGGCCGGACACATCTCGCATGCCGGACGACCTGTCCGCTAAAGTTACCACCGAGTGGGTCCCACAAAACAGCATCCGGCGTCGTGGTAGACCTCGAAGGAGATGGCGAGACGAACTTGACGCCTTTCACCGAGACTGGTGGGAGATTGCTCGGGATAGGGGGAGGCCTTTGCCCAGCAGTGGGACAATATAGGCTCTTAATAATAATAATAAATTGAAATACTGAACTTTATTCTGCAAGTAGGCCACAAGGGCACTTTAACAAGTCTGAGTCTACCGGCATTTCACAAAAGGAGACCACTGTTGAGAAGAAACGCCGAAAGAAACTCAAATGTCAGATTTTTTTTTCAGAAACTTAACTATTACATTAATATGAACTGAATATGAATTTCCCATACATTCGTGAAACATTATTAAACCCGTTCCAGACCTTCCGATCCGATCCGATTTATCGGATGAAATCGGATAATGTGTAGTGTAATTGTTAGAATCTATTAAAGCAGTAACAGACGATCGAATTTGGTACGGGCCGGAAAACGGATTTGGTTCGCTCCGAACCATATCTGTCCGTCTCGCGTCTGTAGAGTAGTCTGATGACTCTGATGACCATAATTATTATTAATTGAGCCCGTCTCGGTTCGCTAGTTTGCACATCACATATATGGTTCGCTCCATACCAAATTAGTCCATGTGGACGGTCGACCGGACAAGTTACAACTAGCCCTTCTCATTGGAGTATCATTTTTCGCGATATGTGTGGTTTAAGTTCATCGAAATAATCATGATCTACTTAGTCGCAAGTATATACGAAAATCATCACTAATTAACTAATTTCATGTGACTAAATTTATCGCGATTTTTTAAATAAAATTTAGCCCGCCCTTTTCGTTTCTCCTCGAACAATTAGGCGGCGGCATTGTCGCCGCTATAGCATACGCAATTTTTGCACGCTTGGATAGTACCGGAGGCATAACGTCCGAACTCAACTGCAGACACAAGACGACTGGCAAGGTTCGATCGTCTGTAACAAACAGCAGATTTTGTTCGCTGAACCAAATCCGCGTTCAGCCTGGACCAAATTCGATCGTCTGTTACTGCTTTTACACTACACATTATCCGATAAATCGGATCGCATCGGGTTGGTTCGGAAGGTCTGTGACGGGTTTTAAGAACGGCACACCTCTAGGTATGAACAGTGGTAATAAAGTTGCTATTACATTTCATTTCTAGAAAACCAATACGGCAGTCCCGCTACACCTTGTTTTACCACCCGGAGACTCCTTTACGTTTCCGCGGCTTCAATAATTTACGGTAGAAAACATTGCAAACTTAACTACAACACACAATAAACCTAAACACGAATACCCAAAGTACAAGTTCCCGCGAAGCGGTAAACATCTCAAGGAAACTTCTAGATGTTGCATTAAATGCATCTTTGTTAGACTTTAGTGCTGAGAATGAAGGATTGGTTTTGAGTAAATGGAATGTATGGCTCGGTGTTACAAGGGTATAAGGCTAGTCTTTCACTTGTTAGATTGTGAGAAATGTTGAGGTAGTCTTGCAATTGTAAATGATGGCACAAAAAATTGTCTTGACACATAGGTATCACTACCTCTCTAAATCTAAACAAATAAAACCGTAAATTTATAAAACATGTAATGTCTCATTATTTTTAAATTGGGTACATGCCACCATTTTTATATTAAACCATTCATACAAAGATCAAAGCACAATGAAATATTGAAACTTGGTGGAAGAGACCGGGAATCGAACCCGATACCTCTGGATTATTGGACCGGTAATTTTTCGGACCAGAAATTCATATACCGAACAATGTGATGCCCGAAACTTCACCAACGTAACTCCTTTTTAGGGTTTCGTACCCAAAGGGTAAAAAACGGGACCCTAATACTAAGACTCCCTTCTCGTCCATCTGTCACCAGGCAGTATCCCGTGAATCGTGATAGCTAGAAAGTTGATTTTTTTACAGATGATGTATTTCTATTGCCGCTATAACAACAAATACTAAAAATAAAATAAAATAAATATTTAAGGGGGGCTCCCATACAACAAACGGGTTGGTTGCGTTAACTTTGCACCTCATTTGTATGGGGCGCTATACATACCAGGTGCAAACTTAACTGAACCACTTAAGGATGAAAAGTGTTTGTACGGAACCCTCGGTGCGCGAGTCCGACTCGCACTTGCCCAATTGTTTTTCTTTACCATAACTGACCTCCTCCTGTCCTTTAACCAACTTTGGATGTCCACGTACCTGTGTACCAAAATTTCTTAAAATCTATCCAACTATGGTGTGCTGCTGATGGCCTCATCAAGCAAAGCAAATATATAATGATAATGAGTAAAAGTATTCCGACCGATATGCCCATACGAAAGAAAAACGTGCATGAGGTTTTTTTGTATATATTTATTACAGTGTGAGCCATACACAAAAAGGTACTGGACTATACCGCCACAACACTTTCGCAATGTATACTAGCATAGTCTAAACACGACCTTACATAACATCGTTAGTGTCGCGGGTCCCTCAGGATGTTCAGGGTATAAGATAGAACTTATTACTATAGGAATTGAATGTGTATTTGCAGGCGTAATAAAAATTCTTGAGCCTCAAGTCAAGGACTAAACTTGGATTTCTAATTCAAGACCAAAAAAACTACGACAGATACGTCACTGTCAAAATTGACAAAGTCACTTATGTCACTGTCAAGTTCATTTTCCAGGTTTCGCCAACCTTTTAATAATATGTTGCCTCTATAAATATAAAGAAACATATTGCAAATAGGCCAACATCATTAATAGATTAAGTTTTTGTCAAAAAATATATAATATAAATATATAATATATTTTTGGAACGAAGATATACGATATGGATTTGGCGGATGGAGGCTAGGCGAATAAAAGTGTAAGATTTTTCGACAACGAATCGAAATAAACAAACGTTGCTATGAGACCATGTCATATATATGTCAATAAAACTGCGTTCCAACTTCCAACCGAGTGTTCCACAACACTCATGTTGTTTATATACGAAATACGGATGCGTTATTTTGGCACGTATAGTACTCGTAGTTCTAGACTAGTCTTTTAAGTTCGGCTCTTTAAAGGTTTTGACCTAAATTCGTCACCAGTTTAGTTTTGCTATTCAAGACTATTAAGTTTTGCTATTCAAGACTATTAGTTGGAGAATAAGTGAGAAAATGACTTTTATTGTGAAAATAAACTATTCGATGTTGGTTAAATCGACCCTAGAAGGTTTAAAAGTATAGGTTTGGAAATGATTGCACCAAATGTTTTGAATACCTGAAGTGTTACAAGTACAATACCAGATTTTGTACCAAAAAACTCCGACATTTAAGTTTTTATTATCTCTTCTCATATTTATGTAATAATAAATATATCTAATTATTTTGTTAAAACATAGAGTTAAAGTTACCAATAAATAAATAATCTTAGTGTGTTTAAAAAAGAAAAAGGATTTACTATTGTAATAATAATTTATTATAGTGGCAACCTTGTGGTAGTTTTTTTGGTCTTGAATTAGAAATCGTAGTATAGCTTAATTAAGGTTACTTGATCTGCAATGGAGCATGCATTTAGCGATAAATCAGTTAAAGTTCGTTATTGGCGAAATAAGTAGTTACCAACTTGGTAAGATCAGCAAGAAGTGAAAGCCACAAGGAAAAAAAAGTTTGCGAGGAAGCTGAAGAACCATAGCCAAATACAATCAATGTGAAATAGAAATGGAACTACCTATTTATTAAAGGGTACTAATTAAGCAAGCTTCTTTTTAATAGCATTATTCGCTTCAGAAAATATAAGTTACCTTCTAAATTACTAAGTCAGCCACAACCAACGCGCGTCTGAATAATAATATCTCAGCCACTAGTTATCTTCTTTGTAAGCCACTGTAATTGTAACTTAGCAATCTTAGCATGGTGATTATTTTTTAGCATCTAAATTTGAGGCATGCATTCAAATAGCAAACTTCTAAAATATTATTATATGACACCAAAATAGTAACTCTATTAGCTTCTAATTTTATAACTTAGTATGTTTAAAATGTAAGTCATCCTACATTAATCGATCGTAAAATTTACCTAAAATTGTCATCAAATAGTATATTAAAGCCACTATTATTACATATGAACTATTGAGGAGAGATCAAAACAAAATACTTAAATCTCATTTTAGGTTAGGGTCGCAGTTCAACCTAACACTCCTCCTCGCTTCGCTCGTCGTCGTACCTAACCTAAGCCAAGTCGGACCTGCTAGAACTAGATTGTTGTGGGTTCGGTTTTTTTTTTTTTTTTAAGTAGGTACAGGTACTAGCGGCGCCGCGCGGTGTTACCCGCTCATCACACGGGGACACTATTTATTTTTCGAGATAAAAGGGGCATGTATTTAAATCGATATCTGTATATTCCCTTTTTTCGATCAAATATTTGAAAGTTTCACCAAAAATACTGACTTGCACACTAATTATGCACACTAAATAATGCGAATTCAATATACTATTTAAAGGTATTTGCAAAACTGTTTTACTGAATATAAAAAAAAAACTAACCTAACCTAACCCGGCCGAGTCGGACCTTAGTGTGCAGTGCGAGGATAATTAGTTTTCGAAAACTTTAATTAATTACACATGCACCTATCGCGAACGAATGACAATAAACAAACATGGCGGGTCGTTCGGTACAAGAATCGAATGGCGCTCTCTGATTGGTGCAAATGGCCGTGGCTGTCATGGCGCGCACTCGCGCCAAATCGTTCCTACAGTACAGTACAGTGGCTATTTTCATGATAAAAGAATATGAAGTATTATTTTAGATGTTAAGTTATAATATATGATGCTGTCTATTGAAGCTCGAATATATAATTTTTGAGGAGCTTGTATTGAAGCTGTAAAACGAAAAATGATGATGAGTTACAAATTTCGTGGCTAAGTTAGTAAATTAGATGGCAATGTATAAATCAGGAGGACAAGTAATAATAATTGTTGATTATGACTTGATGCTTTCTTTAACATTTTTAGTTGGCGTTGTAAAGAAGATGAATTAGTTTATTAGAGGCTATCTCATATTCCCGATGCTTAGTTATTAAAAGACTTAGAATAATAACGCCTAGAAGGATAGTTTCAACCGGCCGAGGCGCCACACGTGAGGCATAAAATGGATTCATGTAGTTGTGAAGAACTCGTATTTACACGCGCCGATACGCACACAAACACAGCAATAATGTTGCTAGCGCAATCACTTTTCCCCTGAAATTGGGGGTATACTCATGCCAGTGGTGATTGGTTACATTCTAAATTTTAATTGAATGATAGACCCGTTGTTGACTTCAAACACTATTAAATACATTAAACAAAGGTTTTTTTTCAATTATTATTATTTTTTTGCAATGTCACTTGAAAATAAATAAAATCGTAAATAGTAGGTATGGTCAAATCCTGAAATGACTTTTCAGCCAGCTGCAAACGCTTCTAAAGCACTGAAATTGACGTTCGAAGTTTTTGACCTAATCCACCGGCGTAACACTTTTATTTGCACAGTCGTCAACTCATCATTAAGACATTTGTGACGAGCCCTAACACGTTGTGTTTTTGTGTAATTTAGGAGCTAACTATGGCCTACTTCCGTCCTCATCATCAGACCAGCTTGGTAGTACCATAATAATGCACTCTCACGTGATTTAAACAGGTGTACAAAATTTTAACTCGATTCAAATTTGATTTGCAATATTTGACCCAGACATACTCTAACATACACGGCAAGTCAAATAAAAGGATAATAAAAATCAAGTGATTAATCTTCTTAATTTTTTTATATTTGTATTTTAAATTATAGGCTCCCAAAAATAGGTCAGTATATAATCAGGACAGAATTATGGGTAAAAAAAGTCCGTTACACTGGAAACACTACGTTGTCATGCCGCTTATAGAAGAATGAGAATAACAAGGCCATGGAGATACAGTATATATCAATTTGTACTTTTTCTTAATTTCCAGCAAGATGCGGGACATTTTAGGAGACTAATATGAGATTTTGATTACTGTTTTACGTAAAAATACGAGTTAAAGAATAATATTTACGAGTGAAATGTCGTCTTAGCATGTTTATCCTTTTTATCAGATGCATTGTGACACCCTATGACTGCACAAACCGTCATAATAATTGAAAATGCGGGAGCTCTTTACACCTGTCACGCGTCCTTGCAACTGACAAGCCGATCGACGCTTTTAGCCATTTCTGGCTTACTTTTAGACTTTAGTGGCCTCACCGTTGCGCGTGAACTGGGTTTCTAGGCGTTATTATTCTAAGTTAAAAGAGAAGTTCGACCAAGTGGCCAAAAAATAAAATTGCGGCCGGATTTATTATTTCTCTTTATTAAACTTTAAAAATTATTTTAAAACCATTAGTGAACCGAGAGGGCTCTGGGGGCAACGTCATATTATATTTCACACAATCATCTACTTTTCCTTAGGCTAATACGGTATTAGTAATACCCTCATCATAGAATCGGCTTGGGTCGAGCGATTCGGTCGGGGTCTTTGCCTAAATGCATGGTACGGTTAAGGCAACCGGAGGGCTAAGGTCACCCCATTTTTTGAAAATCTAGGATTCCTTCCATTGATATCCAGAGCTACCTACCATAACTTACCTACCATTTGAGCTGTAGAACGGAACAGACAATGTCTCTGCCGTTTTGGCTATGGAACCTAGAATATAGTGTATTTTATTTGTATAAGGGCTCACGACTTACGATCCAAATAGTATTCCAAGACAAGAGCGGGATCCATTCTGTACAGAAACCGAAAGTTGTGAAAATACTTCTGCCGTCTCTCGCAACCTGTAAAATAATATTTGAGTGAGGGAGCGGGACGGTACGAAGGAAAAAATTAATCAACCAAACACCTCAAAATCAATTTTTTTACTATCCGAATTAAAGAATCCAAAACAAAAGTGGTCATTATTCTAAAACAAGGTGTTGGACACGATTTTTCCTGGAAGACCGTTGATAGGAGCTTCGGCTCTCATGTTCGACGTGTAAAG
The DNA here is from genome assembly GCA_947623375.1 of Apotomis capreana. Taxonomy (NCBI): domain Eukaryota; kingdom Metazoa; phylum Arthropoda; class Insecta; order Lepidoptera; family Tortricidae; genus Apotomis; species Apotomis capreana. The sequence continues at coordinate 10,384,110 of OX392509.1, read as the reverse complement.
TCTTTTACACATTTCTTCAGGATCCTTAGATGGAGGCAAAGTGGGTCTAGGTGGAAATGGAACCACGCGCGGTCGAATTTTGAAATCAATTCTAGAAGCTTCTGGCGTAGTTCTAAATACGATTCTACATGAATTCATCATGTTGCCACCCCACGAAAAATGATTCATCGTTCAAGAATAACTCGTGGAGCAAAAGAATAATTTATATTTTGACAAATTATATGTCTAATAATTTTATTAAATAGGATTTTAGAAAATATGACTTTGTCTGTGGAACATACAAAAAACATGCCGCACTTGCACCCTAAAACCTTCCTAAAACGGAATGTTCTTGTCAAGTTGTCATTTCGTCGTGTGACGTTTGAGTCTGAGCCTGACGTCCGTTGAAAATGTTGAAATCGCTTGCTCGTCACGTCTGCCGCGACACCCGCTGTCCCGCTCTTTTCTAAAAAATAATATCTAACAATGGCCATGCAATGGCCACTTAAAATTTGTTCTGTTTAAATTAAAATCATATATTCATATCTTGTTTTTAAGTGTGAAATTCGTAGTGCCTTAAATTATTCTTTAATCATGTCGTTTTCGTTTGGGACTCCGTCAAGCGCACCAGCTTCGTCAGCTCTTAGTGGAGGTTTCAGCTTTGGTGCTAGCAAGTAAGTGTAAATTTATATTACGAATGTGATGCAACCTTTTTTTAAAACCCTCTTTGCTCATACCTTGACTTTCTAAAAAAAAAAGTAAAGCATCATCGGAAACTAACTTCATGATTGAAGCAAATTTGACACAGTCTGACTTTGGGAAAAAGGCTGTTATTTATTTACACGTGTTTATTCTATAATTGTAATCGAATATATTCTCTAAGCATTAAGTCAAATTTCCTAACAAGTCTAACATAACCTCACTTCCATTGACAGGCCTGCAACACCAGGTTTTGGTTTGACGGCAACCTCGCAGCCTTCAGGCTTTGGTTTTGGGAGTACCGCCACGACATCGGCCCCAGCATTCGGCGCAACGCCTGCTTTTGGGGCCTCAACAACGCCTGGTTTTGGAGCTAATACCAGTACTTCAGCGTTTGGCGCGTCGACTACGCCTGCGTTTGGTGCCAGCTCTGGTTTTGGAGCTACAGCAACACCGGCTTTTGGCGCGGCGTCGACTGCGCCTGCGTTTGGCGCGACCGCGACGCCCGCTTTTGGGGCGACGTCGACGGCGCCAGCATTTGGAGCGGCTACAGCAACACCTGCCTTTGGGGCCACATCAGCTGCCCCGGCTTTCGGAGCAACTACTACACCCGCTTTCGGAGCCACATCAACGCCTGCGTTTGGGGCGACAACTACTCCAGCCTTTGGTAAGCAATAATTTACATTAAATTAAAAATTATGAATTATCATTACTGTATACATGTGCTAAAATCAGCATTTTAGCTATAATTTAGCTTTAGGCAATCATCATCATCTAACAACTTAGACAAGTTTGCTAAAGTTATACCCCATTGGCAAATGATGATCTCTTAAAATCTACAAAATGTGATAACTTTCTAATAATAATATTGGTTTTTATCGCACTTATAAACATGTTGATGTGACATAGACACCATAACAAGGTGATTTTTTTGGAATTTTAACTGTCCCAGGAACCCGGTTGGTACCGGGTATAGTGTATAACATTCAATGACAGTCAAAAGATTAGTTTAAATATATGGCTTGGTGTCTGTGCATAAATATAATACATAAAGAGTAAATGTTCATCCAGTAGTTGGCAGCCTAAGTTTAGTTTTATTATAATTATGTACACTATTTATGGCTCTGTTATCTGTATATCTGGACAACTGTAATTTGCTTTATGTTCTAGTAGTAGCTATATATTTTCTGTAATACTGTTGATGTTCCAAATAGATTAATAAATACTTCAGCACAACCATCCTTAACTTCAGTTTACAATATCTATGTGGTCCTCTTAGCTGTATTGTATATGTATTTTGATCTCAACAAGCAATACTAACAGTCCAAGTAATAATGCTTTTTTTGTATAGAAATCAAACAGTGGCTTTCTATTTCTATTCACTAAGTAGACTTTTCATTGAGTTACATTGCAACCAGGGAGTGAACTGGTGCATGATCAGAAAGGTTGCCTCCTAGCCAATTAAATAACTTGATATGGGGACTTTTGCCCCGAATGTGGTGCTGAGAGGGGATCCAATAGATTAAGTTTTCCTTGATGAAGCATGTTGAAGATTGATTCTGACAAAGCTTGTTGCGGATATACATTGTAAATTGCATGCATTATTTTTAAATTGACGAAGCAGTGTTAGATTTTCCTTTCCATATTATTAATTAATAAAGATTACATAATCACATGTTATTTAATAAAATAAATAAATTTCGGACAACCTCACACACATCGATCTAGTCCCGCAGTAAGCTCTAATGTTGTAAACTGTCACATAAAAAATTGAATAATAAATGTTAATATTCCTTTTAAATATGGTTTTCAGGAGCGACCTCACAGTCAGCATTTGGGGCAACTACGACTCCTGCCTTCGGCCAAACTAGTGCTCCATCATTTGGTGGTGGCCTTGGCACAGGTGGTCTCAATTTTGGCACAGGGACCAGCACTGCTTCTACTGGTGAGCTTTATTTATAAAAAACTAGTTGCGCCTCGCGGTTTTTCCCTGCTCATCCCAGGGGAACACTACATTTTAACGGGATAAAATGTAGCCTATTTGTTACTCCATTCATATTAAAAAATTTAGTAGCCGTTTGAGCGTGAAGAAGTAACAAACATACACATAAACACACTCACAAACTTTCGCCTTTGTGTGATAGTGCTCACACACTGTATATGTTTCTTTGATCTATTTATCTCCATTGGGTCCAATGACAGCAACTGCAACTATATAGGTTTATAGAACTCTAATAAGCATATATCGGGGCTTTCGGAGCACGAATGGTTTAACACTACGCCCCCGTCAGTAGGCGTCAAACCTTTCGTGCTCCGAAAACCCCGATGTCATGCTTATAACGTTTTGCGAGCTATGATAAAATACCGCTGTTACCCCTTAATCAAATCAAATTTAAATAATACTCGAAAATAAATTATGAAGTTAATTGTTACAAAAACATTTAAAAAAACTACTCCGGTCACAGTGTAAAAATCCTCAAAAACATTCTCCATCTCCTATTTCAACTGCAGGTTTAAACTTTGGCACACCGGCTTCTTCGGCCAGCACAGGTCTCGGAGGCCTGGGTGGTTTCGGCTTCGGGGCCACATCAACAACACAGAACAACTTCGGTTTTGGAGGCACAACCAATACAACTAGTGGTTTATTTGGTAAGGAAATCTAAACCACCAGTAACCTACCTCATTAGGGTCGCAGGGAGTCGAGGGATGCGGTCTGCACATGCACGTTGTGGCGAGCAATGGGAGAGGCCTATGTTCAGCAGTGAACGTCTGTGGCTGGGTGTACTTCCTTTTCGCCGAATTATGTTTCGCAAACGTTTCATTTCGCAAAAGTTTCATTTCGCCAAAAGCATTTTTCACTGAAACTGTAAACTATTTCAGATTGTTGTAAATATCATCCTTTAGATTAGGTTAGGTTAGTTTAGGTTTGTTTTATAACAATTCGAAATAGTTTACATTTTCAGTGAAAAATGCTTTTGGCGAAATGAAACGTTTGCGAAACATAATTCGGCGAAAAGGCAGAGAACCCTGTGGCTGATACGTAGTGAACCTCATGCTTTTCTCATCCCATGCTCAGGTCACTTAGAAAACTCGGATTTATTTCAGTAAAACAGACGGCCTAAAATTTTACAAATTTGTATGTATTTTTGGTAATATGTGTAAAACAATATGTAGCAAAACGATTAGTAAATTAGTATGTTTTTCTGGCAAAATGTGGAACGTAGAAAAAAAACTTGTTTTAAATACAATTAAGATATTCCTATACTTAGATACTGATTTCTCATCAAACAAGCTGTATGTTAAGGGAATCTATACAAGCAATTTCTAGTTAGATGTACTATTCTTCTGTTAACCCCTTTTTTGATGTTAGGTACAGGTATTTCATGATATTATGCAATGTAAAGATAAAACGTACCCTCTAAAAGAGCCAAAAATATAAAATAACAATTACAGCTGTGGCTCAGAGGCGGTGCAGGTAAAACAAGTGTTTATGAAACTAGTCATTAGCAGTGACAGAATTTCATTGTCCAAGTCTATGATAAAATGAAAGATATGAAAAAAGAATTAATCACACTATAGAGCAGTGTTTCTTAACCTGTGGTCCGCGGACCCCAGATGTATGGGGGTCCGCAGCCTTATCTATGGACTATTTAACAATCATAAATAAATGCCACCAAAAGTCTCGTAATCGCTACGCACGCCGTGCTATTTATTGCTGTTTTTTTATTAAGGGGGTCCTTAAAAGTGTGCTTGATTTCGTAAGGGTCCGTCGACAAAAAAGGTTAAGAAACGCTGCTATAGAGGAACAATCTCTGACCAGATGAGCTCCAATTAACGACTATAGAAGCCATCTTTCCTTTATCCTTATTTCCTTTTCCAGCACCCCAAACCGTCGACATGTATCCGAACCACTCCTTCCCCGAAGACTGTATCCCCAGTATCCCCATCACACAAACGTTCCAAGACATGCAAGTTCCGTGTTACTCGTCACCGAACTATCAGTTTGTGCCACACTCCGAAAGGAATAGATACCACGTCAAGTATGCGAGCAGGGATCAGTATCGGAATATTTCGCCTTCATGTGGTTAGTGTACTCAGTGGCGCTCATAGAACCCGATTGCCGTCGGCTTGCAGATTTTAGTAAATTTTGTCTATTGTTTTTGGAGCAAAGTTCTGGCTGGCTCAGATATTTAGGTTCACGCCACGCCACGGTATGAACTAGTTAAATAAAAAAGAAATCGATCCAGAGAGCCCTGTTGGCAGATCTTTATTATTGTATTGTTATCAAATCTTAATGTATTTATGAAGGTGTCAATCTAAAGAAAAGGGATAGACTTTCAAGATTTCCAACAAAAACAGTCGCAGGCTAGTAAATTGAAATAAAAGGCTATTGAAATAAAAAGGAGTGTTTATAGAACATTCATATCGTTTAAGTAGAGCATAACAATGTTATTTTGATCCAATCCATAGCATTTAAGCAGGAGCTCCCCCGAACGCAGGGTGCCAGTACGGGTCTCGGATTTTAGCATGTATTTAGTTAAGTACCACCTTGGATTGTTAAACATATTACTATTCTCAGAAACTATTTTTTTTTACAAAATAATGCAGACCATATTCTATAGACTAACTTATTCCCCTGGTTTTCGCAGGTGCCAAGTTAGGATCAACTAGTGCGACTGGACCACAGCTCTCTACTGCAGGTGAGTTTCATTCAATGAATAGATTTAGATTTCTTTATAACAATATAAAATGTCAATATAAATTACGCTAAGTCAATTTACATGCACTTATACTTTGATCGTCACATACATTGATAATAGACAGACTTCTGTACCTACTATGCATTATCTGGGACCTATATCAAAATTCAAAACCACTCTTTAATGCTTATTGATCAATCAACTGACGGCACATAATATGCACGAATAAATAAATAATTACCAATTCTTTTCTGTTGGTCATTGCCATGGTGATGTCCCCTGGCTCACTCCAAATCCACGACTTTTAGCGGTAATATAAAAACCGGCCAAGTGCGAGTTGGATTCCCGCACCGAGGGTTCTGTACAAACACTTCCCATCTTAACTGGCCGGGTTAATTTAAGTTTGCACCTCGTATGTATGGCGCCGCATACAAATGAGGTGCAAAGTTAACGCTACCGATAACGTTTGTTGTATGGGAGCCCCACTTTAATGTTTATTTTAATATGTTTTTAGTATTTGTTGTTATAGCAGCAACAGAAATACATCATCTGTAAAAATTTCAACTGTCTAGCCATCATGGTTCACGAGATACTGCCTGGTGACAGATGGACAGACGGACGGACAGCGGAGTCTTATTATTAGGGTCCCGTTTTTAACCGTTTGGGTACGAAACCCTAAAAACAGTGGTTACATCATCTTTCTAAGCGGAATAAGGAAAAATAATAAAGTTGTAGTCTTAAAAATATGCAACATTGTCAATGGAATAACTTATGGAACCTTTTTTTTTTTCAGTAACTCCCAGCCTTGGACTCGGAGGGTTCGCTCAAAGTGGAACCGGCACCGCGAACACAACCACAGGCGACGGAAAGAGTAAGTAGATGCAGATATTTATACTTGGAGGGAACCCTATTAGAATCATGGAAGAAAGAGACTAATAGAAATCGCAAGTGTTCCCGTGTCTCCAAAGGCACCTATGCCCTGGCACCAAACAGTCGTCGCTTGTCAATTTTGACGTGAGAATTTGCAATAAAAAATATTATTTTAATGAACACGCCGTATTAAATAAATAAATAAATATCAGACAACCTCACACAAATCAACCTAGTCCCAAATTAAGCTCAAGAAGGCTTGTGTTATCGGTACTAGGCGACGATATACATACTTATATAGATAAATAGATACTTAAATACATAGAACATCCATGACCCAGGCACAAATATTCGTGTTCATCACACAATATTTGCCCTTGCCGGGACTTGAACCCGGGACCGTCGGCTCAGTAGGCAGCTGCTTAACCACTGCGCCAACCGCGTCGTCCGTCGTCGTCGTATTGTGCAGTAGCAAGCTGCCGAAATTCAACCAAGACAAACACTGTCTGAAGGAACCATTGCGTATCATCGGTACCTAAGTATTATTTAAATAATAATTTGATTATCTTTGTTTTCAATTTGGTTTTAAACGCCCCCGATACACGATGGTCATCGTGAAGCCCCCATTTAATGAGAAGGGATAAAAATTCAACCAAATCTGAACATAACAACACACTTGGAAACGGTTGCGGGTATTTTTACCAAACATAGCTATTAGAACCATCTCGACAGACAGGCTTTCGATAAAAAAAAAAACGTTTTCGAGTGGATCCATCTGTTTGGGAGCTACGATGCCACAGATATAGACAGACAGTGCTTTCGATAAGTATAATTTACGAAAAAATGACTTAATCGTGAGTTTCTTTTGGCTTTCTTCTCAACAACGGTCTCCTCTTGTGAAATGTAGATTCAGATTTTGACATGTTAAAGTGCCCTTGTGGCTTACTTACGGAATAAATGTTTTGATTTCTATAAAAAAACCGCGTTCGAATCGGCAACTCGGTGTAAGTTATTCTTTCAATATTATTGACAGCGGACTGACGGCGATTGAGACGCATGTAGAATGACCCTAAACTTAGGTGTTATTGTATCCTATTTTGACTAGCAAAGATGTCGAAACAGAATTCTAAATCTAAGAGCGTCGCGAACTGAAAATATTGGAATTTTTCCATATACAAATGATGCAAACAACATTGGATTAAGAATGTATATGTTTATCTTTTCAGGCGAACCACCAAAGCAAAACAAACTGCCAAATGAGATCTTAACAAATGTGGAGTCGTTCAAAGAGTTTGTGAAGAAGCAGAAATCACTTAGTTCAGACATTATGAGGGTGTCAATCAAGCCATTACACAAGGTATGATCTCTGTTTTTACTATAAAGAACCTTTTCTCAAACATGCAATGAAATATTGTCTTTACGTTCCTTATAATAGGCTCGGAAGTATCGCTTTTTGGGCGCAACAACTCGAGAGGACTGTAAAGGGATTTCATACTGCTTTTCAGGCCTAGGCCTGCAAAGTAACTTTTTTTTGGTTTCAACAACAAGGTCATTCACACAGCTGGCTGGTTTGACAAAAAGCAGGTTTTGTTTTTAAAGGTTGGTTGTTAGACTAAAATGTCCTATTTGTCAATTAATAAAATGTTGTTCTTTGAAGTATATTTTTTTATTTCATTGTATGTTTGAGAAAAGCACTATACATGCCTCGTCGTGAAAACGGATTCCCGGCCTCGTATCACTATCCGGCCTCGCTCGCCCGCTCGCTCGGCCGTATATACCTACTTGGCCGGAAATCCTCATTTTCCCGGCCTCTGATGTAATGTACTATTGCACAGCTTTGCTGCAGTTTTAAATTGCAATCGTGTTAGTTTGCAGCCGTGTACAGTCCATAGGATTGCATACGAATAGCAACAATAGTTTGTATTTTGAAATAGAGGCCATTATATAGGATGTCTATTAAGATGGGGCTTTAATTAGAAGGATCGCTTCTAATTCCCTCTCTGAACTAATTTGAATATGTAGGTTCTCATATGGGTGATTCTCATATAGTTTTAAAATATTAACATTTTTTTTTATTTTGTTTTCTGTGATATATTGCGGTGTATATTAAGAGTACATACCAAAGGCTAATTTTTGGTGCAGATGGACAAGCTTAATACCCTCTGCAAGTGATTAAAGTAATGCATGTGTACACGGCTGTGACATCCCTAAGCATAGTTGTGAGACTGTATAACATGGGTGCGACAATTTCATCGAAAATCAAGTAATTGTGTCAAATAACAAGTAACCAAGTAGCCAGGATCATTCACCAGCAACTTGCTCTTCGATACGGTCTTGTGGGGTCTGAGGTGCCGTACTATAAGTACGCACCGATGCCAGTTCTTGAGAATGGTCGTGCCACGCTCTATTGGGAACGATCTATCATCACGGACAGGACTATTGTAGCCAATAAGCCTGATATCGTTTTGGTAGATCGATCCAAGCGCCAGGCAGTGCTCGTCGACATCACCATCCCGCATGACGAGAACCTCGTGAAAGCCGAGAAGGACAAACTCAGCAAGTACCTTGACTTGGCTCACGAGGTGACCGCCATGTGGGATGTTGACTCGACGATCATTGTCCCGATAGTAGTTTCGGCTAACGGTCTTATAGCGAAGAGTCACGACAAACATCTTAAGAGACTCTCGCTAGATGGCTGATTTAATTTATTTTTCTTTGGTGACATCTGCGGAAAAAATACAACAAATTGATAACCCAACTTAGCAAACAAAATCATCAAATTATTCAAATATACTACAAGAATGTCACAACCAAGCATTACATGTCACAACCGAGGTTTGAAAAATTCCGTGGTCGTGACATTTAGATCTATCTATGGTCGTGACAAATTTTGAACATGTGCGACATAATGGAACAATTTGCTTTGTCTCGCCAATTTTAAACAATCACCTTATTCTGTTATTTCTGAGGTACAATTTATATAAGTATCAATAACATAACAGTAGAACTTACATTTAAAACTCATTCCACGGTGGTGACGTACTAAGGTTGTCTTTTTCTTTAATAAATACAAGAAAATATTTTTGCTATACATTCACCGCACTTTGTCATAAGCAGAACCGACAAGAAGGTAGTTTTTCCGTTCTTAAAAAGCCTAAATAGGGCTGCTAGCTTCAAATATAATTGTCTACCAAGTTACACGTATTTAAACAAACACACATGGCTGTGACAAAAAAATTGATCACAAACTTTATGATGTTCTGAATCAGAAACTGTTACATTATACTTTTACAACTTTTTAATAATGTTATCAGACATTTATTAGCTTTGCGTCATTCGTATAACATTAGTCAAAATTACTTTATATTGTAGCAGAAAAAAATATTTTATTAGAAAATCGGGAGATATCACACGGCATGGACGTGACATTTTGGGCAAACATTATTTTTTTTATATATATTTCTGAATATTTTAAGGTAAGTGTGTTTATAAAAGATAAGTAGACGATATTTGCTCAACAAAGGCATAAATAGATTTTTGATTTAAACAAAATAAACATGTGATTCTTACAAATCACAAAAAAATGCATGAGAATAAGAATCACCCATATACAGGGTAGTAAGGCACTGGTCCCATCACCGACGACGAGCGAGGAGCAATTGGAACTATAAACTAGAAACGAGTTGGTGAGAAGCGTTGTAGTTCCGATAGTTTATCGCTCGGCTATAAGCGAGTGTTCAAGTACGACGGGCGCTTACTCAAACCACTCGCTTGAGCGAGGCGGCCGAGCATACAGTCGTGTAACACTAGAGACGCACGTATTCAGCGGAATTAGAAGTCTGTTCGTACAGATAAATTACTGCTGGTTGGTCTCTCAGCGTGAGTTTTCTTTTCTTTCTTTTATCGCTGGCATCAGCTAGTGCAGAGAGAGTAATCCCCGGCAGTGTGAACAGCCAGCGATCAACTATGAATCTATCTCTAATATGTCTCTTTTACCGACACGGGGGCTATCTTTCGTTCGTTTCTTGAGCGAGAAAATAGTCGAAAGTTAATCGCTTCCTCGCCCTCGGTGGGACCAGTGCCTAAAGTATGGAAGGAGTAAAAAAGGATAGAATGTTAAGAAGTGATTAACGAGTTTTATGTGACAGGTATCAACAGAAGCAGAGTCGACGCTACGTCAGGCCCTGTCCCTGAGCAGCGAAGTGAGTCGGTCCCGCGCCGCGTCGTGTCGCCTGCGCTCGGCGGCGGCCGCCGCGCTCGCGCACGCCGAGACCTGCGCCAGGGACGCCATAGGTGAGCGCGTATACAGCTGTATGTGACAGGTAGCAACAGACAGAGTCGACGTCACGTCAGGCCCTGTCCCTGAGCAGCGAAGTGAGTCGGTCCCGCGCCGCGTCGTGTCGCCTGCGCTCGGCGGCGGCCGCCGCGCTCGCGCACGCCGAGACCTGCGCCAGGGACGCCATAGGTGAGCGCGTATACAGCTGTATGTGACAGGTAGCAACAGACAGAGTCGACGTCACGTCAGGCCCTGTCCCTGAGCAGCGAAGTGAGTCGGTCCCGCGCCGCGTCGTGTCGCCTGCGCTCGGCGGCGGCCGCCGCGCTCGCGCACGCCGAGGCCTGCGCCAGGGACGCCATAGGTGAGCGCGTATACAGCTGTATGTGACAGGTAGCAACAGACAGAGTCGACGTCACGTCAGGCCCTGTCCCTGAGCAGCGAAGTGAGTCGGTCCCGCGCCGCGTCGTGTCGCCTGCGCTCGGCGGCGGCCGCCGCGCTCGCGCACGCCGAGACCTGCGCCAGGGACGCCATAGGTGAGCGCGTATACAGCTGTATGTGACAGGTAGCAACAGACAGAGTCGACGTCACGTCAGGCCCTGTCCCTGAGCAGCGAAGTGAGTCGGTCCCGCGCCGCGTCGTGTCGCCTGCGCTCGGCGGCGGCCGCCGCGCTCGCGCACGCCGAGACCTGCGCCAGGGACGCCATAGGTGAGCGCGTATACAGCTGTATGTGACAGGTAGCAACAGACAGAAACGGCCGTGGATTTTAGGGCTATGAACTGATATTTAAACCCTCTTAAGCATTTATCAACGACTCAATCATCCAAGAACTCGGCATTAAACAGCGTCTTTTTCCGTCGTCCAATGTCGTATTCTCACTTTCGGACATATCACACGTCGAGAAGACACTTCTGTGGAACGACTTGTGGTGCTGGGGAAAGTCGAAGGCACTAGAGCGCGCGGTAGGTCACCGATGCAATGGACCGACCAAGTCAAGAATACGCTCAATGGTCCACAACACGAATGCACAAGAAGAGCTAGAGTACGGGAGGAATGGCGACGAATTGTAAAGTTTGCTACCAACCCTGATGTGACGACCACGACCACTCTACCAAGAGTGTGACGACAAAGAAGAAAGCATTTATCATTATTGTGAATCCATGATGTCCCAGTGTTACACTGTTCCCGGTTTTGGGTTATTTCTGGCCATTTCTTTATAAAGGAGTCTAGCTCGTCCCGCCATCGCCGATGAGGTCTGCCACGTCTCCGTTTCTGGCTGCTGGGCTTCCACTCCGTAGCGATCTTGGCCCACAGCTCATGGCTGTTCAAATGTCCCGCACACATCTGTGCTTAAGCATACAAGTGGTTAAAAATCGACAAAAAATTATGACGTAATTTTTAAACAGCCCCTAGGGATTTGTCTGGAGCGTAATCTCATCGCTACTACAAGACCTGGCCGGGTCGGAGCACAATGAGACCATCCAACCCGAACCCTTATAGTCTCCTTGGATAACACAAGGAGACTATAAGGGTTCGGGTTGGATGGTCCTATACCAAATCCCACTTACATGCGATCGCTTATCGAAAAACTCTTCCATAACTCATAGCAGTTCAGCAATGTGCCCTCGGAAGATGCCTCCTAAGACAATCTGTCCGCGCCTTCATTCCCGCCAATACCTATATGAGAGGGAATCCTCCGGAGTACGATATTTTTATTTCTGGATGTATGCCTTCTTTTCACCCACTGTATTATTTCATTACAGGCACGGAGTTGGAAGGCATGGCACCGCCGGCGTATATCAAGGAGTTGCTGAGCGAGCTGGAACAGCAAATACTTACGTTCCGTCGACAGATGGAGGTTGCAGATAAACAGATGCAGTCATCGCCCAAACTGCTTACCGAACAAGGTTCGTATTGTTACCAAAGATTTATCTATTAGTTTATAACAGTCATGACGCGATAGTTACTCGAACACCCGCAATAGAAAATAGCTAAATACATCAAGGAGTTGTTGAGCGAGCTGGAACAACAAATACGTTCCGTCGGCAGCTAAAAGCGTTTAGGATCACTTCCTCCACATTCACATTTCGTTCACGTTCCTACTTCGTCCAAAATCCCACTTCGTCCGCAATCAATTCCCAATTCCTCCACTTCCCATTATGTCTGGGCTGGAACAACAAATTCGTTCCATCGGCAGCTTTTTTTGGAGTAGTAGGGCCTCGTGCAGGGTCCGTCCGGATTGTTACTACCGTCTTGCCTGCTAACCCACCGCCAAACAGCAATGTTCGCATTGTTGTGTTCCGGTGTGGGGGTAAGATAGCCGGTGAAATTACTAGCATAGAGGCATTCTATCTTCGTCCTCCGGGTAGGCAAGCACTTGTGACTCCTCTGGTGTTGCAGGTGTTTATGGGCGACGGTAATCGCTTTCCATCAGGCGATACGTTTGCTCGTTTGCCCCCTACGACATTAAAAAAAAAAAAACGTTTAAAGTGGCGGATAAATAGATTTAGTCGTCGCCCAAACTGCTCACCGAACAACGTTGTACTGTTACCAAAGAATTTAGTATATAACAGACATGACGCATAGATACTCGACCACCATCCATAGAAAATTGCTAATGCATCAAGGAGATAAAATATCCGTTTTATTTTATCCACAGAGTTAAATCTCGGGATACGGCGCATGCACGAGTCCCTGGTCGCTTTGGCGGGACGGTTACAAGCTGTCCATACACAGGTCGAAGCGCAGAAAGAGCAGTATATCAACCTCAGGAAATACGTGTTGAAGGATTCCACTGATGTCTTCAGTGCTACGTCAGGTAAGCTTAGAGTGCTCGTGAACGGGTGCCGTTATTGACATTTGAATATTAGTATAAAAAATAGATCACGCCGAGTGACGCGACGTTAACGTCACTCTCTCAAACGCTAGACTGTGTTTACAGTGCGTCAACGTCTTGTGAGGGGAGAAGGGGGCCCGTTGTTACCTAGAAACTTATTTCGTCGAATATTTCATTTAGCCGAATTTTTACGTGTCTGTAGTCATAAATTTTTCATAATACTTGCGAATATCATCCTATTAAATAGGTTAGGTTAGGTTTGTTTAAAAAAGAACAAATAGTTTACGGTTGCAAAGAAAAATGCTTTCTGCGAAATGACTTTTACGATGAGTTGAAATATTCGACGAAAAATAGTAATAAATAATTTCTGCGAGACTAGCAACATCTTGCCGCTTTGTTAACGAGCTGTGGATTTTTTTATGAATTCATATGTTTATATTTTCTGGCATTATGTAATAAATTTCCAAAATAGTCTATGTATATTCAGTGAATGAAATAAATTATGACGGCAAATATATTGCCACTAACCAATAAAGGGTTAATCTAGCTCTAGCTCTACACTACTCGCGAATTTGACCCAAGTGGCCGAGTGCCTCTCGACACTATCATATTCGCCGAACGTACTGTGGGGGTTGCTCAGAGAGCCAAAAATATACGAGAGGTACGATTAGTTGTTTATTCTTTAAAAGCTAGTTTAAGACTATCTAAATATTTTATACTAGCTGTGCCCCGCGATTTTACCGGCTCATTCCACCGTGGAATGAGCCCGTGGAATTTCCACGGGAACAATACAATACAATACAATACAACAATACTTTATTGCACACCAAAAAAGTTTACAAAAAGGAAACAAGATAAATACAATTTATAAATGACGGTAGACAACAGGCGGTCATTTGTTCGGGATGAAAAATATCCTATGTCCTTCCCCGGGGCTGAAACTATCTATATACCAAATTTCATCTAAATCGGTTCAGCGGTTTAAGCGTGAAGAGGTAACAGACAGACAGACAGACAGACACACTTTCACATTTATAATATTAGTATGGATTTATGACGGATGTCACCCGTCCATTCTTTCTAATTTTAAAAGCTTTTATTTAACTTGCAGTGTAAGTATGTATGTATGTATCTAAGTATGTTTGTTCGGGTGAAATCTTGCAACTCAATTTTGAAGCAGATATCGTCAACCGATTGAGCTGAAATTTTGCATACTTACTTGACTTTGATGACAATACAATAATATGTTACCATGGGGCTGATCTGATGATGGAGCCGGAAGGTGGCCATAGGAACTCTATAATAGAAAAAGCAACCCTACCGAGCTTGGGTTCTTTAGAATCGTATCAATGAGCATTTGATGGATATCCAAAGAAAAGTACAGTCGGCTATAAAAGCTTGCCACTAAAATGTCATTTTTGACAGAAACTTATTTAAAACGTATTTTATATTAGCTTTTATGTCAGTGGCCAACTCCACTGAAAGTGAAGTCCAACCTTCACAGTACACATCTCTAACGTTCTGTTTGTAACTTGCAGCCAGCACCAGTCTAGACCAGATCCTCCGTGAGGCGGAGGGCGCGCGCAAGAAGACGAAGTCGTCCGCCAACGACAGCCTCGGCCGCGCCGTGCTGTCCGACCCCAGGGCTGCTTTAGGTATACCTACACTCATATTATGGCTACTGCTTTAACCACTTGACCGTCCACTGTCCAGCCCGCGAGACTATTTTCCTGTCAACCGTCCGGGTTTTTTTAGCGACGCACGCCCCGCGCTGCGCATCCTCAACTTTCTACAAAACTAGCGTAACTACACTGCCATCTATATTTTTTACAGCAAACTATTTGGTTAGGCTACGTTGTTGCATCAAGATAATTAGTAAATAATGCCGAATCATTCCACTAGATGCCACTATAATCAACTGTTCCGTCTTCCAATCTTGGATAGTAAGGTATCCGCGGACGGTTAGGAGCATATTGGTTTTGGATACTATAAATAAAAATAAAAAATAAAAAGTGTTTATTTCGGACTATCACAAATCCATATGCTGTTGTTAGTATGTTAACTTAACTATGCTATCGTCGGACGGTCAAGTGGTTATGTATCTATACCTATTGAGGTAGTATACTTAACCCGTTTGAATGCCATGACAAAAATTTGCTAATCATATTAGGGCAAATTTTTATTTTGTTGTCGATTTTGTTTTTTTCTCAGATTTCAGTAAAATTGGGCGAGTTGGTAAAGTTGCTTATCCTGAACAAGGTAAGCCCAATTTCGCGATAAGTGTGTCCTACAAAATTTACCACTGAGTTACAAAAAAAATTATGGATTTTTGTTAACTAAATTTCGTAATTTAGTACAAAATGAGGAGCTCGAAATTAAAAATAAATAATTCGACAGCCAGGCCAATTTCCGTAATGCATTTTGTGTAACTCAATGGAGAAAAATTTGTAGAAAATATCGTGAAATTGGGCTTACCATGATCAGAAGAAGCAACTTTACCAACTCACCAAATTTTATTGAAATCTGAGAAAAAAACGAAATCGACAACAAAATAAAAATTAGCCTATTAAAATTAACTTATATTTTAACGTAAAATGTCTCGCACGAATACGTACCTAAAGGGGTAAGGAAAATTATATGAGCAGTTCAGTAATTGAAATTGAGAAATAATAAATCCGGCCGCAATTTTATTTTTTGGCCACATGGTCGAACTTCTCATTTAATAACTAAGCATCGGGAATATGAGATAGCCTCTAATATACTAATTCATCTTCTTTACAACGCCATCTAAAAATTTTAAAGAAAGCATCAAGTCATAATCAACAATTATTATTACTTGTCCTTCTGATTTATACATTGCCATCTGATTTACTAACTCAGCCACGGAATTTGCAACTCATCATCATTTTTCGTTTTACAGCTTCAATACAAGCTCCTCAAAAATTATATATTCGAGCTTCAATAGACAGCATCATATATTATAACTTAACATCTAAAATAATACTTCATATTCTTTTATCATGAAAATAGCCACTGTAGGAACGATTTGGCGCGAGTGCGCGCCATGACAGCCACGGCCATTTGCACCAATCAGAGAGCGCCATTCGATTCTTGTACCGACCGACCCGCCCGTGTTTGTTTATTGTCATTCGTTCGTTCATATTGCAATAGGTTCATCTGCGTTCTCTCTAATCTAGTTCTAAGGCAGGTCCGACATGGCTTCGGTTAGGTACGACGACGAGCGAAGCGAGGAGGAGTGTTAGGTTCAACTGCGACCCTTATATAAAAAAAAAAGTATTTTAACATTACATATTTCATAACGGTACGTAACCCATGAATCTAGTTCTAAGGCAGGTCCGACTTGGCTTAGGTTAGGTACGACGACGAGCGAAGCGAGGAGGAGTGTTAGGTTCAACTGCGACCCTTATGTAAAAAAAAAAAGTATTTTAACATTACATATTTCATAACGGTACGTAACCCATGAATCTAGTTCTAAGGCAGGTCCGACTTGGCTTAGGTTAGGTACGACGACGAGCGAAGCGAGGAGGAGTGTTAGGTTGAACTGCGACCCTAACCTAAAATGTATAGTTCATATGTAATAATAGTGGCTTTAATATACTATTTGATGACAATTGTAGGTAAATTTTACGATCGATTAATGTAGGATGACTTACATTTTAAACATACTAAGTTATAAAATTAGAAGCTAATAGAGTTACTATTTTGGTGTCATATAATAATATTTTAGAAGTTTGCTATTTGAATGCATGCCTCACATTTAGATGCTAAAAAATAATCACCATGCTAAGTTACAATTACAGTGGCTTACAAAGAAGATAACTAGTGGCTGAGATATTATTATTCAGACGCGCGTTGGTTGTGGCTGACTTAGTAATTTAGAAGGTAACTTATATTTTCTGAGGCGAATAATGCTATTAAAAAGAAGCCTGTTTAAATAGTACCCATTGAAATTTATACTATCTGCATGCACGGCAGCATCCCTGCCAAGTTGAAAACGTTATCACCTCGGTAAGGTTATTTTTGAGCTACAGTATAATCTGTAGTTTTTTCTAAGTATGAGGGGGATGGGAAAGTTCGTTTTTTTTTTTAATATCTTGTTTATTATTTCAGGCAGTATAGCTCAGTTAGCAGGACCGACGCCCTTTAGTAGTTTGGGCAACTCACTATCACCATTCCCCGGAGCCGATAATACTGGTAAGTTTACAGTACACATAACTTGCTATAAATCAACCGCAAAGTCAAAGACAAAATCTTAAAAAGTTGCTTTATTTTAGTCAGATAATGTAAACTTTAGAATTTGTGTCCGGAATACCACGCTACGTTCTAAAACTCGAATAGTAGATGTAGTTCTGAAGTTGGCCAAGCTAAAGTGGAACTGTATCCTTACCACGAGTTTACTGTGACAGTACTCGCTAACAACTGCGTAAAGGATTTTTTCTCAAACATGCAATGACATATTGTCTTTACGTTCCTTATAATAGACTCAGAAGTATCGCTTTTTGGGCGCAACAACTCGAGAGGACTTTAAAGGGATTTCATACTGCTTTTCAGGCCTAGGCCTGCAAAGTAACTTTTTTTTTGTTTCAACAACAAGGTCATTCACACAGCTGGCTGGTTTGACAAAAAGCAGGTTTTGTTTTTAAAGGTTGGTTGTTAGACTAAAATGTCCTATTTGTCAATTAATAAAATGTTGTTCTTTAAAGTATATTTTTTTATTTCATTGCATGTTTGAGAAAAGCACTATACATGCCTCGTCGTGAAAACGGATTCCCGGCCTCGTATCACTATCCGTATATACCTACTTGGCCGGAAATCCTCATTTTCCCGGCCTCTGATGTAATGTACTAGTATGGAGAATAGTTCTACAAAGGAATCGCTAGCGCGCTGGACTATTCTCCATACATAGTACATTACATCAGAGGCCGGGAAAATGAGGATTTCCGGCCAAGTAGGTATATACGGCCGAGCGAGCGTGCGAGCGAGGCCGGATAGTGATACGAGGCCGAAAATCCGTTTTCACGACGAGGCATGTATAGTGCTTTTCTCAAACATACAATGAAATAAAAAAATATACTTCAAAGAATAACACTTAATATTGTTTGTCCGATATTTTCCGAATTTGACCGAATTTTAAAAACCCGATTTCAGATTCTGACTCAGGAGCCCCAAAAACCCCCGGACACCGAATTTCAGCCTCCTAGGACCAATTTGAAATTTTCGTCATACAAATCGTTTTTTTTTTCGATATTTTCCGAATTTGACCGAATTTTCGGACAAGACTTCAGATTCATATTTTTGAGCCCCGAGAGCCCCCCGATACCGAGTTTTAGCCGCCTAGCACCAATTTGAAATTTTGAAAAAAAAAGTCGCCATCTTGAATTTTTTTTTCCACAAGTGTCTAACAACCAACCTTTAAAAACAAAACCTGTTTTTTGTCAAACCAGCCAGCTGTGTGAATGACCTTGTTGTTGAAACCAAAAAAAAGTTACTTTGCAGGCCTAGGCCTGAAAAGCAGTATGAAATCCCTTTACAGTCCTCTCGAGTTGTTGCGCCCAAAAACCGATACTTCCGAGCCTATTATAAGGAACGCAAAGACAATATTTCATTGCATGTTTGAGAAATAGTACATTACATCAGAGGCCGGGAAAATGAGGATTTCCGGCCAAGTAGGTATATACGGCCGAGCGAGCGTGCGAGCGAGGCCGGATAGTGATACGAGGCCGGGAATCCGTTTTCACGACGAGGCATGTATAGTGCTTTTCTCAAACATACAATGAAATAAAAAAATACACTTCAAAAAATAACACTTAATATTGTTTGTCCGATATTTTCCGAATTTGACCGAATTTTAAAAATCAAATTTCAGATTCTGACTCAGGAGCCCCAAAAACCCCCGGATACCGAATTTCAGCCTCCTAGGACCAATTCGAAATTTTCTCCATACAAATCGTTTTTTTTTTCGATATTTTATATTAAATTTAAAAAAAAAGTCGCCATCTTGGATTTTTTTCCACAAGTGTCTAACAACCAACCTTTAAAAACAAAACCTGCTTTGTGTCAAACCAGCCAGCTGTGTGAATGACCTTGTTGTTGAAACAAAAAAAAGTTACTTTGCAGGCCTAGGCCTGAAAAGCAGTATGAAATCCCTTTACAGTCCTCTCGAGTTGTTGCGCCCAAAAACCGATACTTCCGAGCCTATTATAAGGAACGCAAAGACAATATTTCATTGCATGTTTGAGAAAAATAATTTACACTGTAGCTAGCGAATGCGGTCACGTTAACTCACGGTGAATACTGGGCTCGTATAACCGACGGCCGCTGGGGCCATCGAGTTCTTGAGTGGCGACCGCGCACCGGACGACGCAGCGTGGGTAGGCCCCCCCACAAGGTGGACTGATGCCCTGGTGAAGGTCGCTGGAGTCCGCTGGATGCGGGGGGCGCAGGAGCGGTCATGGTGGCGTTCTCTGGGGGAGGCCTATGTCCAGCAGTGGACGTCTTTTGGCTGATGATGATGATGATGATGATGATGATGATGATGAGGGCTGGTCATGTCTACCGCATGCTGAGTGAGTTGTGTTGTAGGCTAAGATTACCGCAGAGTAAACCGACTCGAAACGGTGACAGGCGGACGTCGCCGGCAATGGCAGGATGAGTTGGACTACTTTCTAGGGTTCCGTACCCAGAGGGTAAAAAGCGGGACACTATTACGAAGACTCCGCTGTCCGTCCGTCTGTCACTAGGCTGTATCTCATGAACCGTGATAGCTATTTGGTTGAAAGTTTCACAGATGATGCCGCAAATACTAAAAACAGAATAAAATAAATATTTAAGTGGGCTCCAATAGAACAAACGCGGTTGTGTTAACTTTGCACCTCATTTGTATGCGGCGCCTTACATACCAGGTGCAAACTTTACTTAACCCGACCAGTTAAATAGCATAAGTGTTTGTACGGAACCCTCGGTGTGCGAGTCCGACTCGCACTTGGCCGATTGTATAAATATTTATACTTACTAACATAAGAATTGTATCTTAGATGCTCTCCGAACGATTAAATTTCTACTCCGCACCAACTTGAAGCATCTCTATTTGGCCCAATGTTTGACTGGTAGAGAATGCCATTAGGCATTAAGTCCGCCATTTGTACTGACTTTTGTTTTGTGCAATAAAGTTTAAATATATTAAAATACTTAAACGGGTTTACTCACGTCGTAACCGGCTAACCGTGTTCGGTTAGCCGCCGCCGCGACTGATCGTCTCTCCTGATGATGAATCGCGTACCGACTCGAAACATGTCGAGCGTTATTCGACTTCTACGACGTGAGTAAACCCGTTTAAGTATTTTAATATATTTAAACTTTATTGCACAAAACAAAAGTCAGTACAAATGGCGGACTTAATGCCTAATGGCATTCTATTTGGCATTGTATTTTAATATGTCTGAGACTCACGATAGTTTTCTATGTAAAAAAGTTTAAATATATTAAATAAATAATACTAACTGTACATTATCTTTTCCCAGGCTCCAGTTGGCAGCCGACCCCGGCAGCGGCGCCGGCTCCACACTTCACCTCCAGCTACTCCGCCCCCGCGGACTCCAGCTCCGCCTTCCAGCTGCAGAAACCGCCTGGAAAACGAGGGAAACAATGATATTGGCGATAAGCGCCGGGCGCTTTATATACGAGACCAACCCGTCTACCACAACTAAACGTACTTATCTCACCCATCTTGTTAAACTCCTTTAACGAGTTCAGATATTATAGGACGACCTTTACTTGGCAGCGACCCAAATCAGAGATGTAATTTCATAACAGTGCCGTAGCCACCGCGAGGACTAGTAGGACTGAGTGTTTCATATTTTCATAAAAGAAAATCTATGATAATGATTATGGATATGTGTGTAGATAAAGTAGTGTATGCAACTGTACATAATTAGGTCTTAAAACACTCGTGTGATCATATTATGAAACTCGCTTACGGCTCGTTTCATAAAACTACACTCTTAATTAAAGACCTCTCTTTAGGAAGTAGTTGCATAAACTACTATTATATATAGAGAACCAACCCACATTAAACGTTTGTACTTTATGCTATAGTTACAGGGTTCAATGTAAACGGTTTTGATATGAGGGCTGGTTCCCTTTTGCATAAATACGTCCAACTGAGGAGTGTATTTTCAAAAGGGCTTAGTTTTGTATGGTTTCCATTGAGATATAAGTTCTTTTAAAAATACATTCCTCAATTTGTCCTCTTGAAAAAACACCTCAACGCTTCGGGACTCGCGCTACATAGCGTCACCCGTCACTCTCTCACAGTACTGTAGAAAAGAGATATGTAGTATAGAAATAATTCTTTTGGTTGAGCGAATCCACTTAGCTTTGTACCCGATGAACAATACACATTATCTGTATTGTTAGCTGTGGCCACAACTGCCACTTCAAAATGTAAGGCGTTATAAGTGCAAACTACTTTTACACTAAATTAGTCTTTAAGTCAAACGAAATAAGGTTTACTCTTAAACAAAGAGAACAGAGATGTTGGTCACTTCATTGTCTTTATAAGCATCGAAACGAGCTTCACTGTTCTTTCACTTACGAAGTGACAAACATCTGTGTTCTCTTTGTTTAAGAGTAAACCTTATTTTGTTTGATTTAAAGACTAATTTAGTGTAAAAGTAATTTGCACTTATAACGCCTTACATTTTGAAGTGGCAGTTGTGGCCACAGCTAACAATACAGATAATGTGTATTGTTCATCGGGTACAAAGCTAATGGGATTCGCTTAAAAAATGGGAGTAGGACTATATATCTCGCGCGAAAAAGAGTCGCAATAGTTTTTAGAATTTTTCTCTCTCTATTGGATCGCGCATCAGGTGAAAACGGTTGAACGGATTTGACGAAAGGATCCCTTCGAGTCCATGGACGTAACATCACGTTCGAAACGTCGAGGTATTGAAATAAACACCTTTTGAACGCGATTAAGACCCGTTTTGTTATAATATGTAAAAATCGTGTAAACTTAAATTATTATCTTGAAAAAACAGCAGTAACCAGTGAATGTATTTTTAAAGACATTGCCAAATGGATTGGCGTTTGAGATGGTTACCTATCGCACGTCCGAATTTTTGTTTCCCATGTGTAACGTTTCGCAAAATTTCCGTTTATCCGAAAGCCGCTTTGTTTTTTTTAACTGTTCATATTTTAGAATAATTATAAATGAAACCTAACCTAACCTAATGCGTTCTTTAAAACGCTGTTTATAAAACCTTAGAAAAAAAATTACGTTCGGAAAAATTAAAATTTGGCGAAACGTTACAGATGAGAAACAATGTTTCGGAATTTTGATAGGGTACCGTTTGAGACGTCAAAAACGTTATTGAACGAGTGTTTCATGTAAATATTTGGATATAGGTGAATATAGAATTTAGCAAAGGATTAATCATTATAAAAACGGTTTAACCTTTAGAACGCTTTTCCTCCCATGTCAAAATGGAGCTTATACGCCAATAGTTGAAAAAAAGAGCGAATATATACCTTATCTCTCAGCAGGAAACTTGCTTTGACAGCGTCCGCCATTACCCTTTTAGTGGTCGTTGGCACGACAGCACACGACCACTTTAGTTGCTCTTGGCGTTCAAAGGGTTAAACTCACGTAAAAATGGTTAGGAACGGCCCGACACTTGAGTGAGCGAGTCGTGTAGCAGCACGGATAGCTGCCCCTTATGAAGAGCTCATATGAGTTCGAAACATGTCGGGCCGTTCCTGACAATAATTACGTGAACTTAAACTGTTTTTATAATTATTAAAGATGTCTCACGATAGTTTTAATAATATTAAGGCTGAGGATTGTTATAAACAATTGTAATGTAACCGTTAAATCTAGTATACGACTGTACTTTTATAATTACATTACAACGCACAAAGTATGCCTATTGTACACACTCGTCGAGACTATAGCTCACATTTATTTGCACAGCGTGCACGCTTTAAAAGGTTGACATCTCTGCGAGTGCGTTCATCCGAGGCAATAATGCAAAATTAACCATGAGTGAAATGTAACATCAAATATAAAATGAGAACAAAGTATTGTTACACTGTGTAAGTTACTTATATCCCTATGTAATGTATCATTCGGAAATATACAATTCGTAATTGTTTTTTATATTTTTATACTGGGTGTGCATTAATGTTGTAGTAAGTACTTACATGAAAACAACTCGACCGAGGACGAACTGGACTCTGGAATGAAGGGTCCGTTTCGACAAAAACTGTCCGTAACACCATATGACATTGTATAGCGGTAAATGAGGTTGTGGCGTCTGGGGCACAGCTTTCCGTCGACGTCATTTGCCGTCTTTAGCCCTCAAAAGGAACCTTTTCAACGAAGCGGTGAAGCAATTCACCATGCCACGGGCGACATTTCCAAAAAATAATGAAGTCTTCAAAAGCAACAGGAATTTAAATACACTTGTAGCAGTTAGAATTACCAAGTTTTTGATCATTGAGATTTTGACGTCAATAGTGACGATGTTGGCGTGTTGGCACAATTTTCTGTCGTCGTGATTTGCCGTATTTGGTGCTCAAAAAATCTGGTGGTAGCACAGATGAGCTAGTCCTTATTCATTGATGGACACCTTGAAGTCTAAAATTTTTCATTTCCTATCTGTGTTAATTCCAATGGAAAGTTACATAATCTCTATGTATATATTTTACTAATTCGTTTATAATAAAATAGTAAAATTAATTTTATACAATAAACTTATGCATTATGCAGTCATATCATGGGTCAGCGAAAGTTTCTGACATCTGGTTCCGCAAATGTCTCTAAAAGTATTCTTTCACATGTCTAGTTCAAATGTATAATTTTCAAGACGTCTGCTTCCGAAAATGTCAAATTCCCTTGCACCTTTTTTCACAAATGCCTTGTTTCGCGAACGTCTGACTGAATGTGTTTTTCATGAATAGAGATTTTTCAACGAGAGATATTATAAATTTTGAATTTGTTTGACTTCAGTATTGTGTGTCAGTTAGTGTTTCATTTACAATATCATTCGCAATAATTTATAATACAACTTGTTACTGTTGTCAAATTTCTGATTTACAATTTGTTAGCTGCAAATTTTAGAAGTGGTTTTTGTCTTCGTTTTTCCAGGTTGTAAAAGTACCCAGTATCAACGTCATTTCCAGTTATATCTTGGGTCAGCAAAGATTGTAAAAACCCCTAAATCGTTGAAAATGTGTTTGAATTGAGTCTTGTTTCGTTAATCATGTGTTCTTGTATCTAATGATAATATTCTGTCATATTCCTCGGAGGATTTTAATGAATAAACTTTCTCGTCGTTCGCCTCTAGCTGGTATCTTTAGTCAGCAAAGTATGTAAAAAAGTATTCGGTATCTACATGTATACTTTAGCGAACGTCTAAAAAACTACATGTGTCAACTTCCACAAATGTCTAATTCTCGTAACGTCTGGTTTCGTAAATGTCTAATTATCTAAACGTGTGGCTTCTCGAATGCCTAATTCTACAAATGTCCAACAATTTAAAGTCTGGTTTGAAAAATGTCTAATTTTCTGATTGTTTTTTTCCACAAATGTCAAGAATATTTAGTTCCACAAATGTCTAATTCTCTTAGTCTGGTTCCCTATGTTTTTTTTTTCATAAATGTCATTAATATCTATTTTCCCAATTTATAATTCTCAAGACGTGCGGGTCCGAAAATGTCAAAATCTCTTTAATATAAATTTTCACTAATGCCTTGTTCCGCAAATGTCTGATTATCTAAATATATTTTTCATGAATGTCTAATTCTCCGAATGTCCGATTCCGTAAATGCCTAATTGTCTGAATATGTTTTTTCACGGATGTCTAGTCTTCTTTCGCAAATGGCTATCTAGTTCACAAATGTCTAATTACTATTAGTGTCCCAAATGTCTAATTCCCCGAATGTCTAGTTCTGTGGATATATTATTCCACTCCCCAAGCTGGCATGGCGTAATGGCCATGTAATGGGAGTAATCCATGAAATAAAACGGTGATTGATCGATGTCATTCTGAATCTTTATCCTTAACTTCCTACATGGGCTTTATAGAGATTAACACACTAATTCACAGTGTTTTGATTTAATGAAACTAGTTTTTACACGTGTTAAAAATAAATAAGTTTTTTATTTAATATTCGATTCGGAATCATTCAGTTTAATTCACTTTCACAAGTCTAATATCATTCAGTAGTGGTCTCCCCTTGGTATTTTTGGTCCCCGCTTTTTTCTCTATAAAAGAAAAGAAGCGCAAAAAGTAAGTTAACACAAATAAAAATATTGGTCTTTGTTTTATGCCGATTATATCGGATTAGTGCTGTTTCGCTGAACTTCCGTCGGGTCCGTGTTAGTTTTTAACCGAGTTCGAAAAAAGGAGGTTCTCAGTTTGTTTACCTTTGACGACGCTCCACATTAATTATCTTGCGTTAAGTGTGCAATCATATGAAGGCAACTTCGTCGCCTCACAACCTCTTTCATTTGTTTTTTCGTCTACATAGTATTCTTTTGAAAAATAACTAGCTTACATTTGCTATTAATTTTCTTTTCTCTCCTGGTAAAAAAAATATAAATGTTGTGTCTATCTAAAAATTCCCTTTTTTCAGCTTTTTTTTATACTTCTACATCGGTCTAACTAATTTTTGAAAAATATTACGTTGTTTCGTCGTTCGCTCGGAGACTCCATTCTGTTGCGGGCAATAAGGTACAGATGTCTGATGGATAATACCTTCCTTCTTCAAAAAGCTAGATAATCATTACAATATTTTGAACCACAATCTGAAAGTAAAATTTTAATTTGCAAACCTAATTGTAATGAATAAAATCAATTACCTCATGTTTATTCTTCATCAGGTAAATATAGGTCTTCCTTGTGTAGTCATCCGTCAAACTTAGCATGTACTTCGCACCACCAAGGCTGCTCTACCGCATAGGACCTGCCACATCGCTATGTACTATTTCTAAAGCATTTGATGCTCGTGTCGCTTCGCCTATGGGATACGGCAAGGCAACTTGCTTCCCAAGCAGGCAGGTCTCTCACACTTCACATCCGAACATACCTGAAATGATATTCCAGTTGCAAGATGGTCCTTCTATGTACACAAACCTTGTAGACCTAAATGCCCTAACCGTTTGTGCCAGAGTTCCACTGGCAACACAGAAGCAGCAGCATTAGCACTCTGTGCTTCTTGCTTATCACACAAGAACATAGAAGAATGCACTTCTAGTGAAGTACAACTATCCTGACTACAATTCCACTTATATAGACCATTTTTACAAGATGCAGAGGTAATTCTTGTATATACTACACTTCTCTATCAAAAACAACAGTAAGATCTTCGTCACAAGGTTTGCTTACAGATAATAAATTAGCTGACAAATTAGAAACAAATAATACCCATTGAGGTATTATTTATAATAGAGCCACAGACCCGAACAAAATTGTCAAAAAAAGTGGCACTGCTGTCATGTTCAAGTAGATGCCAATAACGCTTATTTATAATTTACAACAACATAATTACTTCGTACAAAATAACTCTTTACTCAAACGTTTAAGTGTCAAATTGGCTTACGTACTTATTACCACAAATATTTTTCGAGTAAATTAACTTTTTTAGCGTATTCTGACTCATGTCTCTTGTCAAACTTGGAACATGGCACGGATGGAGCAGATTTTAATAGTTTTACATACTAAACATATTTTCATTATTATTTTATTTAGGTATTAAAATATATTTGTTGTTTGAACTAAATAAACTCGTAAATTGTTAATAACAAATTAAGTTACCTTTTTATTTAACAACTGCACAGAAGGGAACAGTAATAATGACATTATGATTTCTCAACTCATCTTGTTCTAGTATGTGAAATGAGAGTAAGGCAAGTGCAAAATATTAACATTTTTAACCTTTTAAAGTTTGATGGCGTGGCGTGAAAGTCGGTGGCGTAGTATGCACGGCAGCACACATTGTCTTTAGGTGTTCTTGGCGTTCAAAGGTTTAAACTGACAGTGTCTAGACTCTGAGACAAAATAAAACAATGACAACAGAGCAATTTTTGGACTCGGCCGGGTTAGGTTAGGTTGGTTTTTTTTATATCCCTAAAAAGCGCTCCTTTTATTTTTTTTATGACCTTGATTTATTTTATATGCAATCTCCATTGAACAATTAGAGTAGGCCATTTTCAACTTTTTATCCGCTGTCATGTTTCCGCTTAATTAGTTAATTCAGTCACCAAAACTCGATGCTAGTTTATATTGAAACAAAGCCGAAAATTGATTACTTAGCTGCTACTTTTTACTTTATACTAGTCTCCGCAATTAGTCGCCAACTTATTATTTTTGCTACCCCCTTTAATTTTTAATAAATCCCTAAATCAGATTAATTTGTCGCCGCGTTAAATACATGCCATTATTTATTGCACTCCTTTATTAATTTATAAAATATAAAACTATAGCGACTCCTTAGATTTTTTTCTGTGATGAGGTGCATTTTGTAGGGACAAAGTTAATAATTCTAATCTAAAATATGCTATGATTTTACATAGGATTCGTTACTTAATCAATAGAATCTGCGTAAAAAAGTATATTCCGACCTTTTTATTTATTTTATAGCTGTTATTTCTGCAATTTTTCACTGAAAATTAAGTCATTTTTGAGACCCATCACGTGTCATGGTCTAAACGAGACTGATCGCCCAACTAATGCGATTTGTGATTTTGCATTAGTTGGGAGGGTGCCATTTTTTCCGTCGGATTGTGTGTCCATGTAATTAATACGTCAATGATAATACCTTATTTATTTTACGTATATTCACAGCTTGTAGCTGTAGTTCACCAATGCTTTCAGCCGTCAGAGTCTCATTATTGGGCAGTTTAAGCTTACTTCCTCCCTTCGGGAGTTCTTCATAATTGTTGAGCGTCTCCTTATTATTGCAAAGGTGATTGGAGCACCCAGAGTCGATGTACCAGCCCGTCTTGCTCATAAAGAATGCTGTTGTGTCACTGTCCGATGCAGCTAGTAGCGAGCGGTTCTTATCCTTACGAAGTTTGATGATTTGCTCTTAATGTGGCCGGCCTTGCCACAATAATGGCAAATTATTTTCTTTACTGCCGCGCTATGAAGCTTCTATGAATTGGAGAAGAGAGCGGCTTCATCAAGACTTGAACTACCAACCTTCTTTCTGGATTCTTCTTGCAATAATCTTGAGCGAACCATTTCACTAGTCAGTTCTGCATTGGTGATGCTAGTAGTCTTCAGATTACTTACTAGAGCATCATACCATACTCCTTAAGTAAACCGCTGAGAATCAATTCCACCAATTTTCTGTCTTCAATGACTTTATCTATTTCTGCCAATTGGTGAACTAAACTTAGATCGCCTCGAGGTATCGAGACACTCCACTCGATGTGAGTGTCGCAGTAGGAGAACACGCCGATATACACACGTTTTAGCGTATCCCATGCCGTTTTTGCCGAATCGGCATTATGTATGTATAGTCTTCAATCGTTCCAACTCTCGGTGGACACCTCAGATCTCCCATGTTGTTAGATAACAGCATTGCAGTAGTCCCTGGTGCGTCGTAGTCCAGTTGACCTCCAACTAGCTTTGGAATGTGCTTCTCGACAAAATGAAGAACATTTGTCATATCCGCGATATCTCTAAAGAGATCAGCTGACGAGTAATCTCTTGGTATTATTTCATCAGGATTGGTGAGAAGTCTTCCTGCTATAGTGCATCCTGGAATTGGATTATTGTTCAAGAACTCATCTCGAACAGCTCTAGGTGTGGTGACAGTCGATAGAGCTACGACGACGCTTCGAAGATTTGACAGCGTGACATTCTCTGGGGAAGGAATGAAATTGCCTTCAGCTGTTGTCTGATCTTTAGACATAACTGGTAGATAGATGTCTTCACCAAACTTGAGTGTGCCGAAGGAGTTGATTATACTGAACATCGGTTCAGGTACAATAGTTGCAGTATTCATAACTTCAACCCAATCAGGGCTGAGATGGAACTCCTTGTATATGTTGGAGACAAGACGACGATACACTCAAACCGATGCGGGCATTAAAAAAACAATTTTTCTCGATTTTTACGGCAAGTTATTAAAAAACCTCTATTAATATGCTATCAAAAATGCATACTTTTGTCAGAATTGAAAGAACAAGGCTTCACCTATTGCAGGTTGGAATGTTAGCAGCCTAAACGAAAATTATTTCTTCTCGATTTTTAATCAAGTTATCAACAAGTTACCGATGTCCCACTTTTTATTGGGTTACTTATCATTAGGGGGTCTATTAATGCGCATTCGAAAAAACTTACACAAACACTTGTCTCGGAATTTAAAGTTTTATGATATAACACAATCCACAAATTGGATTTTCCCAAAAAATGTCAACTATCACTTGCTTCTTAGACATAGATAGTGCCTACAATAATGTGCTGATAGAAAAGGTCGTTATCACATTAGACGACTTATCTGTTGGTTCTAAACTTTGTAACTATTTATGGGAGTTTCTTAGTAGCAGGCAACTTAAAATAAAAGGAGAAAATAATACTAATGATTTGGTTAGATGGTGTAATAGGGGTCTAGCTCAGGGAGACCCTATGTCTCCCTTGTTATTTAACATTGTCACCCATAAGATAGCCCAACTGACTCAAAATACAATTTTGTCCCAATACGCAGATGATTTTGTCATATACAAAAAGTCACATAGTCTAAATGAAAGTGTAGCATGTGTTCAAATGACGTTTGATGAAGTAGCAAATATATTGGAACAATTAGGCTTAGAAATTTCACATAATAAGACCAAAGTGTGTTTATTTAGCAGAGGACACAAAGTACATGACATTCATTTTACACATAAAAACAGTCCGATCTGCGTGGTAGAAAAAATTAAATACTTGGGGTTCTGGCTAGATAAGGCGTTACTTTTTAAAATTCATATAAATGAAGTAAAGGATAAAGTATCTAGACATTTAAATATACTAAAGGTTTTGGCTGGGCCATCGTGGGGAGTGCACCCTACCCACTTAAGAAGATTATACATAGCGTTAATACGGAGTAGGCTCGATTATGCGTGTTTTGTTTACGATTGTAGTGCCAGTTGTCACGTAACAAAGCTAGATAGGCTACAAAACCAAGCTTTAAGAATAATTGGAGGGTTTATTAGAACTACACCAATACAGGTGATGGAGAGTGAGCTATGCTTACTACCATTATACCTTCGCAGGTCTTTTTTGGCTAACAAATATTGTCTTAAATGTCTCTCTTGTACAAACAACATTACTATGGAACTGTTAAATGAACTAAACTTATCGGCACAAACTCGTTACTGGGACAAAAAGAAAAAACCACTTTTGGCAAGTACTTACGACGACATTAAGTGTGAAAAGGTATTTGCATCAAAGCCTCTGAAAATTTTTAATTTGAACACGTGGGTCACAAATATTAATGTCAAGGACGTTATTATTACTAACTTGGATCATGTTACGCACCCTAAAAATACCTACAACCCCCGGGAACTAAAAAACAACATTTTATTGGAACTGAACGAAAAGTATACCAATTGGCACAAAATTTACACAGACGGATCTAGAAATGCAAATAATATCGGGGCTGCGTACTTTGATCAAACAAACAAATCCAATGGGTCTTACAAAATTACGTCAGAGTTATGTATTATGTCGACGGAACTTTTTGCAATCTCGGAAGCAATATCTCACGCAGTTAATTGTAATTACAAAAATGTTGTGATTTTTACGGACAGCAAAAGCGCGTTGCAACATATAGCTCGCTGCGCCTCTGGAAACAGAGGCACAGCGTTAGCTTACACTGTACTCCAGAAGGTAAACACGTTACCTAGGGATATGACTCTGAGGTTGCAGTGGGTTCCTTCACACATAGGACTAAGAGGCAATGAGGAGGCGGACATTCTTGCTAAAGCTGCCAGCGCGGGAGGTACACCTGTTTATGTTCTTCCAGACTTTACCGAAATAGTGCATAAATACAGAAAGAAGATTCACTGCATCTGGAAAGAACATTTTGACGAACGCTGCAAAACTAAAGGTGTGTGTTACAAAACAATGCAATGTGAGCCTCCTCATATCCCTTGGTTTACAAATATAAAGTTAAGTAGAAATTTTATAAAGGTAAGTTTAAGATTACGTTCCGGGCACATTCCGTTACGTAAGTTTGCTTACATGATGAAAAAACAACCATCACCAAATTGTAGTGTTTGTGACGCACTAGAAGACGTCCAACATGTATTAATGGAATGTGCGCGGAACGAACGCGAGAGGCAAGCGCTGTTAGTGGAACTAAATCTTAATAGATTAGATATAGGTGCATTTCAATGCATTTTGGCTGCGCCCAACTCAGCAGAGGCTAAAGCTGTATACACTTTTGTACTAAATTATTTAAGTAAGTACGCGGATAACCCGTAAATTAGAAGATATGTATAGGTTAAGTTACGATGGGGCTGACATAATCATTAAGGATTAAATGCCCCTAAACAATAAAGAGATTAAAAAAAAAAAAAAAACACAATCCACGTTAATCGTGACGCCTTCAAATATTGGCTACGGAACTATTTTTTATTATTTTCTGTTCTGTTGTGACTTGCATTATTTTGTCGTCCATGGAGAAGTAACACTCATTATGTATTTGTCTCAAACAGACTACATTTTATTCCGTCCCAGGGTTTAACTTTGCGTCCGCAAAACAGGCAACGCTGCGCTGTTGCATGTTGTCGCTATTTTGCAGTAAAAGCTTCTTTAACGTGATCCTGTTTTTGTAATTTTTTTTGTCGGTTGCTTTATATTCTCGACTATGTGTATATCTTCAAATATCAATTATTATGGGGCCACAGTTATGGGAATCTCTTTGCATGTAATGAGTTATAGGCTCGAATGCAGTGAATTTTAGGTTGATAGATTTTAATTTTAATATGTTGTTTATTTTTGGTATATATTGTTTTGTATAAGTGCAAAGTGGTTTCTTTTCCGATTGGGTCTATGATTAGTTTATTTTTTATTTTTAATAGAGACCATCACCATTGTGTAATGCTCGTACCGACAAATGCAAAGAGCGTGTCCCTTTCTTCGTCCAACGGTATATTCTAGAGTAACGATTTTTAAAAATGATCATCATCGAACACGTATTTGCTGCGCTCTACCATTACGATGTAAAATTTTCCTTTATTGAGTGGTCCACCAAAAACAGCTTATTGTCAAGGGACCTATAGTCGTTGATCAACAGACTTTTAGGGCTCGTGTTTGTCATGTTATTCACAAAATATACGATATATCCTCTTCTAATTTCTCTATAATAGGTCGTATCGTCTATAAGAC
Source organism: Apotomis capreana (assembly GCA_947623375.1). NCBI lineage: Eukaryota > Metazoa > Arthropoda > Insecta > Lepidoptera > Tortricidae > Apotomis > Apotomis capreana. The sequence goes on along the minus strand of OX392509.1, from coordinate 10,351,347 downwards.
CGTTTTCTAATATAATTACCTTCCTATCACTACATGGGGAATCTTTTGACGATTGGACTTTTTTGGGCGGAATAGAATCAACAATTTTAGAACAATGATTACAAAAGAAATTATTTTCGAATTCGTCACGACCGTCTACATTTTTAGCGCATATCTGGTGAACCCAATGGTCGCATGCGTCACACTGCACCCAATCGGTTGTAGTAGTAGGGTACGCCACGTTGCTAACTCGGGATTCACTCGAGCGTCATAGAGACCTATTGGGTTGCGAAGCTTAGATGATAAAAAGAAAAAAATGTCATATAAGATATACCTTTTCATCGGTGGGGGGAGCGGCTACAGATTTTCAAAAATGTAAAAAAAAACTGTTGCATGGACATACTCGAGCGCGTCAGATATTGATAGCATCCATGTCCTACACATTTTTAAAGATGTACGCATGTTAAACTGATTGTTTCCATGATGGGGGTGGTCGTACTTGAGGGTTGAAAATGAAAAAAAAAATTTTTTCATCGGGCGCGTCAGATTTTCTAAGGGGATGTTAAGTGAACCTAAGAAAAAGCTCTTATATAATAATCTGACGATTTGGATGTGACGCAAACTCGCAGTTATTATTAGAATGTGCAAAAAAAATCGCCATTTTGAAATACTCAAGCGCGTCAGATTAAGATATATATGGTTCATCTTTATGCCCTAGACGTGCTGTCTCATAATCTGACGATTATCTGGCGGGATTCACCTAATCTGACAATTAAAAAAATTAACAGGAACTTGTGACTCAGAGCACTCATCTGAAACAGGAAAATGTGACTCGGAGCACTCCCCAGAAGCAGGGGCATGTGATTCGGAGCTATTCCCAGAAACTTCCGATGCATTGTCATATTCCATTATACGTTGCCGCTGTTGTAAATACTGAAAGACTCGCGGTATTTTTATTGCTATAAATAATTTATAGCACTGTGCGTGATTTACTTCATTTAATGAAGATTCTCTCGAAAGTTCAAGATTATCGTATGTTATTCGGGATTTTCGGAGAACCGGTTTGCTCCGACTATATTCTAAAATATTTACAGATTTTTGTTATGTTTCTAATGTAAATTTACTTAATTGTTTTTTGTAAAGTAGTTTTACCACAAAATACACACTTTATATTACTATCACTCATAGTACAGCTGCCGGCAAACTTTTAGAGCATAATCTTGACTGCGCAGTAGCCGATTTACGTACAAATGTAGGTACATGCGCAAATCTGCCATTTTTGTTCTAAAAGTTGCCGGCAACTATAAATATTTAATAGTGCTAGTACTTTAGTGTTGTAAACAACATGATCAACTGTCATGGCGTCATTGGCAACAGAAACCAGAGTGGAATACAGGCATCACGTAACTGCACGCATTATACTTTATCGATGAATTTTTGTTACTTCGGCTAGTGGAAATCGTCAGATTATATATTTTCCGTTATCATTGATTCATTCCCTTTTAAATAAAAAAAAAATTAGCCACGCTCGAGAATGTCGAGATGAAGTTTTTTTTTTTACAACTTTGTAGCCCTCCGCCTTCTTTACGTCACCTTTAAATTGTCAGATTAGAGGAATATACACGTTTTAGCATGTAACTAACTCACCCTACCTTAATCTGACGCGCTCGAGAATTTCAGATGAACAATTTTTTTTTACTAATCTGATCTTTTATCCTTGACGGGCGGCCATATATATGAGGCTCATATTTGGTGGAAGTACTTAACTGGGTATAAGGTATCCCCCTATATATTAATCTGCCGCGCTTTAGGTACTCCCGAAATCCCCTCTTCGGCTCTCCTACTAAAGGAGAAGTAACGCTGGCCACAATACAGGCAGTTGAGAATTAATTCGTCGTCTAACTTAGCTCGTTTAGCCGCGGAACGCATTTTTGTTTAAATGTCTACCGTCAAAGTGACAGAAAGGAATTTTCCTTTTTTTTCCTTACTCCACATTTCTTCGTCCATAACTTTTTCCGTGGCATCGCTACACGGATGAGTGCAGTCGGTTTTTCTTTATTTTTATAGTAATCTCCTTGTGCGGCGCCGATATTTCGGTATGTAAAGCTCGCAAAAAATTTGTACATTCAATCTTTTTTCGCCCTTCTAACGTGCTGTTCAAAATAGTTCTCTACAGGAGCATTACTCACTCGCTCGACTTTTAACATATTAGTCCACATATGTAAAGCAAAGAATGCTGTTGTGTCACTGTCCGATGCAGCTAGTAGCGAGCGATTCTTCTTATCCTTACGAAGTTTGATGATTTGCTCTTAATGTGGCCGGCCTTGCCACAATAATGGCAAATTATTTTCTTTACTGCCCCGCTATGAAGCTTCTTTGAATTGGAGAAGAGAGCGGCTTCATCAAGACTCGAACTACCAAGCTTCTTTCTGGATTCTTCTTGCAATAATCTTGAGCGAACCATTTCACTAGTCAGTTCTGCATTGGTGATGCTAGTAGTCTTCAGATTACTTACTAGAGCATCATACCATACTCCTTAAGTAAACCGCTGAGAATCAATTCCACCAATTCTTTGTCTTCAATGACTTTATCTATTTCTGCCAATTGGTGAACTAAACTTAGATCGCCTCGAGGTATCGAGACACTCCACTCGATGTGAGTGTCGCAGTAGGAGAACACGCCGATATACACACGTTTTAGCGTATCCCATGCCGTTTTTGCCGAATCGGTATTATGTATGTATAGTCTTCAATCGTTCCAACTCTCGGTGGACACCTCAGATCTCCCATGTTGTTAGATAACAGCATTGCAGTAGTCCCTGGTGCGTCGTAGTCCAGTTGACCTCCTTGGAATGTGCTTCTCGACAAAATGAAGAACATTCGTCATATCCGCGATATCTCTAAAGAGATCAGCTGACGAGTAATCTCTTGGTATTATTTCATCAGGATTGGTGAGAAGTCTTCCTGCTATAGTGCATCCTGGAATTGGATTATTGTTCAAGAACTCATCTCGAACAGCTCTAGGTGTGGTGACATTCGATAGAGCTACGACGACGCTTCGAAGATTTGACAGCGTGACATTCTCTGGGGAAGGAATGAAATTGCCTTCAGCTGTTGTCTGATCTTTAGACATAACTGGTAGATAGATGTCTTCACCAAACTTGAGTGTGCCGAAGGAGTTGATTATACTGAACATCGGTTCAGGCACAATAGTTGCAGTATTCATAACTTCAACCCAATCAGGGCTGAGATGGAAATCCTTGTATATGTTGGAGACAAGACGACGATACACTCAAACCGATGCGGGCATTAAAAAAACAATTTTTCTCGATTTTTAACGGCAAGTTATTAAAAAACCTCTATTAATATGCTATCAAAAATGCATACTTTTGTCAGAATTGAAAGAACAAGGCTTCATCTATTGCAGGTTGGAATGTTAGCAGCCTAAACGAAAATTATTTCTTCTCGATTTTTAATCAAGTTATCAGCAAGTTATCGATGTCCCACTTTTTATTGGGTTACTTATCATTAGGGGGTCTATTAATGCGCATTCGAAAAAACTTACACAAACACTTGTCTCGGAATTTAAAGTTTTATGATATAACACGATCCACGTTAATCGTGACGCTTTAAAATATTGGCTACGCAGCGATCACACTGAACTTTTTTTTATTATTTTCTGTTCTGTTGTGACTTGCATTATTTTGTCGTCCATAGAGACGTAACACTCATTATGTATTTGTCTCAAACAGACTACATTTTATTCCGTCCCTGGGTTTAACTTTGCGTCCGCAAAACAGGCAACGCAACAGCGACAACATGCAACAGCATGTTGTCGCTGTTTTGCAGTAAAAGCTTCTTTAACGTGATCCTGATTTGGCATTTTTTTTTGTCGGTTGCTTTTTATTCTCGACTATATGTTTGAAGATATCAATTATTATGGGGCCACAGTTGGGGGAATCTCTTTGCATGTAATGAGTTATAGGCTCCAATGTAGTGAATTTTGGGTTGATATTTTTTAATATTAATATGTTGTTTATTTTTGGTATATATTGATTTCCGTAAATGGTTTCGTTTCCCAGTGGGTCTATTATGATTAGTTTTTTATTTCTAATAACGACGCTCCCCATTGTGTAATGCTCGTACCGACAAATTGGAAATAGCATGTCCTTTTCTTCGTCCAACGGTATAGCCTCGAGAAACGATTTTTGAAAATGATCATCTTCGAATACGTATATGCTGCGTTCTACCATTACGATGTGAAATTTTCCTTTATTGAGTATGTGTAACAGGTGGTCTATTATAGAGTCCACCAAAAGCTGCTTATTGTCAAGGGACCTATAGTCGTTGATCAACAGACTTTTAGGGCTCGTGTTTGTCATGTTGTTTATAAAATTTACGATATATCCTCTTCCAATTTCTCTATAATAGTTCGTATTGTCTATAAGACCATTTTCTAATATAATGAAAAATTTACCTTCCTATCACTACATGGGGAATCTTTTGACGGTTGGACTTTGTTGGGCGGAATAGAATCAACAATTCTAGAACAATGATTACGGATGAAATCATTTTCGAAATCGTCACGACCGTCTACATTTTTAGCGCATATCTGGTGAACCCAATGGTCGCATGCGTCACACTGCACCCAATCGGTTGTAGGAGAAGTAACGCTGGCCACAATACTGGCAGTTGAGACTTAATTCGTCGTCTAACTTAACTCGTTTAGCCGCGGGACGCATTTTTTTTTAAATGTCTTCCGTTAAAGTGTCAGAAAGGAATTTACCTTTTTTAACCGACTTCAAAAAAAGGAGGGGGTTCTCAGTTCGGTTGTATGTGTTTGTTACCTCATAACTCCGTCATTTATGAGTCGATTTGGAAAATTCTTTTTAGGTTCATGAATAGACATCTCAAGGTTGGTCCCATACAATTTTGGTGAAGATCGGATGACGAGATCCATGAGGAATCGAAGGAATTCCTGAAATTTTATAGGCACTCATAATATTTTTCATGTATTTTCTAAAACTATTTAAGTATTTGCATATGGTAGTCATCATCTTCTCATGCTGAACTGATGATGGAAGGTACAACTCCTTAACAGTTAGGAGTTAGGAGATATTTCAAACGAGATGCATGTCTTCAAGACCTCCCTGATCACCCCGCCATAAGTATTTTATATGAATCACTAAAAAGCAAAAAAAAAAATTTTTAACAAAAAAAAGAACCGACTTCAGTAAAACTAAAAAGCTGAAAATAACCCGTTCAAGTACAGATTACATTTGACTCACCCTTTGAAGTCGGTGCCAAACGTCACGTAAACTTTAATATATAAATATAATAACTGAGTGGTTTGGGATCGATTTCAAAGGGTGAGTCAAATGTAATCTGTACTTGAACGGGTTATTTTCGGCTTTTTAGTTTTACTGAAGTCGGTTCTTTTTTTTGTTACAAATTTTTTTACTCCACTTTTCTTCGTCCATAACTTTTTCCGTGGCATCGCTACACGGATGAGTGCAGAGTCGGATTTTCTTTATTTTTATAGTATTCTCCTTGTGGGGCGCCGATATTTCGGTATGTAAAGCTCGCAAAAATTTAGTACATTCAATCTTTTTTCGCCCTTCTAACGTGCTGTTCTTTAGGTGGCCAAAATAGTTCTCTACAGGAGCATTACTCACCCGCTCGACTTTTAACATATTAGTCCAAATAGGTAGATAAGGAAAATATTTTTTCAATAATAAAGTTCTTGATCATAATAATCATTTTGGGGATCCAGGGAACTTCTACGTGCTTTGGTGATTCGGTGACTATGTCGACGTCTTTGGTACATACGCCTGTGTTGTAACAACGCGCCTCAATCACGGCATCGCTTTCAAATTCTGATTTTTAATAAATGAAAAACATATCTCGTGTACGTCGCAATGTCGTTCAGGTTGGTAATATGAAATATTTTAGCCAACATTACTTTAACTTCTGATTTCTTTTTAATATTGGCATGGTCCACATCCATGCAAATGCACTTCATTAAATGTGCGACACACATTATAAAAGAGTTGGCTCAAATGTCCATTTTTGATCCTCATCGAGGTGTAAAAAATTAGAATTTAAATATTGCAACAACGTCATCTGATTCAACGCCGAGCATGTGGCGTTAATCAGCGCGAAACTATAATCTGTCACTACGCCTGTGAACTACGGGCCATCATTTTGTTGTTCACGCAAAAAAACCTTAAAATCATGAAGCATTTTAAATATGCTATTCGTGTCATGCACAGCAGACACCATAGAAAGCACGGAACTGTACAATCCCAGAATACAGTAAAAAAAATATTGTATTTCTTCATGGTTCAGGTCTTTCACTATACTCCCGGTAGCATCCATTGTGGCACCTTCATTCTTCAAAGTTTCCATTTGATCGCGACTGTATAATTTAATATTAAGAGGAGACGATACCTCTTTTACAAAATGCTTATGATCCTTTTGGTATGAGAGCAAGTCCAAGACGTCATTTATATCTCTGTCATTCGCGGAAAGAGCTTGAGATCTTATTTTGCGTAGCGTGCAATAAGACTTAATGTTTTGAAGATCATCTGTACGAGCGAAACTCGAGAATGCTTTTTGGTGAGTAAGAGCATTATTGAAAATCTGCCTTTCTAAACCACGAACCTGCATTGTTACAATTTCGGTATGACAATAGTTTATACTCTCACTAAACATTGTCACACTCTTGTCGTGATTTATATAGATTTTGAATTTTTTGCAAATTCTGTGATTGCACCACGCTTTGACCATAATTTTATGATTTTTTAAATATTTCACATATTTAAATATGATTTGGCATGTGTTGTTAATATTTTTCTTTATTAAGCCGAAGCACCACTGCTGGTCGAGCTACACACGTGGGCTTTGTATGAAAATGTAGGTAGATAGGTACTTCCACAGCGCACGAGCACGCTGCGCACGAAATGACGTCACTGATATACGCGTGGTCTGTTCCCAAGTGCCTGCCACGCACACGCTAGCGCGCGTGGCAAGCAAAGCCCCACTGCGACCCACGCTGTCCACGCTACGGACGAATGCCGTATCTTTAGGGAGGGGGAGCGGTCGGTAGTATTTTTCAAATTTTTCTACACTTAAATGTTGACCACAATTTATAAAATTCTCCATGGGCATTTCTGAATCTAATATGATTATCAATCCAAAAACGATGTTTTCTTTTTCCAGTCTATGCACTTAATAGTAAATCATGACATTCACTCTCGTAGTCGTCTTCGGAAGAACATTCCATTTTAGTGCAGCGAAAACAGCAGTGCGTATATGCGTGGCCCGCAGTGGAGAATGTGGACACACGCAGCTTGTAGGGACGGGCGCGGAGGATGTAATGAAACGTGTTCATAGATCGAATATTGATTTAATTCTAACTCACTAGCCTAAGTACAGGGTTTATATATAAGAACTTACATACTACTCCACACGCTCAACCAAAAAAGGAAAAAAAATGAATAGGCCTAATTCATTTTTTTCTCTTAATGGATACTACACTAGATTATATTCTCAATATTTGGTTATTATATGAAATACAATTTCGTACGGTTTTTATGAACCGTGATTTCTTTGTCCTTATCTAAAATAACAACATTTGGGTTCTGTTCTCTTACAAAAATAAAAGGCCCTTTATATAACGGGTCTAACTTATTACTAAGCGATTCGTTTTTAACTAAAATCAAATCTCCTTTTTTATAGTTTACTGGGTTAACATAGCTGTCATATGTAATTTTTCTAGATTCCTTGCTTTTTTCTAGGTTACATTTAGCATCGTACTGAGATTTTTGCCATCTGTATTTTAATTCTAAAGCATAATCATTAAAGTTGTACATAGGATCTAACGAATCACACAGATTACTCGGTATATTGCAACGCTTGCCAAACACGAGCTCGTACGGAGTATATCTTGTTTCAGAATGAACAGTTGTATTGTAAGCAAAACACCAATAGGGTAACCATGAACTCCAATTATTGGTCTCATTGTTTTGTATGCGCAAGTATGAAATTAAATGTTTATGGCTGTTTTCTAACGAACCTATTGTTTGGTGATGGTAGGATGTTGACGTTAAGTGAGTGATTTTTAATAATTTACACACTTCTTTCATTGTTGAAGACAAGAATTCGGTGCCCCGATCGGTAATGATGTGTCTGGGTATTCCTTGTCTCAATATAAAATTGTTGACAAATGAGGATGCTACTGTTACGGTATCTTTTGATGTGAGCGGATACGCTTCCACATATTTAGTTAAATCGCACTGTATTGTAAGTACGTACATAAAACTATTATCGTCCTTGATGATGATGATTTGGTGTAGGGACGCCCGGGCGGAAACAGGCGGGCTGTCGATCGCTTGGCTGCGTTCATTCAGCCCAATTCCCAATTGGAGCCAACGGTTACTGATTATCGTCCTTAATTAACGGTCCTATTAAATCTAAGAATATCCTATCAAAAGCATAGTCACCCGTGGTCGTTACGACCATCGGCTCTTTAGTATTTTTTAAATATTTTTGGCGCTGGCATTTATCACACCTTTTGACGAATTCTGCCACGTCTTTGTCTAATCCTGGCCAAAAGTAACGTTGTCGAATATTATTCGTCATACGTCGGATTCCCGCATGCCCGCTCGTCGGTAACATGTGGTAGTCATTTAGTATTACACGTCGCGTGTCGCTATCGTTTATCCTGATAGCTCGTTTCAATATACATAATCTGGGACCGGTTCCCTGATTTAATTCGCTTATATCTTGTGCTAGCTCTTTAATAAATGTAATATTATCCTCATCTCTAAAAATGTATAAACAGTCGACTGATAACTTTTCACAAAAATCGCTCAGGTCCCTCGCAAGGGCAGCTCGTGCGCGATGCGATCGGGTTACCCGATTGATATAAATAATAGACTTTGTCTTATCGAATATAAACTAATCATGTATGTGGCCGTTGTTGTTGTTGTAGATTTTTTCCCATTCCTGCGGGTTTAAAAATCGCAATTCTACATACTCCTTTGGGGGTTTAAGAACTTCGACGACTCTAGGGCGATCAGTCCTATTATCATCTAATGGCTTGGTGTTACTGATGTTACTCTGTTGTGTTATTCGTCTCGCCTGCGCTCTAGTTACTACTGATACGACGTTATTGCTAAGTTCCTTTAAGTCGTCACTTGTTATCTCTATACGTGATAATGCGTCCGCGGATACATTTTCGGTTCCTTTTATATATTTGACTGTAAAATCGTACTCCTCGACTAATAGTCTAAATTTCATCAATCTGCTTGCTTTGAGTATTTAATGACAGGAGATGCCATGGACGGGCGACCCCCTCCGGCAAAATAACTGGTCAACTGGTCAAGCACGTTATATAAAACTACTTGAAGTCGCTTCACCGCCATTTTGCATTGATCTGTGTCGCGTGACACTTCTCTCTAAAAATGGTGAATTGTGCAGATATTTTCTTGTAAAAGGCGATCTGACAGCTCAAATACGTAACAAGATCGCGTTTCCTATCACAGGTAAGTATTTTTACGAAGTGTTAAATGTGTATTAAAGTACAATCTCCATTTAAAGAAAAAAACCGTTGCGATACGTAAACGACAGAAAAATGTAAACATAAAACGGTGGTACAGGGGCGAGGGATGTGACAAAGTCAAAACCGCGACTCAACATTTGAATGAATCATTCATTCATTCGATCACTGCAGTTCGTTTAATAGTTAGTGTATTATTGGATACTTGTGACCCTCCCGGCTTCGCACGGGTGCAAAACTGATAAATTATGCATGTATTATACATATTACAAATCTTTCACTTGAATCACTCTATCTATTAAGAAAAACTGCATCAAAATCCGTTGCGTAGTTCTAAAGATCTAAGCATACATAGGGACAGACAGGCAGACAGCAAAAAGCGACTTTGTTCTATACTATGTAGTGATAGAATTTAATAATAGGTATAGATGTATGCTATTTTTAAATCTTGTAAGGTGAATTAGAAATATTACCTTTCTCTAGACATACGATGTTGAAATTTAATATGAAAATGAAAATAATTGTTTGCTAAAAGTATATCTAGGTAAAAGGAACATTTAATGCTGGGCTATGAGTATATGCGTTATACATATACTATTATTTATAGACTTTATTTCATATTCTTTCCATCTTCACTGCTGCCTCCTTATTTCCGTATTCTTCTTTTCTTTTATAGAATGAGAAATGAGGATATGCCGCAGAAGAACCAAGGTAACCGGCAAAGCTCACAGGACTGCACGATTGAAGTGGCAATGAGCAGGCCATGTAGTCCGGAGAATCGATGGCCGTTAGGTCAGCAAAGTGCTAGAGTGACGACCACGTATAGGAAAGCGCAGCGTAGCGAGCGTTGTGATGATTCTTGGGGAGGCCTATGTTCAGCAGTGGACGTCTGTGGCTGATAGATAGATGAATATATTTACTTAGTTATAACTTTTTTTATTTTGTTTTATATGTGGTAATTCTAATTAAATTAATAACAATTTGTTTTATTGTTTTCTCTTTACTTACTATTTACTCATATCTTTAAATCACTTTATATGTGGTTTCATATAATCACCTTAATTTTTAGAGGGGCGTACGTTCTTTTCCTGAAGGTTATATTCACTGACCTCTAAACTACAAGCACGTTGGACTAAATATTCCATAGGAAATGACAGTTGTTTTCAGTGCCCATTAAAAGCATCCTGCGTGAACGTCTACTAAAATTGACATTTCAGGCAAACGGTTCTTTGATCTGTGACGATCTGTGAATCTCTAATATTAGATCCATGGACGCTCACACAACTTGCACATAGCTATCGGCTCCAAAATGGCGAAAATGAAGTGGTTTCATTTTAGCAACAACAATATGAAGTCGAGTGTACTTGTTTTAGAAGTCCGTGATTGTTTAAGCCCGAAACAACCGCGGGCGACAGTTTTATTTCACAGTTTAGTTATGCGAGAGTGATAAGTACACAATAAATATAGACAGATAATTATACATAGAAACAAATATATTTATTGGATAACATCTTCAATATCATTGACGTATTAATTACATAATACCTCAATGTTCAATATACAGAATTTACAGTTTTCAAATTTCACAATAAATAGTACCTATAAGACAATTCAGTTCATTCATTAAAATGATTTGACTCATTCTTCATATGTGTCCCATCACTATGTTTTTCTTATGTATGCTGCACAGTTACGTGAAAACAGTATCTGTGTGCATGTCATTTTTGATGTGTTGAATTTTGCTGTAGTGTGCGTTTATCGCAACAGCAAAATTTGTGTCTGTTGAGTTATTCGTCTTTTGGTGGTGTGCTGTACGTGTTTACCTCGCCCCCCGCTAAAATTGGCGAAAAAATTTGTTCGAAGAGTTTACGTTATGACATCTCCATTTGTCTATGCTCTAAGATCTGCTTGACGGATTATTATTCATAGGTCGATGGTCTGTCTCTACTATAAACTTTCGTCCGTAGAGATAAGGTCGAAAATATTTTATGGACCATACCATAGTATGGTATAGCTAACAATTCTTTTTCAATAATTGGGTAATTCATTTCCGATTTATTGAAACTACGACTTGCATATGCTACTGGCCTTCGGTCTTCATTACAAAGAAGAGAACCAATGGCCGTTCCAGAAGCGTCTGTTTTTAATAGAAAAGTATTTTTATCTCTGAAATCTGGATATTGCAGTACAGGGGGTGTTGATAGTGATCGTTTAAGGGATTGAAATGCATTCTTACAGCCCTCCGTCCATTTAAATGTTACATTCTTTCGAGTTAGGTTATTCAAAGGCATACATAATTTTGCAAAATGTGGAATGAACTTGCGGTAATAGTTAGAAAAAGCGACGAACCGTTTTACGTCATCTATGTTTTTTGGCTCGGGATAGTTCTGTAAAGCATGAATTTTATTTGGATCCGGTTTTATGCCGTCTGCAGATACTAAGTGGCCTAAATATAGAATTTCCTTTTTTAAAAAGTCGCATTTGCTCGGGTTTAGCTTTAGGTTATATTGACGTAACCGACCAAAAATTGCCATTAAATTTTTATTATGTCCATCTAAATTCCGACCATAGCATACAAGGTCATCCATATATATCAAGCATTTTTCGTAGTTAAGACCAGACATTGCAATTGTCATAGCTCGTGAGAAACAGCTGGGACTTGTTTTCAGTCCCATGGGCAGTCGTGTCATTTGATATTGTCCTGATGGTGTTGTAAAAGCGGTGCATGGTCTACTTTTCTCATTTAAATGTAGCTGAAAGAAACCCTGATGTAAATCCAAATGACTAAAGTACATCGAACCTGATAGTGAATCTAAGATATCGGTTATATTCGGGAGAGGGAATTTATCATTCGTAATACGGTCGTTTAATTTACGGAAATCTATAACTAATCGCCATTTTTTGTTTCCTTCCGAATCAGGTTGCTTGGGTACTAAAAGTACCGGACTGGACCATTCGCTATGTGAGGGTTCAATAATTTTTTCGGATAACATTTTATTAATTTGATTTTCGAGTTCTTTTTTTTGTGAATGAGGTAACCTGTACTGTTTAACAAAAACTGGGGTCGCGTCGGGTTTTAAATTTATATTTTGCGGCTCTAAATTGGAGGGCGTTAATGTGTCTCCTGGCATGTAAAAAATGTCTGAAAATTTTGCACATATATGATGTTTTTGATCGAAGTATTTTCCTCTTTATTTAAATGCGATAATTCTAATAACGAAAACATTTTGCGTACTCGATCTCGGTCAACCCGTGTATCATTAAATGTACATATATTATATTGGTTAAGCTGTTGTATTTCTGGTCTAAAATAGCTGAGACAAACTTCACTGTCTCGTGTGTTTAATAACTGAATAGGTATTCTTCCCCTCCTAGGTCTACATATTCCACCTGCTATGTAAACTCCACTGCAAAGTTCATTTGAAATAATTAAACAATCTTCAATAATTTCCGAATCGACGTAAAATATTTTTTCGCATCTTGGTGGTAAAGTTAAATAGTTATTATGACCTAGAATACCTGACTGTAAGGGTATAGTCACGTTTACTGAGTGATTAATGTGTAATGTAACAACATTCCGTTCAAAATCAAAAGAGAATTATATTTTCTTAAAAAATCTTGGCCTAGAATTCCATTAGCGATACATGTTATGTTCCGAACTACGTGGAATTTATGATATAAGCTGTACCCATTTAAAGAAAGCTTAATGTAAACAACACCTTCAGTGCAAAGTGTACCTCCGATGCCGTTTATGGAAATGACTTCACTAGTAATGATTGGAATGTTCTGTCGTAAGACTGTTTCATGTTTCACGATCGACAAATTGGCGCCGGTATTTACTAACCATTGGAATGTATCGTTGCCAATCGCTAATTCTATAGAGTTGGCATATTTAGCTGCGTATATAGAGTTAGGGACGAAAAAATTCGTCATCCGGGTTTGACGTTAAGTCCTGGCTTACCTCATTCCTGCTCGTTGTCGGCTGAGATTCTTGCTCGGCCATTGTATACACATTTTGTGGTCCTCTCGCACCCCGACGTGAGTTTGCGGGGCCGCTGGCTCCGTAACCGCGCCGATTGAACCCGCGGTTTTGACTACTCCAAACGCGAGGTTGTCCTTGACTGTAATTTCCACGGAGATTAGTCTGCCGCCCGTCATGTGGAAATCCACGCGATCTTGAATCATATGCTCCTCGCGGTTGGTGGCCATAACCCTGATTTGTATAATAAGGTACACGCTGATTGTACCTACCTGAAATTCCTCTGCATCCGAAGAATACTGATGTCTCACCATTCCGATTTGTTGACGAGATTTCTTCGTCCTTAGCCGCGTCCTTAAGGGTCGAAGGATTCCTGGCTGAAATTATTACGCCTAAAGTAACGTCGCGCAGCCCTTGCGTGAAGCTCTTTATTGCTAACTTCTCGTTGACTGGTCTTAAGATGCTATATGCCTCCTGAGCACCATCAGCCTGGCTTATGGTTAGGTCAACAAACAACTTCTCTATCTGAGTACCGTACTCGTCTATGGAGAGTGAACGCTGTTTAGCATACATTAAGCTACTGTGAATAGCTGTACTAGACTTTTTAGTTATGAAATTGTTTTGTAGGTCCGAAATTAATGATTCGCAATTGTCATAGGACTGAGACATTCGCAATTTCGCGCTTTCTGACAACCGCGGTTTAGTACAAATTTAATAAGTGTTGGAATACTGTCTTTATCGAGCATACTTTTATAGAGATCAATAGCATCTATCAATTTTTTTGTTGTGTCCTCTTCTCCTGTCATAACGGGTAGAAGAGACACCGCCGTTTTAAGATCAAACTTTTCCATGTCTGCTTTTTCAATACAACTGTTCTTACAAAATTCGTGTATTTTATTATATACGCCTACAATTCGCTCGCTTAAGTCACTTATATCTTTAACTGTTTCGGCAGAAATATTGCCTTCTATAATATTTTTGCTAATAACTTTTGTAAAATCTAAGTACTGGTTATATAACTGGTTTGCTATAGCCAATTTTTCATTTAAAGTTTTTTCAGTCCTTTTTGGCAAGCTTAGTTTAGTAATGTTACTCTTTAACTGATTTAATTTATCATAAAGCTCCGTCAGCCCGGCAAGCATTGATAATATTTTTAAACTAGGCATGAATAGACTTATATTAACATCTATGATTACACATATGAATGATTAATATATTTATTATTCTACGTCACTAAAAGTACTCACTCATTTTCCGAAAACACAACACAACACTCAACTCCTTCCCTGGGACAGACCGTCGACGCTGTTTTCCTTAAGCGGATGCCTCCTCCGCAGGCATTTTCCTCCCAGCTCCAAATGAACGTCTAAAAGTTACGAGACCGTTGATTTCCCGGCGAATCATCTGCTTGTGTCACGTAGAATTTGTACAATCCATATATGAGGATCACCCCCAAAATCGCTAAGATGGTGAGCAGGATAATATTTGTGTTGCTTACATGAAATGCGATTTCTTTCGCATTTGCGTCATTATTTCCACCTGACGCTGTCTGAGCGATGATGACCTCTTGTGGTTGGGGCGGTTGAGACGTGCCTGAACCCATTTTAATGGCAGCACCGAACAAGGGTTAGTACAACCACGACAAATATCAGCAACACGGCCAAAATTAGGTAAACGCAATCCCAGAGGTCCTCTTCAAGTCTCAGCAAGACCTGACTATGAATTGCAACCATTTTTAGAGTCTATCTTTCACTTGTTGAACAATCACAAGTCCGAGAATTCCACTCGCGAACGCGACACCGCTTCCCGAGCTGGCAGGATCGCCATGTAGGGACGGGCGCGGAGGATGTAATGAAACGTGTTCATAGATCGAATATTGATTTAATTCTAACTCACTAGCCTAAGTACAGGGTTTATATATAAGAACTTACATACTACTCCACAAGCTGATCTATGTACCCACGTGAGTGACGTATCCGTGCGTGCACAGCAGTGGGGCTCCGGCTTTAAGTTTCTCAGAATAAACGGGTAGTGTCCTTTTAACTTGTCATTAAAATTCATATTAATAGAGGTTTTTAACAATACTAATTAAAGGTGGAACCTCTATAACTTGTCATTAAAAATCGAGAAAAATGTTTTTTTCATTTCGGCTGCTTACTTTTGAACCCACATTAGAGGTAGCCTTGTTCTTTCAATTGAGGCGAATGTATGCGTTTTCGATAGTATATCAATACAGGTTTTTAACAATACTACGAGGGTCAATCAAAAAGTCCTTAGAAATAGGGTCAAAAACAAACGAATGTCAGTTTTTTTTTTACTTTTGAACATAATTTTCTTCTTGTTCTATACATTTAGTATACCGTTTTACAAGTTTTTTTAATCCATCATAAAAAAAAGATTTTTCTTGATCCTCAAAAAACTCCTCTACGGCACCCATGACCGCGATGTTGTCGTCAAATTTAGTTCCGCGAATGTGCTTCTTTAGTTTCGGAAACAAGTGGAAATCACTAGGAGCTAAGTCTGGCGAGTAGGGCGGATGATCAAAGATCTCAAAACCAGCTTGGCGGATTGCAGTGAGAGCCAGTTCTGATCGATGAGCCGGAGCATTATCATGGTGAAAAAGCACTCCCGCACTCAATTTTCCTCGACGTTTTTCTTTGATTGCTTGACGCACTTTCGGTATCAAATCGGTGTAATAGGCACCTGTAATGGTTTTTCCTTTGGGTAGATAATCAATAAAAAGGATTCCTTCTGCATCCCAGAAAACTGAGGCCATAACTTTACCTGCTGTCGGAGATACTCTAAATTTCTTTATTGGAGGGGAAGATGGCCGTTTCCAGGACATGCTTCGCTTTTTTGTTTCAGGGTCAAAATGGTGAACCCATGTTTCGTCCATTGTTACGAAACGACGATAAAAAGTGTCCGGGTCATGCATGATTTTCTCTAGATTCCGCTTCGAAACTTCTAAACGCAAGACTTTGTTAGCCTGCGTTAACATTCGCGGAACCCATCTTGCTGACACTTTTTTAAAACCCAAAACATCGGTTAGTATCGATCGTACGCTACCAAACGAAATCTTTAGTCTCTGCTATGTATTTAATTGTTAGTCGCCGGTCGTCCAAAACCATTTTCTCAATTTTTTCAACGGTTTTTGCGTTAACTGAGGTAGATGGCCGGCCGGAGCGGGGGTCGTCCTCGTAGCTAGACGACGGTGGAATAGGGTACAGCACTAGTGCCTACGGTTTGCTAAAATAAAATAAAAACTTCGTTTAATAACTTGTTCTAAGGACTTTTTGATTCACCCTCGTAATTTAGAGATGGGACCTCTATAACTTGTCATTAAAAATCGAGAAAAATTGTTTTTTCATTTCGGCTAACTTTCGAACCCACATTAGAGGTTAGCCTTGTTCTTTCAATTGAGGCAAACGTATGTGTTTTCGATAGCATATTAATAGAGGTTTTTAACAATACTTATTAAAAGGTGTTTAACTTGAAGCGTTCATAGCCCTTCCTGGGTCAAGGCCCGATAGTCCGTGTGTTTTTTTGTAAATCCAAAAACCGCAACTCACCGTTTATGTCACTATGCACCGTGATGTTGTTGTCGCGGCCCGTGCCTAATAAATGGACCTGACCCATTTTTCTCCCGACGTCCGGGAATCTAAAAAAAATAATAACACGCTTTAGTTTGGCCACTAATACATATTCTAAGCATTTTAAAATGCCAAGGCATTCCCCTGAGAAAACAGAAGACTCAGGAGGGCATTTGCACTTTTGAACTATATTATACTGAGTGTGATAAGTAGCAACTCCTACGCAGCCCACAGGGGACAATTTAGATGCGTCTGAAAATAATGAGTGCCAACCATTCCAATCATTGCCTAGGAGGCCACGGAAGTGCTCATTGGCGAATAAATTAACTAGTGCAGTGTACTTTAAAGTAATCGGGCCAAGTCTCGTAAGTACAGTACCGTGTATCCAAACTGCTATATCTGCTAGGCAACCCTATTCAGTTACGACCTAGGAACGAATACGTGTCCGCGCGTTCATTAGACCTATCTCGAGTCGCAGGTGGGAACTTGGCCGAGTTCTCTAAGCCCGCGAGCTTGGGCACTTGCCGTCCATTTTCTGGTTCAACTTGTTATTAAAAATCGAGGAGTTTTTTTTTTCACTTCGGCTGCTAACTTTTGAACTCACATCACAGGTAGCCTTGTTCTTTCAATGGAGGCAAATGTATGCACTCAGCTGTCGCAAATGTGAAAGGTTTATTTTTTTTGTTCACATTGCGTGCTTTTACTTAGAATTCCTTGAAAAAAGATACCGATGCGCACACCGGTGCGGGCGAGCGCGGTTGCTGTGACTGACATCCGGGTCCGTTCCTAATACTGCTCCCCAAAGACCTTCCATAGCAACATCCGAATTTGCCAGGTCGGATAGTTCTCAATACCTTTCAGCTTCTCGATATGATGACTGGAATAGGTCTGTGCAGACGCAGCTTGCTCCTGAGCCATTTCTTTCTATTTACGAAGCTAGTTAGAACTCACGTGTCAAAACTTCACGACACGGCAATTCGACCGACGGCAAAGTTGGACTACGACGAACGCTGCGACTACTTTCGATGAGGCGCGTAGATACTTTATTCATAGTCTGAAAATTGTGTTTTCTCTACAGTAAAACTATCATAAGGTCTTGCTTGGAGTATTTTGGAGTATGTATTAGCATCTCCATCGGATATCAGTCTCCCATATATCATATTGTGCATCTCTATGCTTTTTTTTAAATCCATCAACTAATATATCGGACCTCATTCCAGTAGATGCACCTAAAAACGAAGTGTAAATTAAATCACATTAAACGCCGAGCATGTGGCGGTTGACGCCTCTGTGAACTACGGGCCAACATTGTTCACACAAAAGACCTTAACATCATGGAGCATTTTAATATGCTCTTCGTGTCATGCAGACACCATAGAAAGCACGGGAAAAAGTCTGTGAGTGGTTTTTAACTGTACAATACCAGAATACAGTAATTTTTTTCTTGTATTTTTGTCATCATGGTTAAGGTCTCTCACTATAGGTACTCCCGGTATCATCTAAATGCAACATTGTGGGATCTTCATTCTTCAAAGTTTCCATTTGATCGCGACTGTATAATTTAATACTAAGAGGAAACGATAGCTCTTTTACAAAATCCTTATGATCCTTCTGGTACGCGAGCAAGTCCAAGACGTCATTTTTATCTCTGTCATTCGCGGAAAGAGCTTGGGATCTTATTTTGCGTAGCGTGCAATCAGACTTAACGTTTTGAAGACCACCTATGCTGTTAGGGAAATGCTTCTCATTTAAATTTTGCTATTGTTTTCTTAAAGGAGAATGTTTTTTGGTGAGTAACTGAGTAAGAGCATTATTGGAAATCTGCCTTTCTAAACCACGAACCTGCATTGTTACAATTTCGGTATGACAATAGTTTATACTCTCACTAAACATTGTCACGCTCTTGTCGTGATTTATATAGATTTTGAATTTTTTGCAATTTTTATGATTGCACCACGCTTTGACCATAATTTTATGATTTTTTAAATATTTCACATATTTAAATATGATTTGGCATGTGTTGTTAATATTTTTCTTTATTAAGCTGGAGCCCCACTGCTGCGCACGGTCGAGCTACACACGTGGGTACAGTCGCCATCAGATATATCGAAGCATATATGGCGTCCATAAATATCGGAACACGACTCTTATTGACTGGGCGTTACAGTACATGTTCACATATTTATGAACGCCTTATATGCTGCGATATGTCTGATGGCGACTGTACCAAAGCGCTTTGTATGAAAATGTAGGTAGATCCTTCCACAGTAGTGCACGAGCACGCTGCGCACGAAATAACGTCACTGATGCACGCGTGGTCTGTTCCCAAGTGCCTGCCATGCACACGCTAGCGCGCGTGGCAAGCAAAGCCCCACTGCGACCCACGCTGTCCACGCTACGGACGAATGCCGTATCTATAGGGAGGGGGAGCGGGGAGCGGTCGGTAGTATTTTTCAAATATTTCTACACTTAAATGTTGACCACAATTTATAAAATTCTCCATGGCCATTTCCGAATCTAATATGATTATCAATCCAAAAACGATGTTTTCTTTTTCCAGTCAGTCAATGCACTTAATAGTAAATCATCACATTCACTCTCGTAGTCGTCTTCGGAAGAACATTCCCTTTTAGTGCAGCGAAAACAGCAGTACGTATATGCGTGGCCCGCAGTGGAGAATGTGGACACACGCAGCTGACCAATGTACCCACGTGGGTGACGTATCCGTGCGTAGCGTGCACAGCAGTGGGGCTCCGGTTTTAAGTTTCTCAGAATAAAGGGGTAGTGTTCTTTTAACTTGTAATTAACCCTTAATTTGGCACATATACATACATTAAAATAACTGTTTTTTTTGTTAAATACTGTTATTGTGGGTCATAAGGAGCCGCGAAAAAATGATGAAAAAAATCTTGAGCTTCCAGTTTTTCAGGAAAATTATGTTCGGTGTGCCGAACACTGCCAGCTATTTAGGAATAAGAAGAGTGAAATAATTTACTGTACAAATTTAAAGAAGCATGCAATTTTATTTATAGAAAATTACCAAAAGAGGATTGTTTACAATTTCTGAGTATGGAACACCAAGAAACAGTTTCTGGGATTCTTTCCAGGTACAAAACACATACGGAAATCACATTTAATGCAATAGACTGTAGTGTTTTTTGCACATGCAGCATCGTCCCTCAGTTTTTGTTGAAGGAAAGTGGCCAACTTCGTCATATCGCACAGAGTCCACAGGTCTCGGTTTAGTGGAATTTTTAATCTGGTTGCATTGAATCTTTTCTCTTTTTTCCGATCTCTTGGCTTGCACGAGCCCATAATATATGTCAAGACGGAAATGTTTTGGAGGGACTCCTGCAGAAGAAGCATTTTTATGGCGTCCTAGCAGCCACGCGTTATTTATACAGATGTCTATGATTTGCACAAATATAGCTAAGTACCATCTGCGACACTTGAATGGAGTTTTATATAATGCTATTAGCATGTCGGCTAAATCCACTCCGCCCATGTGCCGGTTATATTCGTTGACTACTTTGGGACAATCAACATCAACTTTTGCCCTTGCATTTTTGCAATAACGTTTAATTTTTCCAACGGGCTCAGTGCCGACGTATGAACTAACAAATGTCACCGCCTTATTATCGTACCATTTCACAATAGCGAGCTTTTGATCTGATACTACCTGGGCATAATTTCCGCGAGGTTTCTTTTTCATATCTTTATCGCTTGGTAACAGTTTTTCAGCACCTCTTATTGTCCCTAATCCAAAGATCCCATAATCATGTCGCAGGATATACATTAATTCCGGCGATGAAAAAAAAAATATCGCAGTACACGGTGGCTGGTTTTTGTTTTATACTTTTACATAAAGCAATCACGATTTGTGCTCCAAACCCAACAGAAGCTTCTTTTTCTGTAAATGTATGTCCTTGAAACGTGTCCTCAGCTCTGTAAAGAATGAAATCATAAATCATGCCTGAAACTCCAAATCGAACATCATTTTTTAACCCCCATTTAGTTATCAACTTCATTTTTTAACCCCCATTTAAAAGAAATACAACTGAATAGAGAACCTCCTTTTTGAAGTTGTTGAAAAGAAGGTAAGAATATGTACCCATGTAATTTTTGTAGCATACATGTTCTTTGGCTTCCACGTTTTTGCTCTCTGCTGGGGCAAAAATCCAGCAGTACTTATTTTTTATTGACAAATATAATATTTTATTAGTTCTCTTGCTGCTGCCCCCGACAAAGAAGAATATATTTTTTATAAGACCTTTTCCCGTAGCATCCATCAGCAGTTACGTCTATTATAGGTATTCCACTGGAATTGACTTGACCATCTTCAATAGCTAGTTTTCGTTCTTCCTCAGCTGCTTCGGCCATTGACTTAAGTAATTCACTTTCCCATTTTTTGTGAACTATTTCCATTTTGGAAGAAAATATGTTTTTCGACATAGGCGCAAGTCCTATTGCAGCAAAAAATTCTGTCAATTGGCTATATCCACATCCAATAGCAATTGTACCTGCCACGGCACTGGTATTCACATCCAATTCTTGAACAGGATTGTCACTGTTAATAAAAAACTTCTTATTGCACATTTTACACTTCAATTTGAATTGAGACAAGACCCCTGTGCGCTTTTCTGATATTCTTTCCAATCGACATCTTTAAGCAAAAACTGTGAGACATATATAATTCTTCGTCCTATGTTGATTATATTTTCTTCATGACTGTAAAAAAAGTTAGGTCAATAATTTGATATTGAGAAAGGGGAAGACCCCAAAGAAGTTACATAGAAGTAATGTTGTACCAAGGGGTGAAAGATCTTGTATTCAGCACTACAGAAAGTACACTAGTGAGAAACACAAAGACAAGAGTTGTAGTGAACCTATGGTTATCGGTTTTCATTTCTTTGAACTTATCTGTTACCTTGCGTTTTGCTTGTTCACTTTGATCAAGGACAATTTTTGTGGTGGTCTTTGGAGATTTTGGTACAAATCGTATCCAGATTCTTTAAACAGATACCCGAGATCTTCGGATGTGCAAAATTTACTTAATGGTATACCGTCTAGAGCTACTATTCTGGTGACACGTGCTTCCATAGTTAAATCACTTGGATAGTAATCTGTTAAAGTGCGTTTATGCTTCTTCACTGGAGGTTCATTCCCAGTTCTGTCGCCTTGACCCTGACTGCAGCTCTGTTCTGGCATTAGACTGCCATGCTTAGCTCGCATGTGTGTATGTAGAGCTGCAGTGGAACCTCCAGGAGATTTTAATATTTTTTCAGTATTTACACTTAACACATTGTCCATTTTCGTCCCGTAAAAAATGTTCCCATAAAGACTGTTCAATTTACTAAGCGGACATAAAAAAAATAGGCTAATTTAAAGATTTCTTATTATAAATATATCTTTTTTACGGTGAATGCTTACTAACAACATTAAAATAAAATAATATATTACACAAGAACACTACATTTAATTAGAACGGTAAAATTTCCGGACTTTAGCTCGGATTCGTCGCATGAGTGTTTGCACATCGCTTTTTGACACTTTTCTACAAGCAGCAAACCACATCCGTTTGAATTCTGCCAATGTACTAGCTTCGCGGCCATCCTTCCGCAAGTGTCTCTTTACGGTAGCCCAGTATCGTTTGATGGGGCGGAGCTCCGGGCAGTTTGTAGGATTGTCGTCTTTTTTAACAAAATCGATGTTTTTTGAATTTAGCAGCGTCACTGTCTCACCAGCATAGTGAGCACTCGCCAGATCAGGCCAAAACAGAGGGGGAATATTGTGCTTTTTATACAGAGAATATAACCGTTTTGTGATGCATTCCTTTCTATAAATTTCGCCACCAATTTTACCGGTTGCAAAGTAAGACGAACTTTTGAGGCCACAGGAACAAATTGCTTGCCATACAAGGACTTTCTTCCCGAATTTATCAAGTTTTATGGCTTTATCGGAATCTGGAACATTTTCTCCTATAACTGCATTGTAATACTGAGGCCCCGGTAATGTACTGCTGTCAAACTTCACGTACGTTTCGTCGTCCATTAGAATGCATCGAGTTTTGTTTTGCAGCAAAATATCGTATAAATTGCGGCACCTTTTTTTGGACCGTATTTGCTGCTCGGCACTTCTCTTTGGCATTTTTTGCTTTTTATATGTCCGTATGTTATTTCTTTTCTTGATATTCTGTACGGTGCCTACGCTAGTACCTGATTTTCTTGCAATTTCACGAACGGACATGTATTTTTTTGATTTTAACAGCCGCACGACATTTTCTTCCATATTCGGGTTTGCCGGCCCACTTCTTCGCCGCGATTTAGGTAAATCGGCGAGCGTATGATGTTCCCCAAATTTTTTTATTATTTGAAACACGGCTGATTTGGAACATTTCAACTGATTCGCAATTTTGATTGAAAATTGGCCTGTACACCATTTTTGCAAGATTAATTTCCGATCACCAATATGAATTCGCTCCATCGTGAAAAATATTTTGACAATAAAAAAAATGTATTACAGCAGTTGATAGACTTATCTATGTTTATTTTATAACCAGCCAGTACATATCAGTCAGTTTTTAATGTAAGGATCTATATTGACTTATGTATGTCCGCTTAGTAAATTGAACAGTCCTTATTGGGTATTTAGCTCTTGTGGGTAACGAAAGCCAATATTGAGCAGCCTTAATGGCTTGCTCTTCGGAAGTGATTGTAGCCGCGTATTTCCAAATATTAGCCAAAATCACTGTGTAGTTGGGCCGACGGGAAAAAAATACTGTTGTAACATTGGGAACTAATGTTTTATGTATTCCAAAACGTGGTGCTATATGGGCCCAAATGGCTATTGGACCATGATTGTTATCGAACGAAAAAGTAGAAAACGAATTTTCTTGCAAGTGCTGTCCTATTTTGTAATAGATCGCGCCTGTATGTGTCTGTAGTTTGAAGGCACCAAAATGCATAGCTTTAACAAAATTATGATACCTGGTGATGTTATGAAGTTTATGGCGTGAAGATTGATTATAGGCCCAAGGATATTGCATGCATTCTTGTAGACACTTGTTCCATTTTGTTTCTACCAATTCTCTCGGTGAAGAGTGTAATTTAACCACTGCACAGTATCCTTTTCAGATTCATGATTGGTACTTATTATTTGAAAAGTGTCAGGAAAAGGTCTAACCCGTGCCGGGGATTTGACAGCAGGTTTTTTTCTCTTGGTCTTCCCTGCCGTCGATGCTATTGTCGCTAATGCTGTTACGGCTTCTATAGCGGCAGTGGTTCTCAGCATTCAATTTCCTTTTTACTGTGGTTAACCGTGTTACTATTAAGCCACTGGCTTGAATAGCTTGTCCATCTACAATTCGAAAAGGATTATAATATTATACACCTCCTTCAAAAATCTTCTTTAGGAAAAAGCTTTATCGTTTCTGATGTCAGGGTGGGTATCCCAGGTTTCTTTTCTTATTGGGTCAGTGTTATCTTTCAATTCCCGCTCCTCAGCCTCAACAATAAGGGCCGTTAGTATCCTTCGGTCACTAGAGTATAATACATTTTTATCGAGGAGAGGTTTCCCAATACTAGTGGTCTCTAAAATTTGTTTAAGAGATCCGCCAGTTTATAGCTCCTATAAGTTTGCCTGCATCGATAAAATGTGATCCGTCATAATTGATGTCCCATACCTGAAAATCATGTTGATGTCGTGAAAAAAAATAAATGTTAGATACCCCAAGTTACGAACAATTTTAGATTTTTTTCACATAACTATTAAACAATATATTTATTTTTTATTTTTCAAGGCTTTCAACTATTGGTTGATAAATACCATTCGCTGTAGCATCATTAACAGGTAACAAATAAAAAAAAGCATCCATTATTTGATCATTTTGTAACGATCAAATAATGGATGCTGCGTGCGTACTATACATAACAGTTTGATAGTGCCTGGATCACTGTTGATTCATAAGTAGCTCCTATTACATTTTTAACAATTTAAGTGGCTTTAGTACGGCCACGAGTAATGCCTTAGGAAGGTGTTCTGCAGCTAAGAATGACAGATTATGTTCTGTAATATAAAGTTCAACATATTTTGATGTAGATTGCAATGCTTGAGAAAAAACCCTCTGGTCTCTTATTGCCGAGCATTTAAAAATATGTTTGGCAGTATTTTTTGTATTTACTAAAATGGACGTAGCAGCCTTTCTGTTCTGTATGCGGGAAAACAGTGGCAAGAGCCTTCAGAACAGCTTTTTCTTAATCAATTTTAAGTTTTCTTGGATTCCATTCCGAAATCCGTGCACGAATTAAGGTAAATAGTGTAACATATGTTTCGGTCTCCTTGTCACTCATTAGAACATACAAGAGAGGAACTATATTTGTATGTCGTGCATTCTGTGATCGCCATGAATTGTGTATAGTTGGTAAAATGGAGCAGGACAACTTTTAAGTTCCATGACCATAAAACTTATTCAGCTCTTCCAACGTCCGTATTGCCTGTTTGGATGCGAATATAATTAATAATTATATTTTTAATTATTATTTTATTATTGCATGAATAATCTGCAAACGAGAAACTTTGGTACTTCTCTGGTACTACCACTTCTGCCGCACTTCGAGATTGCAATTTATAAGTCAGTCTTATTTCTAAACTTGTACATTGACGACTTCACACTCGTGAAGCTTGGCACGTTAGAAACTAGCATTAAACCTGCGTTTTAACGCTAGTTATTCTATTAGAACGCATGGGAAATCAGTTGATGTTAAGCTTGCTATTATAAATTGATTTCATTGTTCTCATGATCTGCTAAACATGTATGAGGCTCCTCATCAATGATGGTCCAGTTAGCCTGACCCTAGTACTTACCAGTTAATACTTTTAATCTGTTTACGTCGACAATATAAAGAAATCAGTTTTTATAAGAACTTTTGAAACTTAAAGTAGTAACCCGCAAAGTAATCAGCAATAGCTTGCTGCAAGTACCTTGGCACATTGTGGTACCGTAGTGCCGCTTTAATAGTCTCCCAGGGCAGGGTATTAAAGGCGTTGGAGATATCCAGACACTGCCATTAATACTAATAGGGTGGTGGTAATAATAATAGTAGGGTGGGCCTGCGAGATCTCCTCCTCTGCGAGGCTTTTGACGCGGGCAATCGCGTCAAAAGTGGCGCGCCCCGGCCGAAATCCGTACTGATGACACTCACTCAAGCCCGGCTCCATACATCTGACGAGACGCGCAGCAAGCACACGCTCGAACAGCTTGCTGAATTCGCCAAGAAGCACAACGGGGCGATAGGCCGACCCGATAGGCTGGTCGGGTGGGCGCCTCCTTTCGAAGAAGCACCAGCTTGCCCGTTTTCCACCTTTGAAGAAATCGCCCCTGCCCAAGGCAGGCAGTGAAAATGCCCCTACCTATCTCGCTCATGGCAACAGCAAGGCGCTTCCTGTTATCCCGACTAGGCCGGGTGCCGTCTTCCTCGACCGCATCCTTAATACAGCCGCATCAAGTTCCGCCTCAGTCACCGGGGGAACCTCCACCACCAAGTCTCGCGGCATAACAGCGGGAGCCATCAGCGGCGGAACGAAGTCCCCACAAAGCGTACCCACAACACGATCCAGGAGCTCTGGCTGGAGAGTACTGGTCAATGGGGGAGTCCAAGGTCGGAGTTTTTGCCTCACGACACGATACGGCATCCCCTACGAATCTATGTCAAGAGTCTCCAGCCACTGCTACCATGAGGCCTCCTTGGCTTGCGCTATAGCTGCCTGCAGCGCTTTGCAGGCGGTCCTGTAAGCGCCATACAGGACGTCCTCCTGGCCTTGGTCGTGACCAAGGCCAGGAGGACGTCCTGTATGTATACCACTCTCCTCACGTACCTCGTGTACTGGCGGCGCGCAGTCACGCAAGCGTTCCGCAATTGGCGGAGTTCCGGCCGCCACCAGTACACCTGCCGCCGTGGGGAACCCGGTTTTGCCTTAGGCATAGCCGCATCGCAGATCCGTGTCAGCGCACCGGCAAGCTGCTCTGCCTCCTGATCTTCCTGGCCCGCCAGGTCAGAACTGGTCCCCCAGGATTCCACGATGGCCGCCTCTTTGGCTACCTGCCGATCAAGCTTGCCCAACGCCCAGCGCGGGCCGTCTTCTGACGCAGACCGGTTTCCCTTCACTGAACCGGATATATCAGTGATCCTCCGCACCAGTCATGAACACGGCGGGCCAGGGCGTGGGACGCAAACGTTATGTCCACGATCGATTCGCCCTGAACTCCGAACCCCGGTTCATCACTATTAATTCCAGTGCCACTGTCCACTCCTCTAGCACCCCACCACGCGCTAGGCGCTGGACTTATATTTACTAGAGATAGTGATAGTATCACTGTCGTTACGCGCTTCGAGTCCTTTTACATTGGAACAAATACTCAGCACCTTTTCTTCCACATCATTAAATTCAGGAGCATCTGAAGGCCCTCCACCAGTTCTTTTCATTTCTTGCCTCTGTAGAGACGATTTCTTTTTTGTAATTTTTTTCAATCCCTCGTATTTCAGTTTTATTGTTTTCCATGAGCGGACACTTGTTGATATACCACATGAGTTGAACGAATTTTCAATTTTCTTCCATGCTGCCTCCTTGCCCTTGTTCGTTTTTAAATATTTTTAATTTGTTTAAAATTTACCGACTAAACTCACGAGAAGCTCTGCAGTATTAAAATTAGCTGAACGCTCTCCCTTTTTTAGATTCCATTGCCGTAATTTAATGTTTTTACTTTAATAAAACTAACCGATAGACTAGACACCTCGCACCAAAAATCAAACTAACATGATATAACCTCAAACGTGTTGTTTAAGTGACACTTGTTTGACACACAATGGGTACAAAACTCTATCCATATCTAACCCATAAGTTTGCAATATATTTGTTTCACCAGTTTAAAGTGCGTGTTGCCAGAGTTGAAATATTCGGTCAGATAACTATTCAAAGAATAAAAGACATTGAAAAATAGGAGACTAAAATTATACGTCGAATAAACAGATATTTTTATTCGCTAGTTAGTTATTAGACTGTTTATCTTATGATCGAACAATCGGCCCTAAGTGTAAATATTTTTATGTGATTGCTAACTGACATATTATTTTTTTCCCACACAAGTGTTTAAATAGAGTCGAAATTCTGCTAAGAAGCTAAAATCAAGCTGTGAACACACAATTTAGAGTTAGGAAATAATGAGAATACTTATGAGCGGTAGTGTACTTGTAAGAATATTGATACACCCCAGGCCAAAAGTATAGAAACAAAGTTTATTCCTTGAATATTTTAATTTTCAAATATTTAGTTGGTTGTGTAAATGTTAGTAACCGTTAGCCCACCCCCAAAAGAAAAAAAAATAGAACATCCATTATTAAAACATCCGCATATTGTAAAAATATATACATACTTACCTAACTCCGGGACAAAGTGCACGTCGTCGTTTTTTTATTGCCTTTCTACAAAATGTTGCACTTGCAATTTTCATAAGCAGAATTTGCGTTATTTAAAATTTGTCCAGCTCATAGTGATAATGCTTTTATTAAGTGCGGCGTTTGTACCTTCTTGAATTGAGGAATAATATATATAGGTTAAGCAAAACGATTTTCTCGTAGCAGAGTAAAATGAGAAGTAATGGCGGTAGATATTTCAGAAAACAAGATTTACTCCAAGTATTAAGGGCGACCTGAAACCGAATAACTAAACTAATCTTACTAAGTATAAGTTAAGTACTTTGAGACAGAAAAAAAATCTCAATTCAGTCCTTTAATACAAAGTCTTTTATTGTTACATTCTGTACCGTCAGCTTTGTTTCATGAAATTTCAAGACAATTCAATCAAAGGGAATCACTTTAAAATATAAGCAAGTTTTAAATGTATTTATACATATTATATGTAGCTAAGTATTCTCGAGTTACCTTCGTTGTTAAATATTCATCTTCAATAAAATTCAGATAAAACTTCGCATTTCTTTAAATTTGTCTGTTGCCGCCTTGTTTCCGCATTGATTATAATTTCAAGCGGAATAGAGTTTATTTTATTTGATTTGATAGCATCAATTTATATAGTCAATTCAATTAATTTTACTGAAAGAGAAGCGTATAAATTCACCATAAATCACAGTAACACACCATGGTAGTTACATATTTTTTTCTGATTTCTGCCGCCATGTTGGCAAATCAGACCGCCGGCCAATCAGAGGCCGTTCCTGTAGACTATCCACAGATAATGTTAATATTTCGTTTGGATATTGTATAATGAGCGACAAAAACACAACATACGAAAATTTATTATTAAAATATAAATTTACAAAATACAATAAAACAAATGAAAATATATTAATTAATATCATGGAAATACGTGTTAATATACTTTTATAATAATTATTATCTACTCTTTCTTCTCTTTAAACAAGCATTTAAGACATTAATTTAGAAAGATAGTAACTTTGTAATAAAAACTTTTTGCTCTAAATCATATTATACTAAACGCTAAGATTTTCAATTTACAAAAAAAATTACTTACCGCCCTAGGGCGTAATTAACGACTTACCGCCCGGGTTTCTAGCATGTAAACCCTTGATTTACGAGCAAGTGTGATGAAAAGTAAAAAACACATCTTCCGTTTATGACGTCTCATACATATGAGAGTGCTTACTCTTAACTTGGCCGGTTACTGCCATAAAGTATATTGAATAATGTATTAATAGAGTCGTCAGTCAACAATCTCGATTGCAGCGCCATCTATTGATGTGTGGCGAAATTAATCAAAAGTAACATACCTAGCTATAACCATACCTATATAGGTAACGTTATAGATATGTATAACGTTTCAACTGCCCCGCCGCCGCCCGGTAAGAAGTCAATTCTGATACCTGTGAATCTCAATATATTTTATAAACTTAAATCGATTTTAGGTTTTTAAAATATATTGAGATGACCTGTAGGTATCAGTATATAATATGACTCGCAAAGCCTGATTTTGCAACCTATCTAACTAATAAATTCGAATGAGAACTATTGTCATAAAAGAAACTAGCGTAATCGATTCTACTGCGGATAATAGAAATGTATAATCGTCTCTGATGTTTCTGATGAATGCCCCAACCTGGTCCAGCTAACACTTTTAAAAGATTTATGAATTTTATGACTTTCTGGATTGTTTCAATTATATGTTTCCCCCATCTTAGTGAACTATCTAGCCACAACCCTAAGTACTTAACATGACTAACCATTGGCAAATAATTGCCACAAATTTTTAGGTCCTCCTAATCCTTTTTTAAATACACAAAATTTGCATTTTGGTGTGGAAATAACTAAACCTAAATTACTCAGCAAAGAATTTAAACTATCACAAGCTATTTCAAGTTCTTTAACTGGCTACAATACTTGAAAGCGTAGCACGGAATCTGCCGTGTCGTAGTCAGTTCTTTTACCTTTTAATATTTTGTTGGTTTCCCTGCACCAGTTATTTAAAAAGAAGCGACACGACAGGTCCGAGATCTCTTCGGCGAGTTGAGCCCTGTGGTCATCGCATTTGATGAAATCGAATGTAATATGATAGGATATTACCATCTTCATATATGCTTTAATGTTTGGCATGTTGATGTCATGCCTTATAATATAAATGACCACATCTTGTATGTATGAAAAAGTTTTACAAGGTCAGTAGCGGGGTAAGAAAGTCGCCTTTTTTATTCGAATGTTCTTTTCTTTTAATGTGAACGCTTTTATTTTGTGTATCGTATAAAAACAGTTTTTCCACGTCAGGAAAATATCTCCAGGGAAATTTATTGAAAAAAAAACCAACTTCAATTACACTTGGCTATAATCGAACAGAACAATTTCTTCCTCATACAAAGTGAGGTTACTTCTACTGTCATAATACTTTTTATAAAGTCCAAAACACACTGGATGCACTGAGATAGTCAAATCAAGATTCTTCCAAGCCATAATAATGGAAATTACTCTTATAATTAAATTAACACAATCATATTGAAAATGATATTTAAATATAACAATAATTCTACAGTTATTGTAACTATTAAGTGAATACAATATAATTAAACTAATAGAAAGAATGTGTTTGTCCCAACTACCTGGAATTTGATCCGATCAGAAGAAGATATTGCTTTAAGTAAAGGAATGAATACATGACTAAATTATAACTATTTAGGGAATTTATTGTTGTCTCTAATTATTATAAAATCTACATTATGTGACATGAGGCATCTCAACGGGTTTGAGTAGTCGTGGTGTATCCTGGGCTGGTTGTGCTGGTGGCGCCACTCGGAAGCGGTAACACACACAGTCTTTACATTCCTTGCAGCCTTTAAAAAAAATCTCGTTTTCCGAAGTACGTACCCAGCTACGTATTCCATGTGTGCTTTAATTTTTAGATTTTTATCTTTTCTTGAAAGTTTAATAAGATTTGGTCATTTATAAATTTATTAAAAAAAACATTCGAATTAAGTGGTAAAACAATTTAAAAACCTAAAACCTACACTAACCTAACTCTAGCCAAGGTCTGTCATTCGCGGAAATGATCCCAAGATGCTGGCGGCGTTTCCCCGCTGCACAGCAATACTGAGCCTTTGTCCGAGAAACGCGCCAGCTCTGGGATCACAGGTAGTTCGTATTAGTTTTTTTTTTATGGAATCAAACAAACTGTGAGCGGCTGGGCCCCATGGGCCTAGAGTCTCTACTGCAAACGACACGAAAATATAGTTGTCACCTAAACACATATATTTTCGGCGTTTAGCCGCCTCAGCGTTTGTGGCCGCCCCACAAACATAAATTCATTTATATGCTCAAATTTGATTTCAGTTAAACTATTTGAAAATCTGCAGGTTTTGTAAAACAGTTGCTTAAAGCATTTAAAATTGAGACACGAATCTTTTTCGCAATTAGCCCCTGACGAATGTACTGCATTATTGACATTATTGATTAAAAGCGAAGCAAACGCTACTTCGAAACCAGCAGAGGTGGGGTTAATGTTCCGAACCCCATGTGGCCTTATGCACCCAAAAAAGTTTTGTGAGGAGTAGTGGGACTGTATCTAATTAATTTACTTTTAACTAGGAAAATGGGAGTCTTCAATAGTATAGGAAGATCCCAACAAATGAGTAACGCCGAGGTTGGTTTCACATAATGCTGCGTGAGTGTTGACTGTGTTGAGGCCGCTGAGAGAATGTTTTTTTTTGTTTTACACCAACCGAACAGAGAAGAATCAGGAACCACCTCAACTTGAGAACCACCCAAACGAGTCCCTTGAGCAGAAAGAGGGGTTTGATTGATATGGGGAGCCAGATCCGACAGAGTCGCAATCCCCTGATGACCAGAACCATCCTGAGAGTCGGACCAGACACGAACCGTCTCCTCCAGCTGGATGCCATCCGAGGCTTTATTGAAAGCAGAAGCACCCTTAGACACTTGCGGTTGAGGATTAGAGCCCAAAGTGGAATAAGAAACCTGGAGTTCAAACGTCCCCTCCTACTACCAAAGAAAGAAAAGAACGTTGATCATGAAGATCACTACTGAAGTTAACAGCCTGCTGGTGCTTAATAAATTCCCTCCGAATAGCCTTAGAACGACTCTTCTTCTTTTCTCCTTATTCTACTTTGAAGCAGCCGGGCAGTTCCAAAAGTTAGCTGGATGAGGA
Organism: Apotomis capreana; assembly: GCA_947623375.1. NCBI lineage: Eukaryota > Metazoa > Arthropoda > Insecta > Lepidoptera > Tortricidae > Apotomis > Apotomis capreana. Next base: position 10,318,560 of record OX392509.1, on the reverse strand, counting down.
CCACCACAATTACAACAGGTAGGCGGACCACTAGCAGAGTCCTTCTTCCTATCACACTCGGAAGAGTGATGAGGAAGAGGACATTTAACGCAGCTGGGAGGCAGCTTGCAATTGTTATGAGTATGACCATAGTATTGGCAATTTATGCATTGCGGAATCCTACCCGATCTGATAGGGAGCTCGACCCTAATACCACTAAGGCCACAGGAAGATTTTAAGTTGGAAATGCCCTTGCCAGCACGAGAGTCTCTAGGGATACAAAGACAGCCTCGAAAGGCTCTCTCCTGTCACCTCTACGCATCATCGTAACACTCCAGACTGGGAGGTTTTGTTCAATTAGATCTTCAAAGATGGAGTCATTGTCTATCTCAGTAGGGATACCTTTGATGACAAAATGGAGCAGAATATATTCTTCGGTTTCCGCGACTGTCACATATTTAAATAAAACAATTTAAACGGATTATATCGCGTATATTCATCCGTCTCTCCTTCAACCGTCCTCCTCGCTCTAAGTAGAGCACTACCCGGTCAGATAGGTAGTGCTCCACGATCCTTCTGAAGTAGGGGGGCACTCGGTGGAATTTTAGCGCGTCCCCTATCACCGAGTACGGGAGGATGCGATGTCCAAGGACACCGCTACTGCTCCCTCACCTCGTCCCGCCGCGTACTCTGAAGGCCCTCAGGGCCCCTAAAGCGTCCATCGTGGACCGCCCAGCCCTGAACCCAAATTGGCGATCTGAGACGTTGGGGCCCGTGTCCTCCAGATGCCGAATGATCCGGGAAGCGATGATCCGCTCCATCATCTTTCCGGTCTCATCCAGCAGGACAATTGGCCTCGACCCGGAACTGGGTAGCCCTTGCCTCCACTCACGCGGATCGGTCCGGTGGGAAGGCGCGCCAAACCTCCACCATTGCCGCCTCCTCCGCTCGGTCCCGGCCGCGCAGCTGGCTGGGCCGTTAGCTGTTCGGAAACCCTTATCCTGATGTACAGGTGGTCCGAGAGGGTCTCTACGTCCTCCAGGACCCGCTAACCCGATACTCCCTCCGCTACGGCAGGGGTCGCAAATGTTACATCCACGATGGACCCCCCTGCCGGCGCACACACGTGTTGGCGTTGCCCCGATTCAGGACGTCTAGCCCCAGCTGCACTGTCCAGTCCCAAAGGGCTTCCCCTATCGGGTCCGTGCTCGGGGACCCCACTGCCTACATTTGGCATTGAAGTCCCCAAGCACCATTACTGGGGCCGGGTCCGCCCTCCGCACCACTCTCCCGAGCCTCTCTAGGAATTGCTCGAAAGTAACCGGTGGCCTGCGGGGAGAAGTATGCCGTGATTATCACGACATCTCCCCATATGGCCGCTGCAAATCCCGGGCCGTTCTCTAGAATAGTGAGTGGGGGGCCCGTGGAGGGCAACATAATTGCGGCCAGCCCGTTCGTGTCCCCTGCCCAGTTTGGTAGGGGAGGGACAAAGTATGGTTCCACCACAACCGTAGCACTGATGCCCCACTCCGCTGCAAGCTGCATTACCAAGTCTTGCGCCCGGGCGGAGTGGTTGGCATTGCACTGCAGAACCTCCTTATGCAGTGTCGGCTGTGTTGGCATCAGTGTCCATATGTCCTCCCTCCCCTTGGTTTAGCTCCCTCGTTGTCACTGGGGCCGCCACTCTCTCCCTCTGGTGTGCGGGGCCCCCCATCGTGTGGTCGGCTGGCCGCTTGGCATGGTGGCACACCACGCTTTGGCTGCGTCGCAGTCCCTCGCCAAGTGGCTTGCCTATCCGAAGCGAAAGCAGAGGCCACTTCTATCGACAGGCGAGAGACAGAGCGCCCTCGTGTGCCCTGTGCCCATGCATCGATAACACAGCATGGGCAGGGGGTCCATTTCCTCCACTCGTGCAGATGACCAGCCCACGAGTAGGCGGCCAGCCGTTAGTGCCGCGTTGACTGCTATAAGCGGGCAGGCTATTATGGTCGACCCGGTCTTGTTAGGAGCCATGCGGAATGCTGTCTGGCGAGCACCTCCCTATGGAGGCCTACTCCGCCTTGATGGCCTCTGGGGTCACCGACTCGTCAAAGCCGGAGACCCGGATGTTCGCCGTCTTTTCCGGCCGTCGGATGTCGGCGACATCTCCCACTAGGCCTTCCAGTTACTTGGCCAGGTTGTCGGCCGCCGCTCCGTTGCCTGCTCCAGGCACCTCAATGATGCGGGCCCCGGTTGCCACCTTCACGTGCGTGATGCCGATTGGCACCGGAGCAGCCGACACCTGGGCCGCGCGGGCTTTTTTGCCTTAACCACCTCTGTCCATTTGGAGGTGGTAGGCGTGGGCTCAGTCTCGGCCTGCTGGGCAGTCTGTGTAGCTAGCGTAAGGGGTAGCGTAGCAAAAGGGCCATTCAGCCCGCGGGATGAATTTTATGTGGGATCAGTTGACCATGAAGGGACAATCGCTCGTGCTATAGTTCGAAGCCCATTTCAAGCGAATCCCATTAGCTTTGTACCCGATGAACAATACTTATTATCTGTATTGTGAACTGTGGCCATAGCTGCCACTTCGAAATGTAAGGCGTTATAAGTGCAAATTACTTTTACACTAAATTACTCTTTAAGTCAAACGAAATAAGGTTTACTCTTAAACAAAGAGAACACAGATGTTGGTCACTTCGTAAGTGAAAGAGCAGTGAAGTTCCTATCGGTGCTTATGATGACAATGAAGTGACCAACATCTCTGTTCTCTTTGTTTAAGAGTAAACCTTATTTCGTTTGACTTTGGCGGACAAAAATGGCGGCTGAAGTACAACCCGCCTAAATTCGATTGACGCCAATTATCTAATGCTTTGTAGGTTTCAACGTTCTTTCAAACTTAGACAGGTAAAAAATTCGCCTCCGTTTCATATAGCCGTTGTCGATCGTTTTTTACCTTGAGAAATGCGCGAGGCTGGTTCAAGTCACTGATAACAAATAAGGATACACTTAGGTTAATTAAAAAAGAAATTGTTTTGTTGCTGCGGCCCTACCATTTTGTTAAAGTTGATTAAGTAAATAACAAGCAAATAATAAATTACTGCCCACCAAATACAATCGCTGCGAGAGTCAAGCATCAGGAGAACCAGTACCGGATGATTTGAAGCCTACAAATATTGACGCCGGTTTCTCGTCTGCTTGCTTTCGTGGGTGGCTGCGCCGGGCCCACTCGATGTCCGTGCTCTTGACGTTAAACATATCGCCTAGTTTTGTCACGACAGTCATTACACATTCATCTGGCAATTGTTCGATACCAGCGATTTCGATATTGTGCTTGCGGCTGGCTTGCTCAAACTCGAGCATTTTCTGTTCTAACGCTATGATATTAGACACAGATTTTTCAAGTGTGTTTATTTTTTCTTTAGACTTAGCATGCTCCATTATCAGCGCGTCGTATTTATCTGAAAGGACACTCATGCTCTGGTTAATTGAATCCAATTGTTTTTTTAGTCCTGGGATAGAGCTAACCTTCTTTTGAATGTCCTTCAGGATTATGTCAAAGTCATGTTCGGTTTCTTCTACGTCATCAGCCTCCGAGTCGTCCTCCTCGCAATTGTTGCAATATATTCTGTTTTTCCCTGCCTTCATGTCGGCCGCCAGCCCCCTAACACAGCTTCTATGGAAGGTATCCTGACATGGCCCCTGGCACATGAAGTGTGAGCCTCTTTTAGATAACACTTTTTTACATTTAGCACACTCCATAACAAGTTCCACACTGTTAATTTAGCAAATGAATTTCTAAGAAATACGTTGACGGTCGAAATTGGCGCGAAACGCGGAAGTAGAATGCGATATCGGCGCACGCGCGCTCCGTTCAACGATTCGAGCGAGACTGTGATGATGACCTTATTAGGTCTCTTGAATGTCATAAGTTTCTGTGTAAACTTGATGTACAATCATTGTTTTTGTTCTGACCATGTCTTCTACTGCGCATTACAGAATGGACACATGCTTGCATTGCAGTGTGCTTTAGTGCCACTACCGGCAGCACACTTACAATTGGTTTGATCTATATTTCCTTCCTTCGAAATTGGCACGTTAATTAAATAGGTCACTTTCTTCATTTGGCCTTTACTTTGGCCTTGAAATAAGTATAAGCACCGTCCACAAAAGCATACCGCGCCGTTAACAGGCATCAAGCCTCGTACATAGCCTTTCCTTTAGGCTGTGCGTTGAATCTTTCAAAGTATGCCTGAATTTCGTGGCGATTTAAAGGAGGAATCGGTGAATCCGCGTTTATATCTTTGAATCATGAAACAGGCGGGCACTCATAAATTATGGAGTGGAGTTATTGATTAACTTCCTTAATTTTGCTCATTTTTTCATACAGTTGATCCATGTCGAAGAATGTATCAATATTTAGTTTTTTAATCATATTAAGCAATGATCTATGAGTTTTTCGAGTCGCACCACTGCAACCTGTAAGACTTTTAGTGCATTTTGATAAAATACCAGCCGTGGTTCTGTTTCATCAGAAGTGAAAAAATGCCACAGTGCAGATGGACATTCGTCTTCTCCCATTGAGACGACATAATCTTTCAATATTTCATTTGATTTGGTAGCACGCTCTACCGCAGGGAGAAGTGACAACCATCTTGTTTTTACGTGTCGCAGGACGGGAGCAAATTCAGCATCGTATATCTCATAAAAGTCTTTAAGCGTCAACTCGTTGTTTGGTATGAAAAATGGTTATGCAGCTTTAGGATGAAATTTTCTAAATCAAACTCACTCTTACCTTGTATCTCATATTAAGAGTTGTGCATAATGAAAGCATGAGGTAATATTTCTTGAAGTGAAACAATTAGGTACTTGCATTAAATATATTTGTATCTCATATTAAATTCCCCTTCCCACGAATAATATAATAAATGTAAATGTTAGTAAGTTTGGATGTTTGCTACTCAAAGCGAAAGGGGTGAATGGATTTTGATGAAATTTGGCACACATATAGTTCATAACCTGGATTAACACAAAATACTCTTTATCCCAAGAAAAAGCATGGTTCCAGGAGAATATACAAATTCAGACTGCTACGCGGGCGAACCCGGGGGTAGAATCTAGTCATCCACATGTATGGGCTGATTTAAATACAAGGATTGAAATGATTGAAATACAAAGCTTATGCATGAAACCTCAAAAGCATTTCATCGTGTGAAGTTTCCATTTCTTCATACACTGACAACTTTTCAATGCTGCTGTTTATTTTATCTGCAGATGAGCAGTCATTGTTTCCAGAGCTTTACAGTTTCCTGAATCGACGTCACGTAATTAAAATTTTATCACCATTTTCTTATAAATTGCTTGCCTAGCCGTTCGGTTTGTGTTGCAACCCACGTGAGCTCGAATATTACCAAACATTTGTTCCGGATGGTCTTGGCTGATTTTATACCTAGGCAAGTATACAATTTCCATTCTTGCTCAACAAGGGTTACATAAATTTTTTCAAGGCTGTGAATGCAAACAATGCACTCATCAAATCCTATTTTTCGGATGGTATGAAGTAATAGTGGGCCATCAACCATTTTCAGTGACCTTATGTAATGTTCAGCCATATCCAAAAACTTGAACACGCATGTTTTGGCGTATATGGTTTTTTTTGAGCTGCAATTTTTTCATATTTCGTGAATTTAGCACATCAAATAAGTCATTGACCAATCTCGGAAAATCAGCAGTAGCGTCTACTCCTCGAAATTCAGCAATCTGTAACTGAGCAAAACATTAAAGCATCAGCAACGCTGTTGCTGAATAGTTGCGACGCAAGGCGGACTTTTATTTTTTGATTTTGGTAAAATATATGATTATGCCGCAATTTGTTAGCCAAGTGTAAATGTTCTCTTTCTTGCTTTTCATTAAGGCTTTCTGAGAAGGACCACTTAATCAGTTAGCCAGCGCTGTCTAAAAATGATCCATAAACTTGGAACGCGTTTCGGACAAGTTTGAGCATGGGTCAAAAAAAAACTGTATCGGCTTTTTGATGATTGGATGTTCGAAGTCAGTTATGAAATCAGGGTATTTAGGCTCCCTTTGTTTGACCGCGAGCCACTATCAGCCTTTTTAGTTCGTGGGACATGGTGTACACCACTTTAAGTTCAATGTTTAGTTATGAACCACTAGGGCATGCACCCGGTTCTGATTTTGTATGGCGAGAACCGGGCACCTAATCAATCTAATCATACACCAAACCTATATACATACCGATCAGTAGAGGAATCGACTAAACATGAAGAATCAGTAGTATTTACAAGAAATATCATGATTCCTATTTTTAATGTGGATACACCATACTTATTCAGTTTTTGAAAATATATATGTACAGCACAGCTGCAAAATTCTATGGCCTATTTAAGAGGGCGTCAACGCTTTTGGCTAGCTCTCTCTCTCACTGAGCGTAAGCGTAGGCGAGATGGAAGTGCGTGCTCGGAAGCGCGGAAATCATGTTTTTTGAGTTGTGTCATAATAAACGTGTGCATTTTATATTGACAATAGTTTTACAGTTTTTGAGAACTTATAATTGTGCATCTATTAAGCTAAAAAGCATTGTTAAAAACGGAACGGTTTTGAAGATCCAACCGAAAATATCTAAAAAAGGGGTTATGTTTTTGAGATAAAAGTATCGAGAAAATGATTACCAATCGTGTTTTCTCGTTGACAAGATTGAAGAAAAACTATTTAAGTTTCTTATTTCCAAGGCACAGATTTTTAATCACTATTGGATGTTGAGATCTGGGATCATTCATCTGACGAATTTTGCATGGGTGTGGGTGGGCTCTTAAGAATAAATTCATTTATAAATGAGGCATGAATTCATTCATTAATGAGCCATGCATTTGTGCAGCCCATAGTACAAATAACAATTCAATGTTACTACAGCGGGAGTAACGGCCCAGTAACGACTGCGCAACCATCGGCTGCGGCAGCGGTCAGCGGCTAGCAACAAAATTATACTGATATATAAAGCAGGCGATTTTATCTGCGGCTCCAACTAAGTTGTTGACATATGTTTCATCATATTATTTATGATATACTCATGAATCAACTTGTTCTGTTCAAAATCTGGATCAGCAACAGCAACACAAAACAAACCTTTAGGTATGCCTGTTGCAAACATCTGCAGCATTATTTGTGCTTTATATTTTTCTGTTACACTATGGTTAGTAATGTAGTTATTTAATTTATTTTTTTGCTAATTGGGCAACTCCAACACCATATTCATCACATACTCCACCTGGCGATGCCCCTAGAAATGGTGTTATTAGAATAAACCCACGATTTTCAATAGTTTTATTGAGATCAATTTCCAACTGGTTAATTACCTGAAACAAAAATAAGATAATTTTGAAACATTAATCTTTTTACAGTCCATTACTTAAATTTATGAGCAAATATCTGAACATGCCTGAAAGTTCACATATTTTTTATCACCGTTTTGCTCATAAATTTATGAATTCGACTGTACATAATGGTCAACTGTTGCAAGGCACATTGTTTTCAAGCAATTTTCCTATTACTGCAGTAATTTCAAGGACCTTATACCCTCCTAACACAGTATTAACTAGTAGTCTTCGACTGACTTGGGCAGCTTAAGACAGGCTTTCGATGCTGCTAAATGAATTAAATGGCAACTGCATTTAACACGTAAAATTGATGAATTTTGTTCCTTAAGCCGCGTAAACATGAAATTAAACTCGCCAAACATTGGATTTGTCGTATCCGAAGAAAAGCTTACTAAATTATTGAGAGGAAAGTTTCTATCCGATAATGTTTTGAGCAAGGATTAGAACAAGTCCTCTGCTGAAACAGACGAAGCCTCCTTCATGTCTTAAAACACGTTCCTGACAGAGTTATCTTTAGTATAATAAATTACAGTATAAGCGCACTGTTTCTTTATGCTGCTGTCTGTTGTTTCATCCATAATAAGGGAATAAAAGTCTGTAGAGCTTCTCAGTTGATCATTAAGTTGTTCCTCGAACAATATAGAAAATGGAAGATTACTCGTATAAGTAGCCAAGAAAACTGTAAATTTTAACTCTGCGCGCCTCACTGTTCTTTACTATCTTAGAACTTAGTGTCCTACTCTTCTTCTATTTCTTTTTATTTTTGTGGATTTGTGATACCAATTGTATATGCCTTTATGATTTTCTATGTCTTATAAAAGCAGGTCTGTGCAACGGGAGTGTAATGTCGCACACTGCATAAAAGGCTGGTGCCATTCCATCCTTGGTCAACCAGAAGATAAGTTTAACGTCATTTAAACCGGAGTCGCAAAATTAAGCCATCCGGATTTTTTTGGTTGGGCGATGTCAGAATCAACAGCATTTGAATTAGACGAGCAAGGCTCAACGATTGACTGTAGACTCAATTTTTCATCATTGGTATCAGTGGCAGGATTGGGCCTTTTATTGTAATAATAATAATCGTTTATTTGTTCAACATATTAGGTAGGTGCTAAAATACATTAGGGTCTTGAAAATTTAATACAGCATCACTATGTTGGGCCCTCAGGCATACAAAATTTATGTGTAATTTCGGGTGAGCCGTGTGGTACACATCTCCACTAACTACTCGTACATGGTGTCTGTTAAGAAATCTGTCACTATATAATAGGCTTTACTAACAAGAAATTTAAACAATGTTTTTTTTTAAATCAGCTGTGCTTTCTATATTAATAATTTGTATTTTATTAAAAATCTATCCATTTTGCATTTATGATTTCAATTTTACCAATACCACAATCTGTAACATAACACAACGAACTTCCATTTTAAGTCCCAACAAGATGCCCATACATCATTCACCAAATAAACCAATCTTTCCTTGAAAAAAAAAACAAGCATTCAAGTATTCTCTTATCAGGTAAGTTTTTTTTCATAAATACATTTAAAAACATCTGCTTCCTGCATGACTGCGGGTACTCGAATAACCACTATCCTGGTTTTGCTCTTCTGCGATTCGCCCCCCGTGAGTCCAGAGCTCGTCAACTGCGCAGATTGTCTCAGCTTCAAAATATCGTGCTTAGACTCCGTAGGTACTTATATCACGAAGCCGCCGTTTCTTATTTTGCGTAACCCTCTTACGTGCGGCTGCATTTCGTCTGGCTTGATGATTTTCTGGACGAGAGATTTGGTCTCCTCGCTTGTGATTTGTTTGTCCGTAGGACAAATTGCTACGGAGCTAATATTATGTAGCTGGACGAACCTGGCCTGATTTTTCTTCAGCATATCGGCGAAAGAAACCGGGACTTGGCTGACTCCTTAATTTCCTAGCTAAGACCAAAAAAAGCTTCATACACTTAAGCCTCAAAATGTATAACCATCTACCTGACACCATTACCTCCATGAATGACATTAATTATAAATTACATTTAAAAAAGACATTAACTCAAAACGTGTTGTACAATATAAAAGATTATTATAATATTGATTTTAAAATTAAAAATTGAAACCTGACATAAATATTGTATAGATTTAGCTAGTAAGCATGCAATGTATTAACCCTAAGACTTATTCTAGAGCATATTGTATGTCAATGGAATAAATGATATTTCAATTTCAATTTCTTTGTCGCGCTGTGAAACGACTGGCTCTTACAGGTTTTTGCGGGACGTGTAGTTTAAGATGACCTTCTGTTGTAAATTTGGTATTCGACGTCTAACTGAGATGTGCAGTGGCTTACTTTTTTACAAAGGTTATGCACTCGGAGTGTCTGCTCCGAGTTCAGCTTACCTTCGGTCGAAATGCTGCAGACTTCGTTGTGGTAATGCTCGACCGATGTCAACCAAGCTTGAAGTTCCGGTGTAGTAATCAGGTCCAGCTCAGTGGGTCTGGGAGGCGCCCACTCCGGTTGAAAGGACTGTTGCCGTCGGACATTTTCCTAAAATTTAAAATAACTATTTAATAGTAACTAACACTTTCTTTTTGTAAGTGTTTGTTTCTAGAAAGAAACACTTTATCATATTTCTAAATGCCTCAGCAATAACGCTGACACCGATGATTGCTTCTTGATGTACCGATGTCGCAATTTTGCAGATAAATAATTTTTTTACGAAGATTATGAACAGGTCCGACCTCGTTGACGACTCCGAACGGTCAAGTGTAGCAGTAATACCAAATTAACTTTTATATCTGGCCTTAATGCCGCACTTCTTCCAAGGACGGTTGATTTGCATCTTCTGTTGTTCACATGATCCTTAATTGTCATTCGTGGAATATTGTGCTGCTTTGTACCCACTGAGGGGACTATTTTTAACGGCTAGCACTGCTGCCTGTAAGTTTTCTTATGAATAAGACCCGTTATTGGTCTCTCTTTTATAATTATTACTGACCATTATTGCTGAAAAATAATAATTAACGTCAGGAATGCTCAAATAACGAATTGCGACATCTGTTTTAGTACGTTGCAACTAGAACGAAAACTGCCGGCCGGACGCCAAAGCAGCGTACGCTTTCAAATTGAAAAGTTATAACGTGTTGACGGTCTTACCTTGTATTCACGAGAAAAAAGTGTCCCAATATTTTTTCGATCCATGAAAAACAATTAATATGTGAATATTCCGGGACTCTTTTTAGTTCCTGCATTGGTCCCTGCAGAATCAAACCTAGATTGCAACAAAATCCTCCGAAGTTCAATTTCTTCTTTAGAGCAGTAGTAAATCGTTAGTCTGTGACAATTTCGTGGCATTGCCTCTTTGTTTCGTCAATTATTAATTAAAGTTCAAGGCAGGCGCCTGGTTCGTGAAGTAAAGACGTCGTTGCTCGCGTCCCACGTCTCGTTCGCGCGACTCCCGGCGTCGAGGCGGGAATGTGTTCGTTGCTCGTTGGTTCGCGCTCAAAAGACAGCACTGCGTTGCGTACGTTCCTTACGTCGTATGACGATGTATACGATGATGGCTCCCAACATCGAACATCAACCCATCCCAATCCCAACATCAAACAACAGTAATTAAATAAACAACAAAATTTAGAATAATAAGCAATTTATTTCATAATTACAATAATACAATTTACTAATCTAACTAATTAAATCTCAAATAAAACTACAAATATATTTGCTTCACATACTTTTTTATTTCTTAATCTACTTAATTAACTAATTAAATCTAAAATAATACTACAAGTCGGTCAGTCAATACCATACACATATTTAATGGCCTTAATTAATTCTTCGTAGGGATACAGCTGCTTCACCATAACCCTACGCCTCCAACTACTTTCACACAGCCAGTCAGCAAAATTGTGCTTGTTTTGTTTCGCCCTGAATTTATTTTTGAGGCCCCTCCACTGGCTTTCGATCCTTTGGGTGTGTGTCCCATCTGGTGCCACAAATTTATTTATTGGGTCGCTATGATTCACTTGTTTATGAATATATCCATGTTCAGGAAGGCTCAGATATGCTCTTCAACAATCTGTATGAATAATGGAGCCTTCCTGAACATGCTTTTTGATAAGTGGCACCAATATTTCCGCAGTCCTTCCGTTGTCGGGACAAACCTCTAGCCTCAGGTCGTCGCTTCCATCCTCAATCATACCGAGGACCCAATGGCCCTCGATTTGCCGACCTCTATTATACTTTCTTTTTCCGAATTTAGATTCATCTATTTGCGGCCAGATGGACCGACGACCTGAAAAAAGTGGCTGGTGGTGACTGGATGGCGAAAACGGGAGATCGGGCCATGTGGCGAACCCTAGGGGAGGCTTACGTCCAGCAGTGGACTGCAATAGGCTGAAATGATGATGATGATGATGATGATGATTTGCACCACTTTGTCAGGGCCCCCTATCTTCCCTTGGGCCCGTTGGTGGTCTGCCTCATAGTGTCCCACAGCTTGCCGACAATAATTGAACCAGTCCGCAATACTGCGGGACGACACCACCTTGCTACCTTCTGTCGCCAACTCCTTCGTTTGGTCGTAAGTGAGGCCTTCACAAAATGCATACATAATATGAAATACTTGAATTATAGTAAGACGCGCATCTTCAAACCAGGTCCCACTGGCACGGGACACAGATGTCGTGCGACAATTGCTCTTCCTGCAACCAAATTTGCCCACCTGGCCTGCCTCCAACGTCAGCGGTTTCTTGTGGCATGATCACATTTTTTTTGTTGGCAACAGGCCCCTCTGCTCCGCAAACCGGATGCACTGGTCGTGTGTGCCGAGGACAGCAAATATTTTTCGCCAATTCCACATGAACCTAAAACAATAAAAATTCTAAAAACCTGAATGACATACTGAAAATAACAACTGACAAATCAACATTTAAATTAAATATATCACGACTCACCTTAATATCGCTGCAGGGATATGAACTCGCCTGCCCGATGACCGACTTAATGCAGTAGCTGGTATAAATTCTTCATCAGACTCTGAGCCCGCTGCATCTCCACTGGGATCAGCAATTCCTAATCTTGCGTAATTTTCTGTGTCAATTTCATATCCTGAAGATAATGCACGGAGTACGTGTTAAATTGTTTAATGATAGACACATCCAACCCTGTTATCTCTGAACTCTGTTCAAATGATTCAAAAAAACATGCGAGCGGTATTTCCATCATTCGTATTTTCACTTCCTGGTTTTGGTTTATTGACAATGAGGCCCATTTCACTTTTGAAACGTTTTTGTATGCCTTCCGAACGTTGTTTCACTTGCCACTTTTTTATACGCGCACACACACACACACACACACACACACACACACACACACACACACACACACACACACACACACACACACACACACACACATACACACACACACACACACACACACACACTTTCACACACACACACTTTCACACACACACACTCTCTCACTCATACACACTCACACATTTTACTTGATCTTGTTTGCATATAAACACTCCTGCGCACTCATACTCAATACTTAGGAATAAATAGGTAAAATTAGACTTATTTTGTAAATACTTTATTTTTCTGTTTAATTTTTGTTTTGTACTTTATACACTACATTATATTACTTTGCGCCATGTACGTGGATTTGTTGACCTTTCGCAATTTAACAACGCATGTCAATTTTCATTTTGTCTTGGTTATCTGCGAGACAGGCTGTGCCTAGTGCAGAAACCAATATAATATTTATAAGCATAATATATAAGCGCTTGTTTAGTCGTAAGTACCTAATCTCTTTTCTATGTAAAACTGTGTAACTATACATGTGCTTGCAAATAAACTTTACTTTACTTTACTTTACTTACTATATCTTAACGATAACTAATGTGAAGCAAATACTCGAAACACCGTGCAGTGTCGATAAACCAAATACAAGACCGTATTAACTGAATTCTCCCTTGACTCATCATTCATAAGCTTTGGAGTGTCTCCGCAAATAAAAAATTTTGGCGGAAGAAGTATCAGTCCAAGCATTACAATTAACAAACTTTCCCATCAGCCATGGTCAGGAGAAATGTCGCGGCGGGCCTCAGGTTGAGGAAGCGTCTCCACTTGCGTGGCCTCGGGTCGAGGCTGCCTCTAATGGATACACGGCTTTATATTCGAAGTTGAGGTTAAGGCGTACAATTGCAGCTGTGCTTGCTCGTCTTGTCGTATATTCTTTTCCCTGGTATATTCTCTCCTGCACTTTGTATGTATGAACTTTAATACTGTCAATATTTTGAATACACAATAGTTTGTTATCTTTCTGCTTACTTGCCTTTATTAAAGTAGGTTAGTTTATTGTTCAATCACGTGAGGACACATCAATAAGAGGATCTGAAGTAAGCGTAAGTAAAAAATAGTCCGTGGTAGATATCATGATTGCACTCTTCCCTCGAAAACTTCCTTGCAAAGTTCAGTCTAAGGACTGATTCGAAACGAACTTGCCAAATTCAAAAATTATATTTATTTACAATACATAATTTTATTAAACTAGAATCTATTTATTTTACAAGAATATAATATTTAAATTGTTTTTAATTGTTTTTTAGATTATTTTACCTTTTTTTCCCACTCCTCTCGTAACTTTTGGCGTATGTCTTTCATTAAGCGAGCGACAGTGTCCTTTGTCACCTTCTTGCAGGCTGCATTCCATTTAGCGAGGAAATCCTTTTTGTCACATGCTGACTTGCCTGTTTTACGCAATATTCCCTTAACCAGAGCCCAGTACCGCTCTATAGGGCGACACTGTGGAACGTTTGGTGGATTAAGTTCTTTAGGCACTATTTGGACGGCATTTTGTTCAAGGAAGTTGAGGGTATCCCTGGCATAGTGAGATGGAGCTAGGTCCGGCCAGAATAATGTGGCAGTACTGTGTTTTTTTACAAAAGGGACCAGCCTTTTTTTCAAGCACTCGTTTATATATATTTTCTTGTTGACTGTACCTGTCGTGACAAAGGCTCGGCTGCGATCACCGCATTGACAAATGGCCTGCCACACGAGGTATTTTGAGCCAAACTTTTCGATTCCGATCGTGGTTTGTGAATCTGGAAGAAACTCTCCTTCAGCAGCCGTGTAATACTGATTACCCGGTAGTGTTAAAAAATCAGCTTTAACATAGGTTTCGTCATCGAGTATTAAGTGAAAATTTTGTGTGCCCAAAAAGTCATACAGTTTGCGTGCCCTTTTTTTTATTGTTGCTTTTTGTTTCGCCGAAGTTTTTGGTACCTTAGACTTCTTTCTGGTCTTCATACCTGCACGTTGTTTTGCACGTCTAACCATAGATTGACTAGTACAATTTTTTCTAGCGATGTCTCGTTCGGACATACTACGATTCTTGCGAATTGTACGTATGATGTTCCTTTCGAGGTTAGGGTCACGAGGACCTTTGTGTTCGATAATCCTTGCCTTCCGAGTTGTTGACAAGGTCCTCTTGTAGCGTTTAATAACTTCATCTACAGTTCTGTGTGGGATTTTTAATCAAAAGACAAATTTATTAAAAGACAAAAACATAGCAAAATACATGTCACAGCATCCACAGCACAGGTTTCGTCCAATCACAAATAGATGTATCCACCACAAGTTTCGTCAATAAGCAATGGCACAGATACATAGGTATATTATCCGCAACATGCATCGTCACAATGTGCACCGTAAAACTACACTTAACGCACTGCCTGATAAGTACCCGGCTCAAACGTCCCAAAGATACCCGCCGCATTCCCACGTTGGATTGCCAAAGAGATACGCTGAACCAGGTACGAACCCGACCTTTCATCACAACCCCTATCCCTCATACGTTTACCAAGGGCTCGTATAAATTGCTTCGCTTCAGAACACCACGGCCCAGCAGTCACAATGGCCAGAGGAATGAAGTCATACACCGGTTTCAAGTTAGAATACTTGGAGTGCTTGAGCTTAGCCGCGTTTTCCGCAGCGCCTCCAGCCGACCGCGTTGTCTGCGCAAGATGAGACGTTGCGAAAGTGCTTACACAAGTAGCATCCCACAACAGACTTCGCCCTTTCGCCCAAGGAACCAGTGTAAGACCATCAGGCCTCTTGCCATCTAGACGACTGAGACCCTGGGGCTCCAATACGCAAGGCAGATTCGCCGACACCATAGCCCGCCGTACAATATCATTGATAGCGTGATGTCGGGGAAATCTACCTGCACATCGCACACAACTTAGCCCGTGGTGACCATTGGCTTCAACCATCACCCCACAAACGCAAAGGTGAGGTTCACACACTCTACATCCAAGCCGTAAAGCAGCTCCTACCCTAAGAGAATCATCATCCAATAAGGTCCCCAGGTGTGACGAAGGCAAAGCGTTTAACCAAGCTCCCGACTCAGGCTCGATTACAGCCTTAAGCCGAGCCAGCTCTACCCCTGATGCACCTTCCAGCAGAGAATTATATGCTTGCCGGCACAAAATGTCGTCCCATAATCGCTGCACCTTAAGTTGCTCCGGGCGTGATCCACTTTAACGTGATTTTTAATTCCTTGGCGATGAAATGATTGGGACGCATTGTATTTGATAGCCATTTGTCAACAATTTGCTTGCGGCGTTGGTTTAGTTTCATATTTACTTATTATCTGAGAACTTATTGCGTTTTTTTTTTTGACATAACATTTTTAAAGAACTGTCAATGTATAAGGTGGCAGTTACAAAAATGAGTTTGAAGAAAAAAACCGAGAAAAAAGGTTTTTAATTTGGCAAATTCGTTTCGAATCAGTCCTTATATGCTCGTAAATGTTTATTTCGGGCTTCTGCCGCCTCCTCCGAAAGTTGGCCGATAGGTAACTGCGTTTTCGACTATGTTTGCACCGTGCAATAATATTTTGTGCAATGTCGAAGTCATGGGGTGCCAACCATTCTTTAACGTACATCTCTGCCGTGGCATACGCATATGCGTTGTATTTGGCGACATCAATTTTGTGCCCACTTGAAATTGCTTCCAAAATTACTTTGCACCTGTGAATAAATTCATGGTTAATATCAGCAGCCAATACAACATTTTAAAAAAAATCTTCGACTTGTATTACCGTCGTTGGTATTGCCGAAGTTTGCTTTAGGCATATCTACCAACAGACCGGTTTCTGTGCAAAGCTATGATTTAGGGTCCTTTTACCATCTTCGGTGAGCCCATAGTACACAATAAGATAATTTTCTAAATGATTACAGTTTTATTAAAATTTGGTAAATTCTGGTTCACCTTTTGAAATAAATATTTACGAGTCACTACTGTACCACCAGATGCATTGGCAGACTATGTAACATAAAAAAAGGAATAACTAATAAAAAAATATATAATATATGGTTTTTAGAGTTTTTACCTTGACATCTATCTATTCTCTTTTTGTAACCTTACTTCTTAGTGAACAATTTGTGGCTCTATCTGCCATTCTAGGTTTCGCTTGTGCTTGTCTAGACTTATCACTTGAGGGCAACACATGACACCTATACTCGATTGGAAAGCAACCTCATTTTCCACAGCCTGTGATGTACTAGCTTGAACTGTAGTGTTAGTTATATTCCGGAATGGATGTAAAGACAGTGGTACTCTTTTCTTCAATCTTGGCTTGACGTTCATCGTTTTCCAATACATATAATTTTCCAAATCTTCCTCCAACTGTAGCAAAGATTAATATTGGCAGGATGCAAAGCGGGTGGCGGGAGTAGCCTAAACGATCACAGCGCTCGCTACGGCTAAAATTGTCATTTTTGTCGCTGACTTGAGCTGTCAAATCCATATTGCAGTAAACATTTTCTAATAGTTTCTGAGATAAATTTAATATCGTCCTGGTAAGATGTGTTGTTGTCATAACACTGAGAAGAATAGCGACTGTAAATTTTGTCACAACAAATAAGTCTCAAGTCTTGGACATAAAACATCAGTCTTAATCTTAACTCTGGTCTTAGGACGGAATATATCGAATATATTCTCGTCCTGCCCAGGCTTTAAATTCTTACTTGCTAAATATGCCCATTGCCCACTATCATTCCTAAAGGACAGTATAAATGTAAGCGTTCCTGCCCAGAACAATTTTCGCTTAAATTTTGAACTTGCAGATAAAATATTTTACTCATTTTTCTTTTGGGATACAAATATACTCTACATAACTGATTTTTGCGGGTTTTAAGATAATATATTTTGTTCTTTTAAAAGGACATTGGGCAGAACCAGCAAAATCATCTTAGTTCTATTTGTCATTTATGGAGAACATTGGGTACATTTAGGGCCCATACAGACGAACGGCACTTTCCTTACAGACGAACGGCACTAGTACAACTGCAGCCGTCGCCACCTGTTGACGGCTGCCGTCGCCACTTGTCGACGGCTGCCGTCGACGCGTCGACGGCGGTCGCCACCTCTCGACGGCTGCCGTCGACGCTTCGACGGCGGTCGCCCCCTCTCGACGGCTGCCGTCGACGCGTCGACGGCAGCCGTCAACAGGTGGCGACGGCAGCCGTCAACAGGTGGCGACGGCAGCCGTCAACAGGTGGCGACGGCAGCCGTCAACAGGTGGCGACGGCAGCCGTCAACAGGTGGCGACGGCAGCTGTCAACAGGTGGCGACGGCTGCAGTTGTACTAGTGCCGTTCGTCTGTAAGGAAAGTGCCGTTCGTCTGTATGGGCCCTTAAATAAAAATCTTAAGTTATTTGTAATCGTAATCAAACTTTTATTATTTACTTAATCTTAACAGAGGAGATCAATCACACTACTGTCAATAGTAAACTTAAGCAACAGCCTTTTTCTTTAATTTTAATTAATCAGTCTTGCCCAGAAGATCATTAGGTACATAAGACGGCTCTAATATATAGAGCGTTTTTGGTAGACTGCTGTTCATACCATGCATTTTGAGTGGATCCTGATATGATAGCACACTGACTACTGGCCTTCCTCGTCCACGTGATCGTCCTCGAGAACCTCCACGTGATCGCCCACGAGAACAACGTGCAGCAACCCCGTGTTCTGCTCTTCCGCGGTTGCTTTCCCGTTTGTTCAGTCGAATTAATGGTTTCTCCTTCAGACTCTGAAGAATCGCTGTCGCTTACCGATCGCGTTTACCGCGTAGGATTATACTCTTGATCTCCACTGTCAGCATCGGAATCAGTAAATCTTGGATATCTATGTCTCTCAAACCTATAACAGAAACAAATATTATTCATCAAATATGCCCAATGGGATTTAAAAAGGACATACTAACTTTACGCATTTGTAAAAATCATAAATGAAACAAAACTATTAAATTATTACGTATTTGGTTTATCAAACTATTAAATGTAGGATTTAAAACATTTTTACTCACTTAGGCCCACTTGCACCACGCTGGGTTAACACAATTAACTCGGAGTTAAATGAGTACGTCTTGCACCATCGAGAGTTAGAAGCTAACCTTGAGTTAAAAAAACATTTTTTTAACCCGCCGAATAGTGAGGGTTAAAGCCATTTAATTTAACCCTGGGTTAGTAGTGTCAAACAAAATCAAAATCGACTTGAAGCTTAGGTTATGTTATGCTGTTATGTTTTGTCCAGAACAATGATAAATGAATAGTTTTTATCTGATGATGATGAAGAGATCATCAAATACATTAGTTCGGACTTTTACGATAGAAAAATTGCAGAAAGGACTGATCATTTTTACTCGCAAAGAGACAATGCTTTTTCGTCTTGTTTTTTGTTTTCAAGTATATACTTAAACTTCGCTACTATATCACAAAGTAGCAATCTGTCGCTATTTGTATTATTTGGGGCACGTAAATGAGATTTATTTTCATTTTTTAGCAGTTTAAAGCAGACAAGTAGTTAGAAATTGGGGGCTTTCAGATTCGAAGAAACCTGAATCTGAAACCCCCAATTTCTAACTGTCATCTATTCAATTTTAACTATTCAACCTTTTTATCTATTCATTCAACCGTTCATCCATTCAATTTTATCTATTCATCCAACCCTTCATCTGTTCAATTCTATCTATTTATTCAACTTTTCCACTATTCACTCAACCTTTCATATATTCAAATTTATCTATTCAGTTTTATGTATTCATTCAGGCTTTCATCTATTAATTTGATTACCAATCTATGGGTTTCTTACATAATTAAGAAGATAAATAAAAGAACTATTTATGTGGTAAATAATAATTTATGTACTAAAAATATTGTTTTCTATGCACCACTTATTCATACACAATACATTTTTGAATGCACATGTTTTATAATGATAAATACAAGTTTGAACATCTGTCGATAATGAATACTTCTTATATAGTGTTTCTAAATTAGGACAATCCACGTCTTCCAAATTATAAACATTATGGTTTTCTGTGATTTCCTTCAACCACCGCACTTTTTCACAACCTTTTGTATAAATATATTTATTTTTACAGAAATCCAATATCAAGCTCTTATGATTATAATACGGCACATATCCTTCGTTCCATAATATTCCTCTGTTTTTTTCTATCCAACTAACTTGGATACGTTCTCTTCTTGTTAAATTGTAGAATGGGTATAGCGGTTTTATCAACAACACAAGAACACTATTCATGTATATAATCGCAATTTCTTTCGGTATAAACGTATTATTTTCACTTTTAAAACCCTGAACATCCATGATGACACTCATGATATTTTACGAACAATGTTACTCAGCGGTTTGTATTCTATAAGACGATCATTTATGATCAGACAGTAAGCTGCAGTGTTATCAGGAATGTCTTCTGAAGACTCTATTTCTAATCGCACATCAACTGGTCCGGTTTTCAATGAATCGTTTTGTCTTGAGCAGTCGATAACAAATAGCGGGCATTTTACACCAAACGCATTCAAATTAAGCAAGGGATCGACGCTCGTGTTGTAATAAGACTGACGAAAATTAGCATACATCTCATATAATATACTAAATTTGCCTTCGTCAAATTTCAAATTGAGTGAGTTATAAGGGAAATATTGTGAATTTAAAAACAACTTGACATTCGTTATATTACAATGGTCAAACAGTGACGAACTTTTCGTTTTGTTCGATTTTCTATCGGTTTGCAATCCTAATATAACATATCTAGGTTTTTCTAACTGAGAAGCAGTTTTGATTGACCATGAATGTTTTGTGGTTTTAGGTAGAAGCGGATACTCATATAAATCCCAATTTCGGAAAGCTAGTTGTAAGGCTCTATCTTTTTCCAGGTGCTTGAGCAATAATAGCCTGTTACGATCTGAAACTCTAATATGTGGCATGCGCCATTGTATTTTCTGTATATCTATTTCAATTTCATTACTTTTATCGGTCAAAATACTATTTTCTGCAGTATTGCTTCTATGAAGTATAAGCTCATGTCTGCAATTGATGAGGATTTTGTTATAATCTTCCGCAAATCCCAGCACTTTGTTCAGAGGTATAATAACGGAAAAAATTCCGGATTTTTGTGTGGACCCATTCAAAGTCCAACCCCACAATGCAGCGCTTTTATTTTCTCCCTCATTCATTGATATATAGGATTTAATAGTTGTTGTGATTCCAGCATTTTTAATGCGGTCTATCTCAACACCATTTAGTTCGTATCTTATATCTTGAAATAAAAATAATATTGGATTATTTATGAAACTAATGTCCTTTGATATTTTTTTACCTGTAGCGTCTAATCCAGTCACTTTTGCACATCCCTCAATATAAATAGAGCTTGCTGATGGCAGCACATAAACATCTTGTTGGTGAATAGGTATTCTGATTTCATCATTTTCTTTGTAACTATGATTGTAGGGATTGTAACTATGGATCTCATAGCTTTCGATAGAGTTATCTTGCTGTGGTGGATCGATGACTTGAAGCATGTTTTATTATTTTAAAACCGAGAGATTTAAGAAATTGTTTATTGGTTTTAGTAATATTCTGTGTCACGTTTAATCGTGTTCTCTCTTTGAATACCGGCAATTGAATATTAAACTTTCGTGCATTGACCGGGGTTTTATTGAAAATATACATGTTTGTTTAATTACTTAAAAATGTAACTTCTCTAGTGCTGTTAGTTAACGCCCTATTCTGAATACTGCTTAGTAGGAAATGTACTTTGCTGCTTAAATCATTCATTTATGTAATTTTTGCTTCTTTTGATTGACCCAAAATGATTTCAAAAACTTCAAACATAAATGTCCACAATTGAATAAATGATTTCTTTGCAAATTTTCATAATTATACTTAATGTCAGGTCCTACATATGTTATGAATTCCTCTGGTGGTTTTAAATTACCATAACTATCGAAGTATTCAATGTGGTTGTCAAATTTCGCGTAGGCTACCCAATGAGTACCAGAACTTTTGGATGAATCTAAATTGATGATACCACACTCTCTCACCCATGGAATTTCTGGTAATTCATCTCTCATAAATACATCGCGAAAGTATGGAATATTTTTCGAGTGCTTTATAATATCAACGTTACTTAATGCTCGATTAGGTAGCCTAGTGTCTAGTTTTTTGGATTCGCTACATAAATTCCTAAACCATCCTTGTATGGTTTAAGGTGTAAACCTTTTCCAATACGTGCTGATTCCATCTTTACATTATTTCTTTTTAATAGTTCGATTCGTTTTTTAGCTGATTCATAATGATCGACAGCTTCGGTGATACCGGCAACACCTCCAGGTAAGCCACCTACGGCAGATAAGCCAGCAAAAATAGGAATTAATGGTAGGGCTCCACCAGTTTTAGGTACAGGTATCACCCGCGGTAACTGTATAGGCAGGTCGGAAGCAATTTCTTGAGCAGCCGCGTATGCTAATTCAGTCAACATTTTCTTGCATTTGGGTTTCAGTTTACGAATATGCTTTTTAGCATGTGAAACAATATTCTTAAACGTTTTTTTCAATCCGAATCCACGTTTTTGTGTAGTTGCTGATAAGGCAGGCTTTTTCTTTGCATTATCAGGATTATTTTGTCGCAGTTTTCGCATTATCCCTATAAATATAATAGTTATTATATTTTATTCTGAAGGTGTTGATTGCTCAAAACACTAAATACGAATGACTGTATAATTTAAAGTTAACATATTTAAACATTACGAATCTGAATTGTAGAATCTATAGACGATTTCTTCTATCTATCCAGCTGTTTTCACTAGGCGGTAGACCTAGCCACTTGACATATACTTTGTTCCCTTTGCGTTTTAATACCTTTTCAACGAGGTATATATCAGGATGTGCAGTCTTCAGGATTTCTTGTGCATAAAATGCTCCTAAAATAGGTCTTGACCTTGCATCTTCTAATAAATATGTGGTAGGATTAGTAAGTTGAACTTTTTTTATCTTGAATATTTCTGTAGACCAATTAGGTGTATACCCTTTATCAAAGCAACATTTATATTTACTGATTCTCACAAAATCACCAACTTTAAATCTTTATCTGATATTTTCTTGGATAACGAAATATTAATGTATCTCTGTAGAACAGACTCTTTATTATTATCATTAATGTCCACTGGCCGTGTCCCTATAGTTCTATGAAAAGTATGATTATATTCGTGAACTTTCTTGCTGAGAGTTTCGCAGATCCATTTATAATTACCTTTTAAACTGAATTCCTTATAGAGTTTGCTTTTAAGAGTTCTTATGAATCTTTCTACTATAGATGCTTTTTTTGTTGAAAATGTAGAGTAATGATTAATGTTGTATTTTTCAGTTACTTTTTTAAATGAAATATTATAAAATTCTTTGCCTTTATCTGTTTGCAAATTCTTAGGGAAACGTCCCTTCGCAAACAATGTGTGAAATTGTTTAGAAACGATTTCCTTAGTTTTTAGTTTTAATGGAAATGCCCAAGCATATTTTGAAAAACAATCAATTATCACCAATATATACTTATATCCCGCATTCCATTTTGATAATTTCTGCATATCTATCAAATCTGCTTGCCAAAGATCATCTATATCTTTTAATAACACATTTCTTCGCGGAAAATTCACTCTAGCATTTTTATGAATTTCATTAACGACTTCTTCTTTACTCATTTTTCTTAATTTACCACTGACGCCTTTGATTTAGATGTTTGCTGACTTTTTCATCCAGTTCTTTGTAGGCAATATCTTTTTCAGCTTTATTTATTCGTTTCGATAATACTGTGACCGACTTTTCGAGATGTAGCAATTTTTTCAAGCAATCTTTTACTTTTTTATCAAAATATTCCTGATTACCACTTTTAGTCAATGCAGGCTCCAACGAGATTTCAATGAATTTCGTGTCGCAATTGCAAATATTACTTTTTTCAGTATCACCCTCGGTATTCATGACTTCTTTATTACAGACTACTAAATAGAATGGTAATTATTACACATAGGTTACTGTTTTATAATACCCACTTCCTTCAGCTCCTCAATAATTGCCAAGATTTCATTATCATGATTGCTGTTACCTGCGCTTCTAGACGCCATTAAGAGTTTCAGTCTATCAACCAGTTCATTCGGATCATCCCAATAAATATAGTCTGTATTTTCCTTGTACTGTTTTAATTTAGGTAAATTACCACCAATTTTAATATTAGGTAACTTTTCCGAGGGGTCTCTATTCACATCACTCTGAGAAAATAAAGGCTTAATAATTGTGCAATATTTTGCTCCTTTATCGCCTTTCAGTTGACCGTTCGGATCAAAGTCCCGTTTATGTGCGTTTGTGATAATTAGCATGTTTTTGTACACGGTTTTATCTTCTTCAGTTACGAGATTAAGATCAGGTTTGTTGCGCATCAAAAGTTCCTTTAAACCTGCGGTTAATTCATATCTTTCATTATTTACGATGATGGTATATTTTTTACCTGTGCCTACAGCATTATTTATGAGAGCTAAGTTCACATTGCTATTTCCCATCATAAGTTTATTATTTTTACTACGAATCCCGAACGGTATGTTAATATTCTCATACAAATCTATCATATCTTCTTTTTTTAGAGACAAAAGCGTATCGTTAGTCGTTTTAAGTGTTTTTCCCGGGCTATCTTCATTGCAATATTCATAATATTCAGAATGACGATTAGTATTAGAATTTAGTACTTCTTCGAAGTTTTCGTATCCCATAGAAGAGTTTGAATCTTCGCAAATGTTATTCTGTTCATCTATTTTTGTTACCATGTTATAAGCTGGACTTACTGGTTCATTTATTTTGATTAATGTTTCTAGAGGATCAGTGATCGGTTTAAAAACTTTTTTGTATTTTAAATCAGCTTCGTCTTCCGCGTTTTTCATCATTTTTATTTTGTTTTTTACGCTGTTAACTGATTTAATAAGTTGCTTTTTTAAATCAATTTCCATCTCAGATTTTTTATTTTTTCCTTTTGTTGACTGTTTTATTCAGACAGTTACATTCGAGTGAGACATTTATTATAAGAAATGAGTATATATGAGGCACTTAAAAGTATATAAATATATCAAACCCTTGCCTATACCGTCCTTTATTTATAGCGCAGTCTTTATTTATGAATAGGAATCTGTATGTATCTCGCCATATAGTAGCACAAAGCTTTTTGAATGTTATCCAATCCATATCCGTATTGACATGTTCATTATAGATGTGTTTTAAATTAGTATCATCTTGCTTAAATACTAATAAAAGATTGACGTTATCTCGAAGTAATTGTTTTGGTATTTTTGAATACGTCTGGGACAAATAAAAACAGTCAATCTGCTTGTGCCTCCCCATAGCAAAGTAATTTCGAATATTTACTTGATTTTCACAAGCAACGTCATCGAAAATCATTATCGAGTTAGTCAAAGCATCGTTTGGGTGAAGAACTTCACTATTATCGTTGAATATGAAGAAATTTGCGTTCGGGATTCTCTTCATTATGAGCTGGAGATAACGGTACTTCGGTTGGAAGGCTGTCTTCGAATACAGATAGATATGATTAAACTTCAAACCATTATCATGTAACAACAAATTTAACATAATATTAGTTTTACCACAGTTAGAAGGACCACATATTATACAACGAATTGTATTAGGGAACAGTGTACTGTGTTTTACAGTCGGAGTATGTTGTTCTACTTTTATATCATTTACTTCGAGAGTTTGGGCATGCTTGATGAACTTCATGGTGCTTATGATGCTGACAAACACTATAGCTCGTCTTATATATGAGACATGCCAATAATAAAGCCGTTAAGTATGGGGATATTCGTCAGAAATAAAAAATACAGTTTCGTAAAACTAAATTTATTAAAATAACATATCGTCTAAACATTTTAAGATTATTCTTAAAATAATCGACACGTACCGACTTATATTAACTTAAAAAATAATTTAATTGTTTAAGGAAAACACATTTAATTCTATATCGTGATAACGATATCTTAACCTATGATAATGCCTTAATAACGCTCTAAGTACATAAACAAATCTAATCGTACAAAATACTTATCAAATGAACATAGAATTTTAAAGGTTGCTTTTTTTAACTGTTTAAAACTTATTACAATATTTAAAATATCGTATCGCAATGACCCCATGGCAGCGTGTGAATATTATCTTTAAGAACTTGCCTCTTGTCATCATTTCTGCTGAAAATCTGTTTATCTACTTGCTGAGTGTACAAAATGTGTTTTATAGATCTAATCAAGTTCATTTTACATTTTAACCCATCATCAGTAGTTTGATAAAGGGCCTCATTATAATCACTAATTCGTAAACGTTTAGTAACTGACTTAGATATACCTTTTGCTTTCATTATATTATTTTTAACGCTGTTTATGCAGTACAATTTGGCTCTCAAACCAATGAATTCCTTTATAATATCACCGGCCATCTCGTCTTTGAATAACCCAGGTACTTTTTCATTAGCTTTTTTTATATCATAAACATTATTTAACGGAAAATTACTAGTATCAAATTGTGAATTATCATTACGCATATCGTCATAAAAGTCACGTGTGTATATTAAGTACAATAAACTATCTGTATCAGTGTAACAAAGGTGTATACGCCCGTTATATTTCTTTGTCATATAATCATAATGAAATTGATACATATGTTGCTTTGCGTACTCTAAAACTGTGAAACCGATGTATATTGGGCGATCTAAAATAAGTTTTTCATGCTGTAACTGAATAGCCACAAAGTTCTCCGAAAAAATTGTAATATTTTTTAGATTTGGTTTCGTGATCAATTTTTCGGCGCTAAGATGCTTATTTGTAACGTTTTTTGTGTCATTCCATGTAGTCACTAGTTTTACATCTACTTGTTTTCGTCTGTTTTCTATAGTTTTACCGAATATCGAGTTATTAAGAAGCTTGAAAAAGTCTTTTTCAAACGCTGTTTTAGATGATTGACGCAGCGATGTATTAAGATCGATATACTTTTTAAGATAATTCTGTTGTCTGAAACGAAGAATCCGGTGTATTTTTCTTAATTCCAATCCATTTTTTATGCATTCTTTTAAGTGGACGTAGTGAATAACGTAGTTAAATTTGTCATAAAGATTTGCAATCAACTTTTCCGTTTTACCTCCAGGAGGCTTAAATTTTTCCGCTGCGAAAGGTAGATCACTATGCATGTCGTGTAAATGATCGGGATAGCCTAAATCGACTTCCAGAATAAAGCCATAGTTGCTATCATCAGGGATATTCATCACATTAAAAATTTCTATTTCGTGTGATGGTAAAAGCATAAATTCCGAAATCGGGTAGTTTTTTGTCATGGCATAGCCATACAAATTATTGCAGTCCAGGTATATTAAGTAAGACGATTGTTCGGATTCATCATAATTTGGTAGATATTTATTCGAAGCCATGGCATGACGAAGAGAGCATTGAGCCAGTCCTCCTCTTATTCCATTCTCTAGCATATGATAAATTTCTAAGTCATTTATTAACTCAAGCTTTACTCCGGTATAAAAAAGCATGGCATCGAAACTCAAGCTCGGGGATGTAATATAATATGCGGGGTCTAACTTATAATAAAACAGACTCGTCTTTCTAAACTTTTCGAATATGTCGCATAATAACAGCACATCACATTTTAGATATAAATCTGTATATTCACCTAGTGTTTTTATATTGAAACAATTCCATACAGTGTTCGCAAACTCATACTGTTCACTACTGATACATTCTGCATTCAAGCTGTTATAAAAACCTGATATTTGTGGTAGGTGCGTCTCATCGAATTTGGACCATGCATCCATATAGTCGTACGGATAAACTCCCTTTTTTCGAAGTAGGTTGATTTGACTTTCATCTTTAAATTCGCGTGATAAATTGATAAAGTCGATATCACATAAACTTTTACTCAAATCATCGATACTAGAACTTAAAAAATGAAAAGAGTCAATAAACTTCAATTCTATAGGTTTAAGACCCACTCCGCATTCTATTACTTTAGTTACAGATAGGTATTTTTCTTTTGATTTCGGAATTATTTTAATAGCACCTTCATACTTTGCAAGCTCAGTAATAAATAAATGTGAATCGTAACCAGATAGATTATGCAACACGATTGGTATGAATGAACAGACTTGATGCATCAGATTACAATGTGAATGGGCTGCCCCTCTGTATTCTGAAGTAATATGATCATGATCTCGGACTTTATCTCCCAACAATACTTGTTTGCAAATGTGGCACTTAGTAGCTTTTTGATACTCTGCCTCTTGATGAGGCGTCAAATCCCTCATTACGTTCTTTTTCTGTAATATTCGATTTATACGTCTGGCATCTTTAATCAGCTTTTGAATGAAAATTTCAACACAATTTTCGCCTCTATATGCAACGTATTTATTAAGACTAGAATCATGTGAACAACAAATATAATACCCGAAACAGGAAGGTTGGTGTACTTTCAGTGTTCGAGTACTGCTAGAGTTTTGTTCTCTGTGATCGATAAGCAAACATTCGAAATCAGCATATATTACGAAGTGAATTTTTTGCTGTCTTTCATAGTTTTTAAATTGCATAATCGAACCCTTTTCAGGCAATGTTGTTAAAATTTTATTACAGCCGTGACTGGTATATTTTAATTCACTATTAAAAAACTGTAAACACGATTCACATAAATAAACTTTGCCTTTGTGACGAGTGACTTGGCGTCTAACTAAGCGCACCAGATCTTTAATCAAACAATAGTGTGCTATGCAATTACGTTCGATATAAAGTAAATTTACATGATTAAGCTTTCTTTTCGTTGTCATATAAAGTGGGCCCGTTACTTGCGATTTTTTATTTAGTCCATAAATATTAACACTAATATCGGGATTATTTCTTTCAAATTGTTTTATATCATTAGGCGTGGGTGGAAACGACATCCCTTTCGTATTCAAAACAGAAGAATAGTGGGGGTATGAAGTTACTTTACAAACATTCGATTTTGCAGGATATAATTCCGCTACTATATTCCATAGAAAGCAATGATTATCTTGGTTTTTTATATTGATACAGCTTCTCGATCGTTTAATTGCGAGCGGCAACTCTAAATAAGAACCACCTCTCATTGGACTATACTTGTTTACATTAATTTCTAGATGGCTCATAGAAGAATAAGTCCAACCAGATTCACATTGTTCGAATTCCGATAGCTTAGTTTTAAAATAGTTCTCCATATTTATAAATACATCATTTAAATTACTACAGTTATAGATAGCTTCATATTTCGAATTAAAAGATTTTAGTTGCTTGTCATCTGATTTTGCTAGCGAGAAATAGGCAAACAGTTCGAAGTTAACTTTAATGCATTTATGTTTCTGTAATTCTCTTTTTATAATATTTATGATGTTTTTTTTATTGTGATGCAAGAACGTTTCAGGCAAGGGGTAGGGTACTTCTCGCTCGCTGTTTATGCGATAAGTAACTATTCGGTTTTTGAATGCAGTCGCAATGACATCGATATTATCAAATTCGGTTCGGATTAAGCAGTTAGATTTATGTAGGTTAGTTCTCAAATGATATCTGTATTTTAAACGAGGTAAATCAATTTTACACATTTGACAACGAATAAAGTCAGATACGTTAATTCCATTTTTCGATAAACAATTCGCCTTATAGAGATCATTACTGGAATTGTTGTTTGAAGCAGGGGGCGGACATACTGAAAAAAAAAATATAAAATTGAGATTACATCTTTAATAAAATTAATAGGTTTACATATTTGGGTATAAAGTAGGTGATTATTAAAAACATATTATTAAAAAAAATATTCATGCTGTCATTCGTTCAATCGTGAGTAGCCACCGCCAATAATGTCAGGACGACAGCCCTTAAACTCCTGACGAGTCGCCTTTATAAATTTGCATAGGTGCTCCCATGCCTCAGTATCGTCATCTGTTTTATTTTTAATCGAAATGATCGCTTGGCGCCATCTGTTTATAGGCTGAACGGTTCGAATTTCATCGCTCTTATACACTTTGAGCTCTATATAGTGCGATCCTTTTTTGTTAGAGTCGGATTGGCGCGAAAATCCATTCGCTATCCTTTTAATGAACTGCGAAGTAATTATGGTTGTATTTTTACCGAGCGACTGATCGTGAATTTCTTCATCGTCGCTATCGCTCCCGAAAACGTCTTTCGCAGAGAGCCTCTGCGATGCTGAACTGGACTGTTGAGGCTTAGTTTTCTTCGGCGTAGATTCGGGAGGAGGTGCCGGACTTGAGCTGGTGTGCCGAGGCTTGGTTTTCTTTGTTGTTGACTCGGCGTTGCGAGCAGGTGAGGGTGCTCGGCGTTTCTTCTCACGTGATTTGCCCGCACTTTGCACTCCATCTTCGAAATTAAGAAAATTAAGATATAATACATTGCTGTGATTCAGTTTTCTTACCGCGTTACAATAATTCATGAAATGATTCCATGCCTCCGTATTGCAGCTGGTTCTATTTTTAATAATTATATCTCCTCGAGGTAATCTATTCGCACATGGAAGTTGTTCAATGCTGCTTGACATGAAAACACGTAGTACTATATAATATGTTCCGGATTTTGATTTATTAATTAGTCTGGCATAAGCTTTAGATATTTTCACAATGAATTACGAATAGAGCAGTTTTAAATGATTACCGTTCTGATTTGAAGCCTCATCCTCACTATCTGTCCCGAACATTTCGTACGCCGATTGTTTGCTCGCCTGGACCGGTGCGACGGTGGCATGATGCTTCCGCTTCTTAGATGTCGAAGGATGCGCTGAAGAAGTAGGATGCATCTTCTTTTCTTTTGAGGCAAGCGTTGGCGCTGGAACCTCCGCACTTGAATCGTCGCTAGACGACTCTGAAAGGCGAGATGATTCAATTCGCTTAGACCTGTTAACAAAAATATAAATTATTAAAGCGATGTGAACAATATTAAAAGAAGTTAAGCGAATTTACTTGCCATGTGTTCAATTGAATTACACTCAGGTGTGAAGGATCTATATTTTTCAAGTAAAATGAGTCTTTTTAATTGCTCTTAGGCTTTAGTTTTTAAAGGCAAATGGAAAGTTAAAAAGTGCACAAGATTAATATTAAAACAATGGGAAACTTACATTTTGTTGTAGCGTGTCGGTGTTTGAGTTCCGGTTTGTAGATAGCGAGATAGCTCTGGATTCAGACTGTGACATCCCTGCGCTTCATCTCGACTTAAATACACGATAATTTACGCGCACTTTTTCCAAATAAGTGTAGCTACATAAAGGTAAATGCTGGGTAAGATATTCTGGAGATCGAAGTCCAGAAATGCATAAACGCATATGGACATCAACGCCTGCGTAAACGAACATGCGCTAGCGGGTCAGCACGTGTGAGCTCTACCAGCTTTCATTTAAGGTTGCGATTATGGAGCCTAATGACTGAGGCATAGCGTCGAATTTGTATGATTTTTTTTATTCATATTAAAACTTAAGGCAGGTTTCATAGCTCCCGAATGTGCTTAAAGCACAACTTCTGATAGGATCTTGGATTTTAATCGTATAGAAGGTAAAATATAAAATAACATAAACACCGGCTGTCGTAAATTTCTTTTTGGTCTGGATGAGCGCATATTGAAAATATTATAAATAAGAAAAAAAAAGAGGTGCGGGACTATTAGTATCTTCAGAGAATCATAGCAAGCAGTACAGTTATGTCGGTAAGTGTCTGAATTATAGCTGTTAACTAAATTTCTATGTCATAGAAATAAAAAGAATCTATATAATATTGCATAGGTTCCAGAATTAATTAAAACGTTTATTTGCAGGACACCGAAGACCTCTTCAACTTCGTACCCCATGATCCAGCCATTATTCAGAGGTCGGGGCCAAAAACTCTAGTTCTCGACGCGGCTGCTTCTCGCAAGAGGTCAAGAAATGAGCCAGTAGTGCTCTCTTACATCAAGAAACCTGTTAAGCGTGCAACAAAAGTAATTAAAATAGAACTTTATGATGCTGAAAAGTCTATGGATTCAATGTGTGACTGCCAAGCAGATATGTGTGTTCAATATGCTGTGAAAGGTGTATTATTTGACGAAATCTATAGTGGCACTATGGATATTATAAGTAAAATTCAGGATAAGCTAGATGCTAAATTATAAAAAATATATCTAATCTGAATTTGTACTCTAATGGAAATAAGGCTAAGTTTTACTTAAATGTTCATATCCTTTTACATATATAGTATGGAATAAATATTAAAAATCGTGAAATAATGTTTTTATATATTCCTTCGTAACACTCATTAAGGTAACTGCCATCGAATATAATTAAAGCATAGCTAGCGAGATGACACTGCCTTTATCACAGTTCATGGATGGATTATGCTTACTCGGAGTTATGAGCCGTCAATGTGAAGGAGTCTGATAACAATTAATTCGATCGAGTGACATAATTTAATTTACGATTCTTTAATAGCAACCTTAATGACAAGATGTGTTCCCTTATTTAAATAAAGGAAAAACATCGGAAATTCATTAAAACATAAAAGTTCGTGGCCGGTACCGCACGTCGAGATTAAAATGTCGGTAAGTATTTAAACATCTCTATATTGAAATTAAGGGTGTTACCATCTTTACTGATATCTGTTTTATTTTATTTTTTCAAGATTTCAAGTCATGCTCGTTCGTCGTCGGCAAATGTTTCCAATTACTTGAATGCTGAGGATGCAAGAGCTCGTGATGGTGTCGACATTCCGCCAAGCGAAACCTGGATCAAAACGAATGAGGTTTCCTCGTTTTATCGAACCAGCTCCCGTGGATCAAAAGTAATTCGAATTGAAATATATGACGCCGATCAGTTTCGTAATGCGGAAAATTCAATCTGCACATGTAATGCAAAAATCTGTGCCCAACACGTGGCCGAAAGTATATATTCAGATGATGTATACATTCGAGTCAGAAATCTATTGAAAACAATGAATACATACAAATCGCTATAAATAATAAATGCTGACTATGATCACAAATTTTGGTTTTATTTCTTACTCATAGATATTTCCAGGTAAATAGTATTCTTAACTTGAAGACGAATGAATAGTTGAAAGTTAAATGGCATACTAAAACTTAATAGTTACCTGGTCAACACATAAATTGGATGAATAGATAAAGTATAATAGTTGACGATTTAAAATGAATAGATGAACAGTTGAATGAATAGATAAAATTGAATAGATGACTCATAGAATTGAATAGATGAACGGTTGAATGAATAGATAAAAAGGTTGAATAGTTAAAATTGAATAGATGACAGTTAGAAATTGGGGGCTTTCAGATTCGAAGAATCTGAAACCCCCAATTTCTAACTACTCAGACACAACTCACACAAAAACAATAATGACGCTTGACTGACAGTTAATACACATATATAATATGTTAAAAAACTAAATGTCATTCAAAATCTGACATAATGGAATAGACTTATGCAAAGTGCTGTAGAGCGACAGAGAGCACAACACTTAAATCATTCATCATTTATTCTATCACATTTGATCGCATATGAATAGAGTCAATGAATGTTACATTAACCTTGGGTTAGTTAACTCGGACTCAATTTCTATTGGTGCAACGAAAAGTATGAGTTAAAAATTTAACATTTTAACCCTAAATTAGTAAACCCTGAGTTACATATTTAACTCCAAGTTTTGGTGCAAGTGGGCCTTAGAATCTACGATCACATTGATGAAAATTTATTAAACTTACCTCTTCCCGAGCGTCGTGCTATCCTGGCCACGTGAACTGACACTGACGCAAAGTTTTTTTGTCCATTGAATCCAAAATGCAGGCTCCGTCATTAACAACATTTTAACCAATCAGGTCCAAGTAGTAAAATTGCCCAATGAAAGCAGTTGACAAAACTAGGCGCGAAATTCGAATTTGTGATTTTTAGTTGTCACTGGGCAGAATAACGATCTTAATATTTTTAAGCATGGGCAGGACGTGTTTAGTATATTTTGTCATTTTAAAAAGACAATGGGCAGGACGAGGATACAACGACGGAATATAAAGCAAAAAAAACGAAACCTCTTTCTAAAACATAACTTATCAAAAGCTTATGCTAAAATAAAACGTTTTATAATCACCAGTCGAAATGGCACTTAATTATTTTCATAAACGTACTTGGCATTTTGAGATTAATTTTAGTACACTTATTTAAATTCTCTAAGATCAATATAATCTTTTTGAAATATATAATCTTTAGGGTCGGGAAGATAATCAATTATCTCATCTGCGTTAATAATTGATGGGTCATTTTCAATAATACGAAAGATGTTTTTACTTTTATTTAGTGAATGAAAACCTTGCACCACAGTTTTGCCTTGTATCACATTTTCTATCATGCATACATATTGAAATAATTTCCCTTAGAGGAACAAAATTTGGCCAAAATGAAGTTTCCTTCTTTTGGATTTGCTTGTATTAGCGCCAAAATCTGTAGAAGTGGAACAACCTGTTGGTTTTTCGAAATCAATATCCAAATCAACAAGATTATCCTTATATTCTGCTGCAAGGTTTTGGTCATGTATTATGCATTCGGACCTCTAGTTTCAGTAGTTCGGTGGATTAGTCCGGGACCGAACTAGTGCCACATTTTTTTTCCCATTAGTTCGGCTCTGACGTCAAACCGAACTACTGGGAACCTATAGTTTCACTAGTTCGGTTGCTTAGTCCGGGGCCGAACTAGTGACACATTTTTTTCCCATTAGTTCTGTTAGCACGTCAAACCGAACTACAGAGAATGAAAACGACTCACAAGTACGGTTAAGGATGCAGCTAAACAAAAACCAATTATTTTTTCATTACATTTTTTTTAAATAATAAAACAAAATTTAAATAACTTCTTCGTATTACATTTAGACACAAGTTTAAAGCCAAAAGGAACTAGCGACGCAGCAGCCGTGTGTTATATTTATATTACACGAACCATTGGTACTTATATGTATTAAAACCCCTTAAATGAACTAGAACCCGAAATTTCATATACTTACTGGATGATCAATCCAAATGGGTCAGTAGAGAGAAGTCAGAAACTATGAAAGATGTGTTCTTACTTCTTAGGAACCATGGCGTCGATTTTAAATTAAATAATAAAGGTATAAAAGAAAAGGTTTGTTTCACTGTCAGAAATTGAAATTTTGACCAAGAATGTATGTAACGTGGTCCAAAAAAAATCTTTTTCGATGATTCAAACAAGACATTTCATTAAAAATGTGTTCCATGTGACTTATGATTCGCATCATCTAATTCGAAAAAACTTGCTGAATGTATAACTTTATTTACAAAGATTTTGACCAGGTTCGATTCCCTGTTGTCTGAGGGTAAAAAAATATCAAAAATATCTTTAATGCCATTATTATTAAGTCTAAAATCGACGCCAATATTATAGGCACACCCATAGGGGCAATCATACAGCGTAAATGCAGAAAGATAAATAATTTCATATATACCTATTATTTACTTTTGAGTAATGAATAATAATACAATCGGTACCAAAAATCACACCAAAATCTTAATGCTTTTGTCGGCGAAGTTGGCAACCACGCTTATTCTTAATATTGAACTTGGCTGACTTGGTGAGATTTATGTTTACATTCATATAATATTATGTTTAACTTCTTTGTCTTGTAGCTAGGCATACTTTTTTACCACACCCATAAAATTTTGCCACAGTTTCTTAAATATATGTTCTGGAGTATTTAATAGAAGTTTGCGGAGGTTTGTTTCCGGTATAGTTTTGCAAACAATGCAATTTCCAATATTATCTGTAAGTAATGAGTAGGTTAAATAACCTAGGTACTGTTAATCTTATTCCAATAATAATATTTTTATTATGAAATACAAAATTACCCTTAATTACCACCGTTGATATATATTTGGACCAAATATGAACTATCTCGTCCCAACATTCGTCTATTTCATATGTATAAATTTTTTTAAGCATGTAACGTAGTGCAAGTTCATGCACATTCGTTTCGCATAAACATAACTTAAATGTCTTGTTTTCTGTAAACAAAGAATAAGTAAATTTAAAAGGTACCTGACACGAGTAGTACAGGTATGAGTTAAACTGCCAGTTCTGTTTAATCACCATGTTATCTACTCTCTGGCATTTGACTATAATTATATCGGTTTTACGAATCGATAGGCTCTATAAACAGAAGTCTTTGATTATGTTGTAGTTTTTATGATTTGATGGAATTGATGGAATAAAAATACTGCACACTTATACAAATCAGTAATTACACATGAAAAACGCAATTCTGCCTTCGGTATCGGGCAGCTGGTTAATATAAAAATTAATATGCTAAGCATACAAAACCCTCCTACACGTTACCTTTAAGTTCATTCTTAGCTTTGTATAAAATCGAATAGAAACGAAACTCGTTCTTTGTTAATATAGTTGACATTCTTGTTTATTTGAATTTAATACTATAATTCCCAATGTCCTAATCCAGCAAACGCTATGATGAAGTCCTAGTGTGTCATTATTCATTATATTGTCAAAATAGTTTTGATAGCGAACTCTTTTCTGGCAAATGTTACAAAATAAATAAGGTTTGTCTCGAAATGGTTTACCAGCTAAGGACCGAAAAAAGGTACGATATAAAATGATAATTAAGAAACATTTAATGCCAATGAGGAAATACTAACCTGGTTTAAAAATAAAATAGATTCTTCAAAAAACACCTGTTTCAAATTTAAGATGCAGTATACAAAGCAATTTTGTATAAATATATTTCCACTGAAATTTGTTTGCATACAAGTTGTAATTTACAATTTTCGATAAATGTATCCCGTTCTACATCTATATTACTCCTCTTCTTCAATGCCTTTTTTCCAAATTTGTTGAATTGCTGTACACTAAAATGTGCTAAATTATCATCATCATTCAATACGTGTAGTATCAGCAGCATTGTTGGGTGTTTATTAATAAGCGAGTTAATTTTAAAATTCCACCCTTCAACTATATTATTTGTTCGATGCTGCTCCGAGAATATATTCCACGTCTCAATAAAATTTGATCTCATCCAGAATTTTTGAAAATACACTCTAAATTTGTTTAGTTTGGCATCCGAAGCTGATAACATTTCCGTAGACACGTATTGCCAGCCACGATTAACATCGTATATGGGCAACAACGCTAAGACACTGCACAAGTTAACAAAATACTTGTGATGTTTTGCTTTCAGACATAGTTTTTTGGCCTTACGACTCAAGCAGTTGCGGAAATGAAAATAACAACCCTTAATATTTATATTATCGAACATTTTCGAAAGAGTTTTGATTACTGCCATTTCATAATCTAAATGAACAACCTCTGGTTCCCATTCTGAGATTTGGCTTTTAATTAATTGAAACATAATTGTATACGCTTTTTCACTTTTGTGCGACATGAAAATGTACAAAGCGGTTTGACATTTATTGTTTCAATGTCGCTTCCCATGTCGCCGTGGATGGTGTACAATTGGCAGAAAGGGGTTGGAGATGACTTAAATGTCCCATCCATAAAACATTGCTTTACAGTTTTCATTACTATTTGCGACTTTTTGCTGCAATAAATTATCATTTTCATCTCACCATCGTAAAAATCGGCTAAAATGTTCTCTTGAAATTTAGATGGAATTTGAACCTCGGATAAGACGCTAGTACGTATTTTATCGACTTGAGCTAGGGCATTAATTTTTCGATAAATGCTTGATTTCTTTTGGGTAAAGGTTGGGATCGGCTTAGAGCTTGCCATATGTAATCCTTTATCCGTTAATTCGAGTAAACACTGCCGGTAAACCCTAGGAGCAGGTTCCTTTCCTTGCGCAGCTTTTTCGACATAATTGTTGACTATAATGTCAATATCATTTTGAGTTTCATCTGCAGTACAACTGCTGCTATGACCGCCAACACTTTCAATGATTTCTTCATTCTGTAATAGACAGATACCTACTCAAAATTTTGGCTCAAAACTCTTCATTATATTTAATATATTATAACTACTTTCGCGAAAAGCTTAATAATTTAAATTGTACTTACGTCAGACAATACTATTAATCCCTTACATTTTATACTTTTATAATTTTTACATCTCCAGTAAGTTTTTTTTTTCTTTACGTATGTGGTATTACGATAATATTGATGACCCGCGTGAAGTAGAACTCTACCACGTCCACGTTTGATAAATTTAAAATTCATTGCGGATGCGGAGCTGGCGAAGTCGTCGTTTTGAGACATATTTCTAGCCAATGCAATCAAAATAATGATTAATATAGGAATATGTCATCCATGACGGATATGAATACTTGACAGTTATCTATTTATAAGTGGCCAATACAACTATGTATCTAACTACTTAGTCAGAAAAAGATTTGATTTCTAGAAATCTTTCAGAATTTTTGACGTGATAACGTCTTATAAATTGCTGACCGGCCCGACAGAATTAAAGTTGCACATCATTAACCGAACTATACAATACTTCCCAATAGTTCGGTTCTACGTGATAGCCGAACTAATGGGAAAAAAAATGA
Source organism: Apotomis capreana (assembly GCA_947623375.1). Classification (NCBI taxonomy): domain Eukaryota; kingdom Metazoa; phylum Arthropoda; class Insecta; order Lepidoptera; family Tortricidae; genus Apotomis; species Apotomis capreana. Next base: position 10,280,245 of record OX392509.1, on the reverse strand, counting down.
GTCAGTAGTTCGGCCCCGGACTAAGCAACCGAACTAGTGAAACTATAGGTTCCCAGTAGTTCGGTTTGACGTCAGAGCCGAACTAATGGGAAAAAAAATGTGGCACTAGTTCGGTCCCGGACTAATCCACCGAACTACTGAAACTAGAGGCATTCGGAAACGCTTTGCATTTTATTTACCATTTCTGTCTCACTAAGAGCTACATATGAACAAAAAGGATCAGTGTCTACTTCATACTCCTGTTGCTTGAAGACTTTATTTTGACGTCTCTTTTTTATAACTTTTGACCCTTTATCTACCCGTTCTTTTTCATTTTTATTTTGTTTTTTGTCATTCTGGAATGTTGATGTTCTTTCTTTCATTTTTCTTAATCTCTTCTACACGTTTTTTTTTTCAGGTACATACCTGTACCAAGTCTATATCCAAAGTGGATTTCCTCTCTTTTGGAGTTTGTTTCGAAAGACGTGCTGGGTTTGAGTTTCCTTTGGATGTACTTGCGCCAACGTCTGTAGAAATGGAACAAACTGTGGGTTTTTCGAAGTCCATATACATCTCAAGCACATTATTTTAATGTTCTGCTTCAGAGCTTTGGTCACGCATCATCTGTTCACAAAAGCTTTGCATATTATCTTCCATTTCTGTCTCACTAAGAGATACACAGGAACAAGACGAATCACTGTCTAGTTCGTAGTCCTGTTGCTTGGAGACTTTTCTTTGACGTGTCTTTTTGATTACTTTAGATTTTTTGTCTACTTGTTCTTTTTCTCTTTTATTTTGTTTTTTGTTCTTGTTCGAGATGGTTTTTCTTTTATTTTTCTTTAATTTACTTAGCTGTTTCCTGGTTTCTTGTTCTATTATTTTCTTATCTTTCTCTTCTTTTTCTTTTTTCATTCGATCTATTACGTCTTTGTATGTCAAAACTTCGGCGTTGCTGTTAGTAACACGCTTTTTTGAGTTTTAGGGAGATCGCTTTTAGATATAGTTTTAAGCAATAGTTCCTCAAATGCAACAACGGGCTCGATTTGCAATCTAAAATGTTGAGAACTGATAGTTGATAGAACTGATAAAAACCTCGAATTGTGCACATCAGTATTTGTTAATTTTCATATAAAATTTGGTGGGGTAATTTCAACTACCAAATAGTCGAAATTTGCCGACATCTCAATTTAAGTGGGGTTATTTTAACTGTCGCCACAATACAAATACAACATAAACTATATCATAAGTAACATACGAACATGAAATAGACTATAAATATGCGACTTACCTTTGAAAAACTTGTCAAAACACATTAAAAACCACTATTTTGTGAAAAAATTTAAAGAGCCAACTCGCACGTGCACACAGTAAATTTCGTCGAAAACAATATGGCCGCGTAGATCAGAGAGCATTCGTTCTATCGACGCCATCTATCGTGAAATTATGAAAGTGCTTTCCGCTATCCGGACATAGATGGCACTTGTAGTCCATGGAAATGGTACATTTTGCCTTGCATTAAATCGGGTAGTTCTGATTTTTTTATATGTTCTATATGAGGAAGTGGTTATGGCAAATCCAAGTTTTCGACCTCGGGAACCCTCCGGATCATTGTGAAATTCTTAAAAAACCATGCATTTTTCGGTGTTTTTTCAGTTTCCACCAATTTTTACCACGAGGGACCTATTTTACCGCAAATATCACTATGTAAACTTTAAAGAAGACTAAATTTTCAACAAATTATGTTAAAGTGAGAGAGCGATAAATCAAATAGTTTGTAAGATGCAAGCGTTCAAAAATTAGCCAAACTTCGAAAAATATATATTTTTAGACGTTTTTTTAAGTTTTCGGGAACGAGGTCAACTAAGGACCCATTTTACGTTGTCCATATATTTTATTAAAGTACACACCATCCGCAAAATACATGAGACTAATTTGGTCTATTAAGACTCGATAGTTCTTTAGATACAGCTGTGTGAAGTTGCTGAGGGGAGTAAACAAGATAATAGAAGGGTTTGTAAAATGAAGTGCGACGTATGAAATAAGCATTATAATTTACAGAAACACAGTAATAATAACAATTATTAGTCTTTTTTGTACATCTTTGATGGACCAGGCTGATCTTCCAGATCTACAGCACTTCTTTTGTGGAGGGCTTACTCCGTTAGCATTTCTTCATCGACCGGCTCAGGCCGCTCGAAACCGCCATCCAATGATGGGTCGTCGATGAATTGTTCGTCAATGTCGTCACATATCAAGTCAGGCTTGTTTTAGCAATATTGATCGCTGCAGTGGTTGCAAACAGCCGAGCATTTGAGGCCAGATTTTCTGCAACTACAAGTTGTATTACCAACTTTTTTTGCAGTTGCAGGAAATCATTTTAAGCAGGGGTTGAGGAGCTGATGGCTTCTTCATCAGCTGAGGAATGAGGCCTCGAGTGTGAGGCCTCATTCCTCAGATGTGAGTGAGAGGAATTAGAAAAAGCAGCGTTTTGTTTGAGGCGCGGCTGTTTTTTCAGTGTCGACAGAAACTTAATTTTTCCTTGGCAAAAAGTGCTGAAGTTGTATCACAATCACTGCAAGCGTGAAAGAACAGTGCCATTACAGGTTGTGCTTGGTGGATGAAGGAATCCGTCGAGTAGGTAAGAAGAAGATAACATCAGATGAGGACTTTGTTCCAACTCTACGAAGACGTCTCTTGGTGTTTTTTTCTAAAGCGTCAGATGCATACCCATCGAAAACCACAGTTATATGGGAGCCGTAGCGACTTTGCAAGTATTGGACATGACTGATGGAACCGATTTCCTCAAAATACACCACTAATTTGAAAAAACATTTTTAGGTCAATTTGTTAACATTTGAATAGCTGTATTTTAGAAACTATTTGGTCTAATGTAACCAAATTACTTTTATTTTATTGCAAATTTAGTGTACTTAAAAGTGTTCATAGTGATTTTTACTGTAACAAAAGCGTTTGGTGGAAATAACTAACAAAAAATGAAATAACACCGAAAAATTAATGGTTTTTCAAGAATTTCACAATGATCCGGTGGGTCTTCGAGGACGAAAAATTGGATTTATCATTACCATTTCACTGTAGGCAACATATACAAAAATCAGAACTACCCGATTTAATGCAAGGCAACCCCACTTTTAAAGCACGATTTCCATGTACTATTGAATAAATCGATACCTCCTACGTATACTGATGCAACTGACATTTTTACGATTTTCGTTTTTTTGCATATTTAGGATCAAAATAAATAAATAAAATAAATAAATAAATATTAAGGGACAATCTTACACAAATCGACCTAGTCCCATACTAAGCAAAGCTTGTACTATGGGTACTAGACGACGATATACATAATATATAAATACATACATAGATAACATCCATGACCCAAGAACAAATATTTGCACAAATATTTGCCCCGGCCGGGATTCGAACCCGGGACCGCCGACTCAGTAGGCAGGTGTCTACCAACCGAGCCAAACGCGTCGTCTAAAAATACTTATATCTACATGCTATAAACTTTTCATGACAAAATTACTGCTAGTTTTCGAAATATAGTGACGTATACTGATACAACTAACACCGTTTTGTATTTTAGAACATCGTATACTGAGATAAGTCACTTGTACCACTGTACGCAGTACACCTATCAAGTACAAGTGGCAGTTATCTCAGTATGCTTGCTCGTCATCGTTGCGGACGTAAGATGTCCCACTATGCGCGACGGACAGTCGATGCGGCCTACGTCTTTTCTACCTACTACGTATCAAATTAGGCTTACTTTTGGTTATGATACAGTTTTCTCCAATCAGTACCGATGATTGTTTGGAGTACAATAATAGCCATATGTCGCCATTACCTACAGTAAACCAGAGTCACCACTAGGGCTGCCATCAGACCGGGTTAACCTGGATTTGTCCTAGTTTGAAGCCGTCCGGGGTTTAATGTCAATAAAAAATAAAGCAATTTTTTTTTTTTATTTTATTAATGGGGGAAATCCAAGTTACGCCAAATGTCCGGGTTTTTAAGTCTGTCCGTATTCGGCGAATTTAGAGATGGCAGCTGCTTAGTTGGCACGACAGGCAATTGTAAAGTAAAATAGCAAAAACGATGTCGGTAACTTACGTGTAATTTAAAAAAATATTTGGATCAACGAACAAAGAAAGTAAAAATCTAATCATGAGTTTAAATAAAAAAATAAATACGGGAAAAACAAGCCAAGAAAACAAATAATAAACATATAAAACAAAAATTACGTTAAATTTTAGTGTCTGAACGGATTTTTTTTTAAAATAATAAATAAATTTTAAGGGACCATCTTAAACGAATCGACCCAGTGTCCCAAGCAAAGTAAAGCTTGTACTATGGCTACAAGATGACGATAATATATATACATACCTTATAAAGTACATGTAGAGATAACATCCATGACCAGGAATAAATATTCAAGTTCATCACACACATTTTTGCTGGCGGCTGTTTGAATTTGATTGAAATGTATAATTTGTACAAGGAGTCGTTTAATTCTACCAAATACGAAGCGCAAGCTTAGTCTGTTCGACAATACCGTGATATTTTCAGTCAAAATGTTAAGTTGAAGCTTGTCACATTTACGAGAATTTGAAAACACCTACTGAAAAACAAACATCCAAACACATTGGCACATGGAGGAAGGGGCTTGAAATAGATAGGAAAAAAAACTCAAACTTAACAAAAAAATGCGACTGCTGTATTCGACCTTCAAAAACCTTGTCATCTCCTCACGGTAATATAAGCATGTTTATTACAATAAAAACTTAAACTGTATAATTCACAGCATTTGGTTTGGGAATGCTACTTGTTAGGTACTGTTGACATGACTAAATCACAAATTATTTGACTTAATTAAATTAATACTTCAAGATGATGTAGATGAATTCAGGTTTTGGTCTGACAATTCTGATGGACAAAATAGGAACCGGAATCTACTATATATAAATATTAAAACAGTAATAATGTTGATAATACCGCTGTTACAAAGACAAAAACACCATTCCCTAAATGCGGGCTGTGATTTTAATTACCTTTTAAATAAACGTAATTTTAGAGTAAATTTGCTTTATTTATTGTCTTTCAAACGTAATTTGCTTAAATATCCTAAATACCAACCTCTGAACTTACTATATTGGACATAACATACAAAATAACCTTAACAGTATACTGGTACATAACGGAATGATTCAGGCGTATACTGGTACAAGTGACAAATCAGATGAAACTAACCGATCAGATCCATCCAAACACGAGCTATGAGTTTGTTTATATATCTAATAAATGATACATGTCCATAATAGGCATAATAATAATATAATTATCCGTATTCATCTAATCATAGTTTACGACGTTTACTGGATCAAGTGGTAGTTGTATCAGTATACCAAAAACTTAGAACTAGTAAATTTCACGTATACTGGTATAACTACCTTTTTTACTAAAAGTACAATTAATTTTGAAATAGTAAATATGTAGATTTAAGGAAAATATATTCATTAAAAGTATTTGAAATTTTCATTACATTATTTCAACGTATGAGTTAGTTATGGCACTTCATACCTTTGAACAGCCGTCCTGTAAAATCGTGATTTTGCACTTGTATCAGTATACGTAGGAGGTATCAAAATGATGTAAAACACGGAAGATAATTCGATTAGTTGAAATTTCCTGCAGTTGAGATTGCCCCGCTGGACCTTGAAATGTTTATAAATTGACTTATTGAAGGATATCACATTGGACTCATATAAATGAAACAAAATGTTATTTAACTAGAACTACTTTTAATTCTGTCACATTAAAACTACGATAAAATCTAAGGGAACCTAGCCAGCGGAGAAGCATTACCGACTGGCCCTATGCAGGTTGTTATTATTAGGATTCTAAGCCTAATTTTGGTCGTTCACTCTCAACTTATTTAGACAGATAAAACTAAGAAAGATGCACTCAGCTGGAGAGCGATGAACCAGGCCGGCTACCCAGTGGCAAGCCAACACTGGAATCCACCGCACCTCACCGTCTGGGCGTTCAGGATAGTCGACCAGACGGGCCCGCGATGCTGGAGTGTTTCTCTCTCGGTTTTATTGCAACATTTTCCTTTGCATAAAAACCACGCGGCGTCCTCTGCGTGCGCTCGCTGTCAAAAAGGCCTGTGTTGCCAACCTCACAGGGCGCGTTCACGGAGCACGATTGCGTTCCAAAACGCGCATCATTACAACCTTATACATATAAATTAAATATAATTATGTACTAAGACTGCTAAGCATAACCCTTCCTCTTGGCATTGCCGCAGTTGGGTAAAATAAATTAATATTTTTGGAAGAGGATCAATAAGCATCAATAAGTGAAGAAGTTTTACCACTTCATAAATCCACAGAAGACATCTCTCATGAGGTTGAAATAGCTGTGAAAGAAGATTCGACTTCTGAGAGAATGAGATCAGAAAAAGCCTACAACACTTGTGGAACTCAAACATCAAATATTATGCGATTATTTTGCACGGATTTGCTACAGACTGATGATGATGCTGTTAACTATCATACAGGTCTAGAAACCTATGCAAAACTGTTACTGGTTTTTAGTACAGTTTTGCCAAAGGCAAATCAATTAAAATATAGGTGGAGTCAAGTAGTTGGACTGTCTGTTGAAGACACATTTATAATATTACTAATGAAACTGCATCGCAATAAACCAGATTTCGAATTAAGTAGAATGTTTGGTGTGAGTAAACCTGAAGTATCCAATATAATTGTGACATGGATAAATTTTGTGAGCGATTAGTGGAGTTTGATTGATATTTGGCCTAGTCGGGAACTGGTAAATTTTTATATGCCACAAAGCTTTCAAAGGCAATACCGTTCTGCTAGAGTTATAATAGATGGAACGGAAATACCCATACAAAAACCAAGCCAACCTGATGCCCAAAAAACCACTTTCAGTTCCTATAAGCATAAAAACACTGAAGTTTCTGGTTGGAGCTTCACCAGGTGGTCTTTTGACTTATTGTTCAGGAGCATTTGCTGGATCAGCCAGTGATCGGTAAATAGTAGAACGGAGTAATCTCTTAGAAATATGTGATGAAGGGGACAGTATAATGGCTGACAGAGGATTTAATGTACAAGATTTATTTGCTAGTAAGGGTGTTGGCATTAATATTCCTACCTTCTTAAAAGGAAAATCCCAGATTCCTGGAGTTTTATTAAAACTTGACCAAAAGTTAGCAAGTCAGAGAGTTCACATAGAGAGGCTCATAGGATTAACAAAAACATATAAAATATTAACCAGTGAACTCAATAAATTTTATGTGCCATTAGCATCAAAGATTTTCTTCATTTGTTTAATGCTTTGCAACTTTAGAGAAGGAATAATAAAGAAAAAAGTTTTATTTGTTTGGTTTTATTTACTCATTTCATGACAATCCTAGTATAAATATTTCCTAAGCACTTCCTGTTTGAAATATTTTTCATAAAAATTGTCTAATTTATTTAGCATTTCTTTGATAAAATGCTTTTCTCTGCTCACATAAACTACTTTCATTTCTTTATATGTGTAAATAACCAAATTACGGTACGACCGCCCTGTACAGTACATCTGTCCCTGTATTTGATAATAATAAGGTGTACTATGCTTTAGTGTCAAGATGTTGTCAATTTCGACCAAATATGGGACAGTTGTGCGCCTGATATCTTGATATCTACTGGCATATGGGCATTTAATTTCGATTACGGTCTCTGAACCTAGTAGCCCATCCGGGGAAGCACCTAAATATGGTCTTTCTTCGCTTATAAATAATCCGCATGGCTCTACTTCTAAATCATACATCACACAATATTGGTTCAGCGCTATTTTTTCATTTAATATACCGTGCTGGGTTTCTCTGGATTGGAATCCTTCTTTGTACATAATTTGCTGTGCATATTTTTCCATTGTTGTGGTTTTTAGGTGGCATATTGTATGAAAATTACTTGCAGTAATTCTGTGTTGGCGATGATGATGCCATTCAAAGCTTGACAATTGTTCCCTAGTCATTTGTTCAATTTGTTCAATGTCTGTTTTAGTCACATTCAATATTTTTAATTTTTTTAATATGTCGTCTTCCACATTTCTTCCTGTGTAATTATGATCTATTTGTATACCATAAGGGTTTGCTGGTTCATACAACTGTTTCATTGGCATAGTTGTATTTCCAAAGTTGAACACCAAATTTCTAACTCTGCTATTATAGTTTTCTTTGTTCAAGATTTGATACGATATGGTTCAAATAGAACATTAATAGAGCCTTTTGGGCAACTTTTCAGCTCTTACTGGTGTACCAGTGCAAAGGTTTTTTGGGACATGGAGTTGTTGCAATTTTTCCGTGCACACTTCATATTTTAATATATTTTTTTCTTTACTTATGTGCTCAACGCCAAGCAAAAGGACAGCAACATGTTTACAAACTGCATTTAGTCCGCTGCCAGCGGGACACTCGCAGTGAGTTTCAATAGGATTTCCAAATATGACAAGTTTAATGTCCACTTCATATTGCAATTTTTTCATTGTTTTCCGGCTAAATTCTTAAATGAAATGTGTCACTGCCAATAACTCAACTGCTGCTTTCATTTTTTTTCAGTGCTGAAATACAAATTATGAATTAACATTACTATAATATGGTTATTGAATACATGATATATAATTATTTAAATAAAGAATAGGTTACCAGTCTAAGTAATGTAGAATGGTATTACTATTAACATACGTACGTCTCGTTTGGTGGCACTTTCATTGAATCTTCATTGTCTCTAACTACATATAGAACTACCAATTGGTGAATATAATATAAAGATATCACACATACTTTTTTTTAGTTCTGGTTCATCATTCACTAACTCTAAATATTGCACATTACTTTTTTTCTTATCAAAATCTACAATCAGTTAATTTTTACAAGATATTGGGTATTTCACTTCCACTAACATTTTCACACATTCGTCCTGCACAACAACTCCATCTACTCTAGTGCACAGCCAAGGCTGTTCTTTGCTAACAATTGCCCCTAGTCTAATCACTACAGTTTTTTTTTTAATTTGGTATTCTTCCAATGCATGTTTTTCATTATTTGTACCATATCGAGTAGCTGCGCATTCAATGGATTTTGGAAATAGATTTTTTTGTGCAAGGCTCTCTACTGTTTTCGTTTTACGCACTTTTATATCATGTACATTAGTACTTGAGGAAATCCTTAATCTCCTTGCCGAGTGCCACGTTTCACACATTGATTGTTGAATGGTATCACAACATGATATCGAAATTTCTGTATCTTCCATCACAACATGCACTAGATAAAAGTAATATAACTTTGGTTGTATATAAAGTGCACTACTTTTGTAGACTGGGAACTCTTGTCTAAAAACATTAAAGTTTTTATCATTAAAGACATATCACACAATCTTCTCTTTGTAAATTAATAGCAGTCTGTTCGACTAAACGTTGGACAACATAGCTAACAGAAGTTTCTATATCTTCAGCATTACTTTTAGCAGCAGCTTCTAGGACACATTTTAAGGCACAATCTTCCTTCAAATCTGAGACGTCAAACTGAAAAGGTTCACACTTGTGTTTCTTTGCTGTGGGAAACATTTCATAGAAGTACTTTCCTTTAGAATATTTTTCCTTGGAAAATTGACGGGCACTTGGCTTAATTGTTGTTCTTGGCTGGTCGGAGTAAAATTGTTTTCATTATTTATAAAGTATATTAGTGCTGCAATGTGCTTGCATTTCCCACTCTTATTATATCCACTATCTCTTTATATCCACCTGCAGAAGCCACGGCTGTGTCCGAACTTGTAACAAATGAAGCATTGACATAATGGCTTGATACTTATATTATTTGACGTCCAACCATATATAGTCATATGTGCCATGGTCCGGTCGCCTAGAACCCGATAAAGTCACAGGAACAGTTGGAGTAGATGTAGAGGCTCCATATTGGGTTGCATAAATTTTAAAGCCATTATGTCGATGTGCATAACCACTTTTGTCATAATAGTTCTTGCGCATAAGGTGTATAGTCATTAATTGATCCGCATAAATTTTATGACCATAATGTTTTTACGCATAAGTAAGGAATGTCATTATAATTTTGGAGCATATCAACCTGAATGTTGAGTGTGGACTGTAGGATTATTAAATAATAACTCGAATTATGAAGATTAAAATCCCGCCAGGCAAGCGGGAGACCGCGATGTGGTCGCTTCGGAGTGTGAGTGCGCATCAACGCGCTTAAAATTAGGCCACGCCCTCCGAATTGCCTCTTGGGTATCGTTTATTGAATAAGAAACAATTACATATTTTATTTACAGACATAACACATAGTAAATATTGGTAAGTAAAAACAAAGGAAATAAAAACGTTTATCTTAGAACTAACACATAAACAATATAACATCAGGTAATAGGTAATTAAAAGGTAGAAACACTTATATTCTATATTATATACTAAGAGATCGACATACGTGACTTTATACATAGAATTGGGTTTTTTCCCACACTGAATCATAATCATTAATCGTCATAACGTTTTTATGCAATCGTGCATTGGCGCATAATACTGAATAACATAAATATTAATCCCAAAATATTTTTATATCAACATCATACTGCATTTCTGGCAGCAGTTCATTTCTGAGGGGGTCGCAGTTCTTTCAAACCTAACCTTCTTTTCTGGCCGATGTTCGTATTTATAGGTTCACAGTTCTAACCTAACCTAAAACCAAGAAGGTCAGTGTGGAGAAGGATTTCTTAATGCGTGGGGGGCTTGGCCCCCCCGTCCCCCTTTTTGATTTTCTGCTCATGTAAGTTTTGTTGTTCAAATGTTAAATTTGGTACATGTGATATAACTTATACTATATGATGTCTATTGCCATTAATTATGAAAGCCATAATTTATGCGTTGCTCTTCTTCGTACTATTAATTATTGTGACATTCAATAATATGATTTGAAATTTTGTGCCATACTAAATTATGCTTATGAAAAGTCTGCCAAACAACAATTATGACGTATAAAATGTTATGCAAATAACAATTTACGACAAATAACATGTATGAGAAAAGCCATTATGCGAAATGAGTTATGACAATCAAATGTATGACAAGAATTTTTATTCCACTAGAGGTGATCCCAGATGTAGAACCATCAGCGGGATTTTTCCTAGTGAATCTTTTAACTCCAATGATCTCGGCAGTGGATTTCAGGCTTGTTAATAATTCTTCTTTGGAAATTTCAGTTGGTGCTTTAACAATCAATACCTACACAAATGGGATTTTGGCTTGCCAACCGTGCTTGTCCAGGAGCTGAGTGATGAGCGAGAAATTATTCGCGTCTTTTTGCTTGAGAAGAAAACTTTGAGCATATAGTTACCAATAGGTATTGCTTAAACCAAGACACATTTTAATTACCCCCGTAGCTATCATCAGATCAATTTTGGTATTAACTGCACATAGACAGTAAAATTGGGTACTCTTTTTCGTCGTCTTCCGAGTAAATGTGAGTATAGTCTTTAAACAATCCTCTTTTGCCAGAAATGAAATTTGCCGCCATTTTATTAAGTTAAGTTTCACTATCTGGCTAACTAATTAAGTAATCAACAATGAAAATACTTTAAACAAAAACAAAACCCTTAGTGTTCGGGTTTATTCAACTCTAGTCGGGTGATTACGAACACCAAGTGGGGTAATTACGAATAAAGATGTGTACCTACTCTTTTAATCAGCCTTAATTACAACAAAGATCACATTTATAACCTGCAGATCTGAAGCCACTGGAAGCCTTTTCAAGATTACTGCACCGGTTAAAGGCATTGGTAAATAATTAGAAGAAGAAGAAGATACATTTATTTTGCAAACCAATTACATTTAAATTTTACATCTAAATATTACATTTTTTATATTAAATTTAACTTAAAATCTATACTTCTATAGTAATTCTGTGAGCTAAACGGTGTTCTGGTTGCAAAAATGGAGTCCATTCAGCATATGTCATAGCACTCTTGAGCACCACGACGCTGATCTTCCGTGGATCCAGTTCGGGATATGTGTAGAACAGCGTGCCGTGTATCTGTGGTGGTTTGTGTAAAAAGATGGATATGCAAATAATTAAACTATCTCATATTGTGTTATTGGCTTTCCAAATCGATCTGACATGTAATTTTCACATTCCTGATTGTATATGCACTTGAGAGGCCCAAAAAAAGTCAAATCTAAAGGTTGGAGCTTATGTGACGATTGTGGTGGTAAAGTCAGCATAATGATGCCATGATCTCTGCAATGTGTGTATGCAGCAAGAGTGATATGACTCTCACGATTGTCTAAAATCAGTAAAGTTGGATTTTCTTTCGAAGGCTTTGCATAAGCAATAAAGTGGTGTAACCAGTTAGTAAATAAACTTTCATTTATCCATCCTGAGTCTGATACAGCTCCAACCATGTTAGGATTACTGCCTTTTAAGAGTAGGGCATTCATCCGCTTCCTTTTAAAAATTAAAAAATGGGGGATGTATTGACCAGCTGCACTAAATGCACAAACAACTGTCTAATTTTTATTCCCACGGAAAAAATGTAAACAAAGTTACGTCACTGTCAAAGTGACATTTCAGGGGAACTCAAAGTACGGGCCAGCAAAAAAAGTAATATAATGGTGAAATATATTTGTTTAAACTTAAATCGTGATACATTATTATAACAAAACGAGACTTAATCGCAATCAAAAAGTGGTTATCGAACGTAACATCACGTTCAGAACTATGAGGTAATTAAATAATCACTTTTTCGACGTGATTTAGTCCCGTTTTGATATAATAAGGGTGAAATGCAGAAAATAACCACACACAAATCATCATTACTAGTTAAATAAAAAGTTGTAAAACGGAAAAAGCGCCATATTTTTCACATTTGACCCATAGTCATGAATGATTAATTCGCCCAAACTGTGATATTGAAAATTAAATTAGGGGAATCATACAAATTATAGAAATGAAATAGCCTTATGTGTTTTTAATTATTTTAATCTGATTCGCTTGCATTAGTTATATCAGTATTGCTGTCACTTTCACCTGATGATACAATAATTATAAATGATTTACTAACGTCAGTTAATTTATCGTCGAGCGCTAACATTTTTTCATCCTCTTTCTTTACATGCTCTATAGCTGCTGTCCAATTTTCACGAGTGACTTAGGGGAATCATACAAATTATAGAAATGAAATAGCCTTATGTGTTTTTAATTATTTTAATCTGATTCGCTTGCATTAGTTATATCAGTATTGCTGTCACTTTCACCTGATGATACAATAATTATAAATGATTTACTAACGTCAGTTAATTTATCGTCGAGCGCTAACATTTTTTCATCCTCTTTCTTTACATGCTCTATAGCTGCTGTCCAATTTTCACGAGTGACATTTTGCAATCCTTCCATAAATAATTTTTGGACAGCAGCAATTTTAAAATTCGTGTTATTTCTTGCGACATGCCCCTTTACCTGTGCCCGTATAAGCTCTATGGGATTGAGCTCGCAGTGGTAAGGAGGCAGTCGCAAGACTGTGACACCTCTTGCAGCTGCCATCGACAACCTTGGTTTCATATCTATCCTTAACCTTGCTAACTAATTCCAACAATGTTGCAATAACCATATTGAGAGTAAATTCAATATTTCGATCCTTCAACCACTTTTGTATATCAGCCTTTTTTGTTTTTGTATTTGGTGCTTTGGCTGCTTTCCGGTAAGGCGCGATATCTATAACAATAACTGAATTGTTTTTTACATTTGCCAAAATTTAGACAAACCACTCCTCAAAACACACAGCATTCATCTCTCATCTCGTGCCTTTCTTGGACTCAAACATCAGAAGCCCGCCTTGCAGAAATCCTTCTTCACTTTCTATGTGACTAATAATCAAACGCCTCCCTTTGCCTGTCGGAGACTTAAGGCCGGTTGTCAGGCCTTCCAAAAACGCTTGTCTGGGGTGATTAATTGTTCCATCAACCCAGGTTTTTGAAATGATAACTAGAGTTTGTTGTACAGTCCGACCAAAAAGAGTAGAAATTAAAAAGTGGAAATACTGTAGTGTCGTCCCCGTTCCCTTATATTGATTAGAAAGGGAGGACACTACAGTATTGCCACTTTTAAATTTCTACTAACCAACCAACGCTGGCAACCCCGGCCACAGTCAATAACGCACTAAGTGTCTTTATTTCAAATAAATAATGAGCGAGTCTATAAAAGTGTAATATTGTAATAATTTGGTGTATTGAGTGACGATAGTGTGTATAAAACGTTATCTCTAAAAATCTATGTGGGACAACAACGATAATGGAGGCGAAACGATTGGACGATTGGTGCATCATAAACGAACAATGAGCAAATAAACTTCAACTAAATTCAACAGTGTACTAAATCAGTGACTTACTTACGGCTACGTCAAAGTGTTAGCTACAAGAAACTATTATAAATACGTGTTATAATTAATAAGTTCACCGTTAAAAAATATAAATTCGTTATAGTCAACAGCATTGGACTAGCAGGAATGTAAACAAAGAACAGCTGACCAATCACATACATGGACATTACCCTAATTGACAGATAGATAATTATTGCCATATTCAAATTATTGCCATATTCAAATCATAAGAAGACTAGATGCTTCATTTACCTATCTCAACGCCATCTATGATAGTACATTGAAAGCTTGGTTAAGCGCCATCTAGCAACGATTGTCGGAACTACAATAAAAACTCGATAACATGTCGAAAACTAATGTGAAACCCACAACCGCTACCGCTACGGGCAGTGGCCGCAAGATGTCACCTCTACGCGTGATTTGTAATTAATGCAAGTCTTCAGTTGACATAAGAGATACACTTAAATGTTCAGTATGCAATAACAGGTATGAATTTGACTGTATTGGTGTTTCTGAAAAGCTACACAACCTTAAGGATGTCGATTCGCGGCAAAAATGGAAATGTAAATTATGTACTACAGAAACAAATCTGACTAAACAAATAACACAACAACAAATCATGGAGAAAGTTGGATCACCTAGGGTCCAACCGTCTTCTTCGTTGAGTACATGCAATATGGAATATAGGGTGTCCCCTTATCCGACACCGGATTACAACTGTATTACTACACGCAAGAAATACACAATTAACGTGCCTACAAAGAATTCATTTGATTCGTTGTCTGATTCGGAGGACATGGATATGGAATTCTCATCCCTCCCATATTCATCGCCTCGAGGCAAATTAAGCAGAAGCTGTCCAGAAATCTCCGAGAGTCTACATCTAAGATTAGAGTCTATGGAAGAGGAATTGACTGCTTTACGAGGAAAATTGCAAAGTTCAGAACGAGAGATTGAAAATTTGAATTCGGAGAATAATAAATTAAAGAAAATTATTAATGAATATTCAATAAAAATTAATAAACTTACACACATATGTGAATCTAACCCTAAGGACTAAACCAAAATTTAACCTATGACTATAAAATGTTTTATAAATGGTCCGGGGGTATAAATAACTATGGTATGAAGATTATATTCCAAGGTATAACTAAAATGTTGGAACATATACAAATTGATAACCAGACAACAACCAACACGGAAGAATGTATAAGTAAAACTGAAGAGTTTTTTCGTGAATAATCGAATTTGCATCATACACCAAAACATAGCCGGTTTAAGTAGTAAGGCTGAGCAACTTACAGTATGTCTAAATAATCTTCTTGATAAACAAAAAATAAGCATTGGTGTGCTTTGTATCACTGAACACAACTTCACAGCGAACTGCAAGGATACGATAAATATCGAAAATCATCGAATGGCAGCCTGTTTCATGAGGGATAAAAAACGAGGAGGAGCGTGCATCTTAGTCAAAGACGGCCACGTGTTCAAGGAACTCCAGGAAATAGCAGAGCAGTCGATCTGTGGAATATTCGAATGTTGTGCCATAGAATTAGTTAAGTATAAGCTAATAATAATATGCGTTTACAGAGTACCAAAGTCAAGAAAAAAATATTTAAAAGTATTTTTTGAAAGACTTCTATTAATTTTACATATGGTTAGTAGTAAAACATGACATAATATCGTACTATGTGGAGATTTTAATATTAATACTTTGCAAAATAATAATGCCACTAAGGAATTAGTTAATTGTTTAAAATGTTATAATCTCCAGTTACAAGTCAAGCAAGCTACTAGAATTGCTAGTGGTACCTGTATAGACAATATAGCGCATAACATATAAAATTCATGTGAAACAAGTGTAATCGAGCTAGCCTTATCCGATCACATGGCACAATTGTTAAAAATACCTACAAAAAATAACCACATTGTAAACTCATGGCGAGTGGAAAAACGAGATTATTCAATCGAAAATCTTAAGAAATTTAGACATTGCATGGAAAAAATTTCCTTTCATGACATGATGTTTACAAATAAACCTAATGATGCTTTTAACGTATTTCACAGCACATTCAAACTGTATTATGATCTCTGTTTTCCGATCAATACAATTACTATTAAGACAACTAAACGGCCTACCTGGATTACACCGGGTATTAAAAAATGTAGCAAAATAAAGAGGAGACTCTTGTGGACATCGAGGTCCAAACCAACATTAGAAAATAAAAATAAACTGAAAAACTACTCAGTAAGATTTAAGGCTATCACTAAAATATCTCAACGTTTGCACAACACGAACGCAATACGAAGTGCTGACAATAAAACAAAAATGGCCTGGCGAATAATTAATAAGACAAAGCTTAATCGCCCTAAAGAATATATACAGAAACTTAAAGTAAATAACTCTGTTATATCTGATCCGAAAAGTATAGCTAATGCTTTTAATGACTATTTTATTAATAAAACATCACAATTAACCAATTCGTACAATTGTCATATTATTACCAGGGCAACATCCATGTTTATGTCACCAAGTACTCCTATGGATATATACAGAATTATAAAAGATTTAAAAAATAAAAAAAGTGTAGGACATGATGGAGTATCAACCAAAGTTATTAAATATGTTGCAGACTATCTCGCACCACATCTAAGCTATCTGATTAACCTTAGCATAAGTGAAGGTGTTTTTCCTGACATGCTGAAAACGGGTATCATAAAACCAATGCATAAGAAAGACGACAAGGAAGATATGAAATCCTATAGACCTGTTGCACTCTTGTCAGTATTCGCGAAAGTATTTGAAAAGTTTATTCATAAGCAATTGTACAATTATTTTGAAAACAAGAATTTACTGACAGCAGAACAACAAGGATTTCGTAAACATAGGTCAACAACTATGGCTATATTTAATCTACTTAGCACTATCACGAAAAACGTAGATAAAAGAAAGCCTGTTTGTAGTGTATTCATGGATATGACCCAGGCCTTCGATTATGTCGATCACAACATTCTCTTGAAGAAACTGAACGCTTATGGAGTAAGAGGAAATGTACTTCAGTTATTAGAATCTTATTTAGTTCATAGACGCCAATATGTAGAAATAACTAGATTAGACCCAAAGACTAGAAAAGAGAGTTTATTTTTATCTGAGAGTAGAATCATAAAATATGGCGTACCACAAGGTTCTGTGATTGGTCCATTACTTTTTATTATTTATATAAATGACTTGCCAAAAGTAGTAGATTACCCAATGACTTTGTTTGCAGATGACAGTACCGTAATTGTAGAGTGTAATGATAGATTGACATATAAAGATAATATAAACGATTCAATAAATGACATTATTTCCTGGCTAACAAATAACAACCTTAGAGTAAACTTATCGAAAACTAAGCTGATGCAATATGGTCAACGCAAGTCCAATATACCAAATATTAGTATTTCTTATCAAGGTAGTCAGCTAGAAGAAGTGGAAAGTATAAAGTTCTTAGGGGTTTATATTGATCAAGCTCTTAACTGGAAAAAACATGCTGAGGTGACGTGCTCAAAACTGGCTAAATCGTCTTATGCTCTGCATAAACTGAGGCAAATAGTGAACGTAGAGACTGTTTTGTCAGCATATCATGCACTAGTAGCGTCTTTATTAAGATATGGGGTGATATTTTGGGGAAATTGTACAGATCGGGATAGTATTTTTAGAAGCCAAAGGCGATGTATACGAGCTATGTTTGGCCTGAAACCGTTAGACAGCTGTAAGCCATACTTTGTAAAATATAGAATTTTGACATTTCCTTCAATTTATATTTATGAAGTAGCTGTATTTATTCACGGTAACCCCGATTTATTTCAGCGAGGAACTGTTGCAAACACTAATCTAAGACAACGTGACAGCACTAAACTACTATATCAACTTTCCAACACTGCTCTTCTGAGGAAAAATATTTTCGGTATTGCTTCTAAAATTTATAATAAGATACCTAAAGTGATACGAGATAACACAAGTACAAAATTTAAGCGTGAATTAATGAAATTGTTAGTAGATAAAGGATACTATAGCCTTAACGAATTTTTAAATGACAGTAGCTTTTAATTTAAGGGACTCTATGTAACATGATTCAATGAAGATTTAATATTATTGACTGTAAGACATCATTATTAATGTATATTTAGGTATAATTTCAATTTTAATTTTAACATTTTATGTGGCGAGCTCATGTGTCAAAGGCCAAGACTTATTTTGGGTTGCTGAACCAGCGCAGTTACTTAGTTATTTTATTTAGTTGTTTTATTAATTTTGTTTTGATAATCTCTATTTTTGTGAATTATAATTTGTACGCCGAAAGGCGAAACATGGAGGACATTTTATATCTAGCAATAACAACATTGTGTATATTTACTCATGTTTGACAAATAAATTATCTTTATCTTTATCTTTACTCTTTTTGGTCGGACTGTAAAGCACGATTCAAGTTAATACAGCTTTTCATTACTGATAAAAACTTTTAATGGTATCGGACATCTTTTAGTACATGTTAAGGTATTTAATAAAGGGTCTCTTTATTTTAGGTAGTGAGTAGTATCAAGAAAGTACCTACCAATAACAATTATCAATTAAATGAAATTAGAACACTGTATTTTATTAACAGTGATTTAATTTAGGCTAGTAGAATATTACATTATACGCAAAAGTAAAAAGTACACACCTTCATTAACCCATGTTTCATCTTAGTAATAAATATGCCTTCCCTCGTTTCTGAACTCTCTGATCTTCATTAAATAGCGTTGACGCCAAACAAAAATGTCTCGTCGTTCAATTAAATTACTTCTTCGCTTGCGGGAAGTATATTTGAATTGCAGGTGACACAGCACTTTCCGCAATGTGCTCATAGAGAAATGAGGCAAATCAGGGTCTTCACACAGTTATACACGTCACACACTTATCACAGAGATATATCAAAATTAGAATGAATAAAATAATGCCAAATATGACCTTGAAATTTCAAGTCACTTTTCGTATTTCTTTATTTTTGGCTTCTGAAGCCTCTTCGGTCATTTGACCAATTGGTATAATGCAGTTTTTTATTATTTCTGCTCCATGTACCAGGACTTTGTGTAGGGTTGCTGGCATGTAATACCAAGGGTATAAACTTATGTAAAGTTCCCGCGCTTCGTCACAATAACGTTGAAATTTTTGAGTGTCGTTCTCATACCCACTTGCCATGACTGCAAGTATGATTCCAAGCCGCAAAATTAGTTTTTCATCGATTCCAGTTATGGTAGCGGTTTTTAAGTAATCGTTAAAAAACCTTCTAGCCGTATTCCCGTCATTGCTGGTTCCAAATCCTGGTTTTACCTTGTCTATAATAAGACCAATGGATTTAAATTTCTTTTGCACTTCTTCTTTCCTTTTTCTGAACATTTCCTTTTTATTATTGCCTCGTACTTGCCATTCACATATTTCTAAACGATAATAAATGTTCAGTAAGCATTCCATTGTGCGTAAATACGCATGAAGGCAAGAAATCCCGAACCGGTAAAATTCGGATTTCTAGGAATCGTTTTGAGATTCATTTCCTTGGGACTGGCCTGACATATGAAGCATTTTTGAGACGATCTATTTTCTGAGCGCACATTACACACTTTGCCATCTATCATCGATATTAGAAGTTCGTGTTGAATCATAATATTGCTTCCATCTTTTATTTGCATTACAGTAGGCACTAACGCTGTAATTTGTTTTTTTATTTCGTCACATTCTTGCCGAATTAGATGTTCCGTTTCCTTTTTGTATATGAATTTCACAGGTCTGCAAAATCTAGGAGTCCCATATGATTTTCTTATCGGAGTCTCGAACTAGTCTCATTGGAACCAAGGAAACGATGAACATATTTTCAAAAGCCTTTTTATACAAACTGTGTCCGGACGACCCATCGCACCCCCATTTGTATATTAATGTGTTCTTATCGTTAGCATCAGATTGTATTAGAGCTTCACCAAGAATATCTTGACAAATTCTTGTTGCAGTATTATTCAACTGCCTGCAAGTTGACTTCAGCGTGTATGTCTGTCAAAATAATATTTTCAACAGAAGGATAACACCGCTTCTTCGCTTCTGAAACCTTGTCGTAGCATGGGTAAAGAGACAAACCTCTACTTTTAGCTCCTTGTTGGATATTTTTGTAACTATTTACATTAATATCGTTTGCAACACATTAACGACAAGGCTTCATCTGGAGTGTATGCCCGCTTTTCTTGCTTTTTAGTAATTCTTCTTCGAGCCGTTTTATATCCTGTGGCTCTTCTTGGCGAGGCTGTTGATACTTCCTGTATCAGATTCGCAGCATCCCTCTTTCCGCTAGCACGTACGCTTACTTGAGCTGCAAAGGCTATCTCTTCAGCGCTCCATTCCTTTAACAAAGCTTCAATCTTGCGTTTCTTTGTTTTGTGCGAACTATCTTCAAAGCTCTTTGATGGCCTGCCAATGCTTGAGTCTGGCTTTGGCGACTGCTCATAAAACATTGCGAAAACTAAATCTTCACTTAAGGCGACTCCGTACGTGGAATGGTGATTTTTAAAGTCCTAAGGCTCGTAATCTAGCCAACGGAAAAATCTGAAAAAAATATATGTTATTTTTGACTATTTCTTCTAAAAAATTATAGTTGGATTTTTTTTTTAAGCAATAATTACTATGGAAAAAATAACGTTGAAATAGGGTCGTTTTCAATTTTCAATTCCCTAAGGCTTCTAAACTACAAGTGATATTTACACCGCTCTTCCGCAAGAACATTGACAATTCATTGATCTTTAATCGTATTGTTTAAAAGTTAGTAAAATGGAAATTCGGTCTAATAAAGCATCAAAAAAACTGACTTTCCGCGAGCGCCGCCGTGCCCGGGCTGCGAGCTCAGTGTAAATCTAACCGTCGAAGGGGAAGGCTGTGTCACTTGCTCTCGCGATCCATCTAGTTACGGAAAATTGTTATAGTACCGGATCCCGCGGAGGTTCGATCTGTCTTCGTGCGTTTGAAGTGTATTTTAAGAGAGCGTAGTTCGTTTTTTCACACGACTACGCTATGCGCCATAACAAAAAGCACTAATTTTCATATAGAATTAAATTCAACTGTTTTTTTTTGTATTTAGGTATCTATTAATTTTAAGTACTTATAAAAAAAAATTGGAATTGCTTAGCATTCCCGAACACATTTAGATACTTAGATATTCTCAGTCATGGGCCCACACCAGACAGGATCCCCAGAAAATAACACTTTTGGTGTGGGTTTTAGGGCCCTTCTCTGTGTAATATTAGAGTACCTTAGGTATTTCGGTTAGTAAAAAAAATCTGATAATACAGATATTTAAGTATGATAACGTCTAATGGTCTTTATGAATTCAACCCTAAGAGATATGAATATCGTAATGCAGAACAAGTATTGTTCGTTTGAATACCATTGTAATATTTGGTAAAACGCTAATTTACGAATACAAATATTTATTGTAAGTATTCACATTCGTTGCGTCAGTAGTACAGTAGGTACATGGCATATGATATAAAAATACATTATCAAAAATTACAATAATTTTCTAGTCCAAGAAGGCAAGTGACAATTTTGGCATGAGGGCTTATTTATGTAAATATAGTCAGAATACATATTTGCATCAATAAATTTCCCACTTCATATTTAAATCTAAATGAACGTTAGTAATTATTGACATATCCACCGGGCCTAGCTAGACAAATACCTAGCCTGGCCATAAGTTCTGTTCCAATTGTTTACCGTTTATAAAATAAAAACCTGATTTTTATTACATATCTTTTAAAAGTCATATATTAATGATCAGATTACAGTTGAATTAATGAAAAAATATATAACTTTATTTAGACTCATCGTAATGCCCGGACTTGATTTTTGACTAATGCTCAGAATTTTTCTCTCTAAGTTTGCCAGAGGGCAATGAAACGATCTTGGATCAAATTAATCGATCGCGGAAGGAACGCCAAAACCCAAATAGCTTACGTAACCCAGACAACCGCTAAACTAAAGTAGAGCTGACACGTTTGCCGCATGTCAACCGATCTGCAGATATATATAATATTCTGTGGACCTACTTTTTAAATGAAGCATTTTATAATTATAAACAAAATCATGTTCTCTACATGTCGCTTTTGTTATTTTGTCTATTGATGGAATAATTTAAAATTTAGCATCGCTTACGCAAAATGGCTGTCAAAATAGAATTTGGTAAAATTATCTAAACGACACGTTTCCCGAGAAATTAGTCTGGTAAAATAGTATAATCTACATTTTACACAACTATCAACACAGTAAACAATATCTATGTGCATACGATGCTCATTTTATATAAACAATATCATGTTTTTTACATGTTGCTTTTGTTATTTTGTCTATTAATGGAATATTTTAGGATTTAGCGTCGCTTACGCAAAATGGTCGTCAAAATAGAATTTGGTAAAATTATCTAAACGACACGTTTCCCGAGAAATTAGTCAGGTAAAATAGTATGATCTATTACACAACAATCAACACAGATGTGCATGCTCATTTTATAGTCAGTTCAATCAATTCAAGATAAGCGACAGTAGTCGATCAAAGTCATATCAGGAAAAAAAATTGGGCAAGTGCGAGTCGGACTCGCGCACCGAAGGTTCCGTACAAACACTTTCATCCTTAAGTGGTTAAGTTAAGTTTGCACCTGGTATGTATAGCGCCCCAGACAAATGAGGTGCAAAGTTAACGCAACCAACCCGTTTGTTGTATGGGAGCCCCCCTTAAATATTTATTTTATTTTATTTTTAGTATTTGTTGTTATAGTGGCAATAGAAATACATCATCTGTAAAAATTTCAACTGTCTAGCTATCACCGTTCTTGAGATACAGCCTGGTGACAGACGGACGGACGGACGGACGGACGGACAGCGAAGTCTCAGTAATAGGGTCCCGTTTTTACCCTTTGGGTACGGAACCCTAAAAAAGGATAAGCGCCAATGGTTTCATAGTAGCAGGTAAATTTGGATAAACGCCAGTAGTTAAGATACGACAATCAGGTAATTTAATCTATGTTATTTTTTTTTATAGAATCTTATATCGATTCTGTTTAATAATGTGGAAATACCACATTTTTAATCATATGGAATCAAAGATTTAGTGTGATTGACGTAACGATATGATAGCTCAGTTGGGAGAGCACTACGCCGGAAACTTACGGTCGCAGGTTCGAGTCCTGCTTACATTGCAGTGGATCACATTCAATTTTTCTTTCATAATTTACCTTTATGTTAATTTTATCATAAAGACAGGTAAAATGCCTCAAACGACATTAAAATATATTTTACGATCAGGTAAAAACAGTTAACCAACAAGTGCAAGGTTAGTTGCAATAAAGAAAAATTATCGAAGTTGTTTGATCTGTTTTGACAAATAAGTAAAAAAGTTCTAAGGTTCATTATTATGCAAAAAACTTTTTATGTAATCTCCATTTTGCTAAGAAATACCTCAAAAATCAAGTCGTTTGGTAGAAAAAAAATGTAGAGAT
This sequence comes from Apotomis capreana, assembly GCA_947623375.1. Lineage (NCBI taxonomy): Eukaryota > Metazoa > Arthropoda > Insecta > Lepidoptera > Tortricidae > Apotomis > Apotomis capreana. The sequence goes on along the minus strand of OX392509.1, from coordinate 10,256,235 downwards.
TCTCTAAATCACCGACGGGTATAAGCGACACAAAAGTCGTCAGACAGATATATACGAGACCCAACCCATTCGATGCAGAAAAATCTGCCGATCCCAACAGTGTGTAAACTCGATATCCCCAAAAATGTCGCTTAGATAATTTCTCCTTTCCAGCATCGGTATATTTTGACACTCAAGTAAATTAACATTTATAGGGTATCCATTGACCTTGAACATTGAAATTTGGTAAAAAATATCGTCTAGTAAAATATCGTCAATATCAACAAATATAGGGAAAAATCTGAGAACATTACTAATGTAGTCATAAAAAACTATCACTGTTTATAAGTAAAGGACGTAAATCCGTTTTCCAACGGTAAAGTTGAGTTTGTCGCTCTATTATTTAAAGTTAATCTTTTCATTAGAGCAACATGACCCGGGGGATAAAGCTGTGCCTCCACTACTATGTTAAAATATCGGTTCATCCGCTGGGTCACGATATGATTTATTTATTAAAAAACCGTATTTTTTATTTCTGCATGATTTTACACGTATAATCAAGAATCTAGTCGGCATTTTAACTATTTTTGGTAGGTACCTACACATACAAAAGAAACTAAAAAGTATTTTTCGATTCGAGACTTCCAAATGGCTAATTTCACTTGTTTTTTTGGAAAATAGCTTTAACGCATTTTTTTATTTTATATTTACTGTAGTGGGTAAACAGATATTTAGTAATCCGCAATAATTATATCATTGTTTAAATGATTTATTTTACTTCGAGATGTTTCAATGCCTTTAAATAAAGTATAAGGTTTGTTGATCTTCAACTCACGCTCGGACTATGCAAGTGTATGAAGCAGCTTGGACGCCATTCAACGAGGTTATGAACGATGTATTGTTCCGGGGGCGCACGGTCGGCGGGGGGAATAACGTCAGGCTCCGCCCAGATCCTCAAGGACGTTGGGATTAGGAGTCGCCTTAACCATTCCTCGTAGGCATTTAAAAATTAGTCTATTCGTCTATGTTTTTTCAGCCACTTCACTCTAAATCTGTATCTTATAAATATAAGGTTGGCAACACAGGGAGGAACTGTCAGTGGTGATGGGATGTCAAGATATAATAAAAAGCATGTGCATTAAACCTCGAGTATTAATTAATTACTCCAAGAATCTCCGTTGAAAAACAGAGATACAACACTTTTCACATTCATTTTTCAAAAAGTCCTTAAGCTGCTTTTCGTCTTCTTTTTTTACAGCCAAATTAACAAATGTGGACTTCACAAACTCCACCATCTGCTCTAATCTGCATTTGGACGAAGTACTGCGCCAAAACTCGAATAACAACTTGCGTTGAATTTGAGCACCTGTGAAGAAAATTCAAAATAACTTTAAAATCGCACAAAATCGCATTACCTGGTAATGATTTTATTGAACGTTAATAATCACTGAATACATTAAATACTATATTGGTACATTACTACACTTGGCATTATACTTAACTACTAGGTAAAGTGAAAATTTGCATTATTTTCGGTTTCCTTTCATAGGTTATTTTACTAAGGTACTATTAACTGTATAAATTTATGTAAGTACATTTAAATCTTATTAAAATAATTATAATTACCTCCAGTTGACGAATCCATCACAAAAACGTACAGGAAAACACACACAACTTTATAATACGAGCGTAAACGATAGCGAAGTCGTACTGAGCGGGATCGGTCGGCTACCTGGACTGAAGAGTTACTTTGGCCTTTGTTATCACGGGACTCGCTGCAAAAAAACTGGTTTGGGGACTTTGGGGTATGGTATTAGTCGTAGGAAACGTTTAATGATCTTATTTGCTTATTATTATGCACGGAAGGAATATTTTAATTTTGTACTTTTGTCCACCTAGATTTGTCAAATCGTACACAGTGCGGCCGTGGGCAGTGTTTTTTTTTGTTTTGGCTGCAGGACTTGAACGTAACGTATTAAAGCATATGAGTACCTAGTTAGTACTTACTAAATAGTACATTCATGATAATTTTGCAATGTTCCTTCTTGGCTACGTCGATGAAATTTTACCTAATATGTGTCTAATCAGAAGTTGGTTCATATAAAAAAAAATGGTGTTTGTACCATGACCTAAACTTGTTATACATGGTTTTTCAAATTTAATTTTTATTTTATACAATAATTTAAATGGTTAGGAGGATCATTTTTTTACTTATAGCTTTTATCCACTAAAGATTTGTACAACATTTGAAATTCATCCCTTTTATAGTTTAGGAGAAAATAAAAAAGGATTGGAGTTTATCGAATATTTTCAACCCCCAGGGGGTAACAGAGGGATGAAACTTTGTGCAGGGTATTACCCCTTCAAAAGGCCAATGTGATTCGCACATAGCAACAGTCACATTTTCGGCGTGCTCCTGAGCTTTCGCTTTTAGTCCATTAGATGGACCTTGCGTGAACCTTTCTCAGCCAATACTTGTGGTTTTAGGTTTGACGATGAACTAACTGTAAGCCTGCACCTCTTTTCATCAATATTATATAGACGTACCGGATTTTCGTCTATGTTAAGGTCGTCATATATTTCCCGGATTGCTTCGAAGTGCTGTTCAACTATAGGCTTACCCAGCTTTTGAGCCCTAGCTGGATTCATAAATTGTAAACTCATCAGTAATGAATTCCGCCGAATGGAAAAGAGTAAAAAGAAGTGGTAGTTATCATCGGCAGGTCGTTGATACTTTGAAGAATATTATAGAGATGGACACAGAAGATACCGATACCGAAGTTGTTAGTCAGAAATCCAAAGATACTTCAATTGTTCAAAGGTATGATTAGAATTTTGGTAATTTTTGCCAAAAGTGATAAAATTTGTATAATACAAAAGAAATAATTTTAATTAGGTTATAATAAAATTGTAATGCGTGCAGCAAATTATTCAAAAAATAAGTTTAAGTATTTTGGTTAAAATATATTTTTACCTTTTTAGTTTAATTATTAAGACTGTTTGAAAATTTGAAGGCTGCGTGAAGTAAGGCTGATTAGTTTCCATAACCCTTAAATGATCACTCTATGATCCGGCATTATTTTTATAATGAAACTTCGAATTCTAGGTTCAGTTAGGGTATATTAAGAAAAAAAAACAAAAATATGTCATAAATGGTTTATTTTAAACGTCACTTTGTAGTGTTCACTTACCTTGGTAATTCCTTTAAGCGATGAAATTCGGGGCTCTCTTATATTATTCAATGCTCTGTTTATCTCTAGTACGTTGATCGTTCGGTAATATTAGCTTGCTTCGATACATTGGCTGAAACGTTCATCATTATTAAACTCTAGCTCACTGAAAAATCGATTTGACGCAAGCTGCTACTTACATTATTATTCTCTCCGCCTTTTTCTTATTCTATAACGATTCTGTAACGATTAATTCCATAAAATCACTAATTTAGCTTATTTAATTTGTTATGACATTTCTGTTTGAAAAAATGTCATAGCAACGTCTTGTCTTATAAAATTGTCCATTTCACGTAATTTTACTTCCAAAGCGGTGAGGTTGGATATATTTGAGCTAGGTCGTATTAACTTTATCGTTTGGCTGGATCCTTAGTACTTCATAAAATTCAAAATTCATATTTTTATCTATTCTGGAACCTTTTGTCAGCGAGCCTGATATAAAAGCGCTGCCATCAGTTCAAAATTCAGTCTTCTCGTGCCTCTCAACTAAAGAGGATCTCGAAATTGGTCTGTGCAGGGCCAAAGCTTGGCCCTGCACTTAAGAGAGACCCCTTTTCCTCTTTGGCTGTCCCCTACAAGACTACTGACTCGCTCGGACGCTGAAAGACCTTGTCTACTGCCACTACGGGAGCCCTGCCGGCTGCAAGAAGGAACCTATACGCCCTGCTGCTGTTGCGTATACGCCCTGCTGCTGTTGCGTATACGCCTTCCTGCTGCCACTGCGTTCACGTCATCCTGCTGCCACTGCGTATACGCCCTCCTGCTGCCACTGGGTTTACGCCATCCTGCTGCCACTGCGTATACGCCTACCTACTACCACTGTGATTACGTCCTCAACTGCGGTGACCTGCGACCACCTGTGCGACCACCTGCTGCGGACTCATACCAGGCTCCAAGGACATAGCCTCAACAGCGACCGCTCCGACATAGGACGACCAACCTCCCCTATACCTACTCTGTTATCCCACTGCCTTGGTGACTGCTGAGTGAAAATAAAGTACCCTGACCCTGAACTTATTGCTTTTCTCTTTCTACTTCTTTTCTCCTCTATATTTCTCTCTTTCACGTCTGTTAACCTGTCCTTCGACTCCTCGGAGGACCGGGTAACACGACAAATTATAAGTGACAGTGCCAACTTCACCTTACATAATGTGTAACATAAAGACGTCACACGAGACGGACATTGCCAACAACACATGAACATTAAATATAAAACAAAAACTCAAATAATTCTCTAAAAACAAAACATATCAAAGAATATCCATCGTTTGACATTACTAGTGAGATCAAATTACAATTTTAACTCCTATCAAGCTTTAAACATCGAGTAAACATAAAATACGGCCTCCGTAAACGCTTGGTGGTCCTAACGAAACTATAAACTATTTTTCCTTATGGTAACATAAAAACAATTCTTTTTTGGTGTAAAGCACAGCCTGATCTCGCACTTAGCGCACATGACTTTCGTTTTTCCAGTCTTTCACAGACGACATCTGCCTTGGGATGTGAACACAGGGAAGTGATCGTAGCAATCAAGGCGTGCATCATTGACAGGGTGTGGCTTTATAGGCTTAGGAATGGTAGCTACGTCAGCAGCAAGTGGCGCTCGTTTGATCCGTGACTTTCTGTCAGTTGTTATCAGTGACAGAGCAGCTTGTCTCCGAATTTTTTTCAGAGACAAGTTACTTTCTCATAGTTGTTGGCAGTCTCGACGATGCAACAACCAGCTGTTATTCAACGAAATATCCAATGTCTGAGAAAATATCGACAAGTACCATCGCCTCGTTTTCATGTGGATCCTGTATAAAGCGGTTAACATATCTGCAACTCCTCCCATGTGCGCATTATATACTTTAATGGCATTTGGACAGGACACGGCTACCTTTTTTTTCTCCGTCTTGTCATACCTCTCTATAGTCGTGACTAGATGTTGAGCACAAAACGAGCTGGCAATGTTTATGCATTGATTGTCAACCCATTTTGTTACGGCCAATCTTTTCTCATTGTCACATATGACTTCGTGTGCTCCTCGTCCTTTTTTTTCATGTCTTTATCACTAGTGGTACGACAATTTCGCAGTCGATCTTTTCTTATTGTGCCTAAAGATAATATTCCCATTTCATGGCGCAAGTAGTAAATCAATTCCAGAGATGTGAACCAGTTGTCAAAATAAACTGTACACAAAACCGGGTTTGATATAGTTTTGTACAAGCGGACAACTGTTTTACCGCCAATACCAAGGTAATCTTCCTCCCACTCCGTAAACCGAACATTCCGAAATGTGTCTGCGCCATCGTATCGAAAGAAGTCATACACCATGACGGTTTTACCTGCTCGGACTAGAAATTTAAACCCCCACTTATGAGGCTTCTTGGGGTTAGTACTGTTTTCTATTTCCTGCCTTTTTTCCTTTATATGGAATAATTATTTCGTCTATGGCAAGCGATCTCTCTTCCTCTACTTGCAGGCACCGTTGCCGCACATGTTCTATCACGGCTGACACTTTGTGGTAATTGTCAGTTTTGTCAACGTTCGTGTTATCACAAAAGTGTACATAACGCTTGATACATCTGTAGCGTTTAAGAGTCATGGCAGATGCGATAGGTTCAAATTCAAATCTGAGATCATTGCTCCAATAATCTACCACTGCTGGCATATTCACGATTCCCATAATAATTTCAATAACCAGCCAACTTTCAATTTATTTTTTAGTTACACATATAGACTTGCCGATTTCTTGAACCGAGTATAGATTTGTCATATCCACAATGAAATTAATGAGATCATCAGATAAGAAAGATTGTAAGTATCGCTGAGGCGACTTCAATTCAAACTGTTCTGCAAACTTGGGGTAAACATCAACTTCAACCGTGCCTGTATACTTTGTTTTTTTTAATGAGAAATCTGAATGTTTCATTTTACGCTTCCTTGTGTTGTGGGTATGGGTGCTAGAGGCATTGGCGATGACCCCGTGGTAGTACCTGGTCTGGTACGTCGTGTCCTTACGCCTGCTGTGAAGGAACCCGCGGAATTCATTACTGCTGGCAACACGGGAACTATAAATGGATGGGGGGATATGAGTCGACAGACCTGGTGTTAATGGACTAGCCACAAAAGACATCGATGGCGTTTCTGGTACACTAAAATATGTAGGTAAAGCGGGGCTGTCTTGGACGAGCGACTCATGCGCTAAGATTTCTTGTCTGCCATAGCAGCAAGACCATAGTCTTGGTGCGTTGTGGTCATGTCCTGGTCTGATTCATCACCGTCGTCGCTAAGCACGTCCAGGAGGTCAAACAATCCAGGTGATACACTTCTAGGCGAAGATGACCTGCTGCTGCAATCGTCTCTAAAAAACTCCCTGGCCAAGATTCTTCTCTCTTCGTCATCGTCCGACTCTAAATCGGAGTCTTCAGATGGAGGTGGTAGAAGAGCTATTATCCTCTTTGACCTCAATCGTTGCCCAGCCATATTACTGTAAAAAAGCAACTAATATTAACATTTCACCTTAATTATTCGTTCAAATAAGTTGGCAATGTCCGTTTCAAGTGACGCTTCTGAGGACCCCTAAATTCTAGTGGTCGTTGGCAATGTCCGTTACAAGTGACACAGCAAAAACACAATATTTAGTACTAATGGGCAGTCATTTTAAAGTCACATGTATTTTAACTTAAAAATAAGAATGAAATATTCGTATTTTTTTCACAATAATTACACTAAATGGTAGCTTAATTAGTGTTTTAACTAAATATTATATAAAATATGCATAAATTATTTTCTTGGGTTTAACTCTTGTATTCAACGGGCTCCTTTTCATTTTAATCATCAATCATTCGAAAGGTCTTTGAATGGAATAGTGTGACAGGTAAAGGATAGAGGAACGGTCACCAATGAAATTAGACGATTTGTGTTTTTAGTTTTTTTATTAATTTCATGTTTTTGTTTCCGCATCCGGAGAGTAGTAGCATCCGGATCCAAATTTAGCGGATATACGGATATCCAGATTAAAACCCCTATGTAGGCCCTTTGGTGGTCGGTTCCCGTATGGGCATATTGCGCGTGAATCTCGGATCTACTAATTTCCGGCAACATACAGTCCATATAAAATTTAACAATTTTTTCCTTTCATTTTAGTCTCCCAAAATTAATCATCCCTATCTATAATTTCAGTTTTCAGGGCCTCGTTGTCGTTTGACCAGACAGCAAACAAACATTGACATTTTTGTGTAACGTGCAACTGTCCCGGCACCTGAAAATACCAATTATGGGTTTTATTGATCTCCCAAGAACCGTTTTCTTTAATGGTCCAAAAAGTGACTTTCATTTTTTCTACAGCTTCTTGGATGCTTAATCTGTTTGCGGTTATTGGGCATTTCAGTTCCACATCATCCATTCAATCATATCATCACATTCATCACTTACTTTTCGCTGAAAAAATATCCAATATTAGCAGCATTTAGCACTAATTTTAAAGATAAATGAAGTAGGTATATGGAATGGACGCTGTTCACGCCGTTTACGCCGCCGCCGGCAATTTTAAGGGTTCACGCCGCCGATAAAAAGTGGGTTGGCGCACATGTCTAGTCACAACACAGTCGTTGACAATTTCGAAAAAAAATTCAAGGACTTCTTGGAAGATTTTAATAGATATTTTTGTAACTGCCCCTCTAGCAGAACCCGACCAAAAACACTTTACTAAAACTCGCGAGTTGGAGATTATCGAGGTTATTAATGGGTTTAACTCTTGTATTCAACGGGCTCCTTTTCATTTCGTTGCTCACTTTCGTAATTTGCGGTTCTTTGTTGGTGGGTAGTATGAGGTGGTGGGTAAGTTGGAAGCAATGCTGTCAATTTTTACTGAAATAGTTGCCAGGACTTCCATGATTTTCAGTTGGTTATCTATTATTTAAATTTGGTTATCTGATAATATTTTATGGTTCAATAAATTATTACTCTCATATTACATTTCTGCCACTTCTTCAGTTTGTTGTTGGACTTCTTCAATATGATTTTGATTTATAATGTTGTCTTCGGGAATATTGAGAACCACGAGGCAATTTTCTATTGGCTCTACATTTGTTATTTCATCGGCAGCGATTCACACTATAAAAAAAATTTGGAATCGTTAAATCTTTTTTTTAAACGAATAGACCCGCTCGAGAGCCTTTATACCGCAATGTCTACTATAAAACAAGCACAGTCATATGAATGCTAAATCTCCGAGAGCGGGTCATATAACTTAAGGTCTACCCACACTGCGTTTTTCGGTACGCGGTGACTCGAGAACCTTTATACCGCGTTGTCAAGACAAGACGTAAAACAGAGACATAAAACAAGCACTGCTAAATCTCCGTGAGCGGGTTATACACAAACAATCACAACAATGCACACAAGAACAATCACAAAATAAAATACTTAATCCGAAAAATGCCAAAATGATCGGAGCAGTGAAACGATACTCTGCTACGATACGGCTAGCGTCCATGCCACACGACGGAGATTGGATTCGGGCAGTGTGCACGCATCTTTGGACCCCGAAGCGGCATACGCTTTCAAATTCAAAAGTTATAACATCAGTGTCTACAAGGCCAGACCATCAATGGCCTTGTAGACGGGCTTATCCACGGGGACCTTAACTTATTTTAAAAACAGAATACCTACTGATTGGGTAAAAAGAAACCATAAAAATGCTACCCCGGAGCGAATGAAGAAGTCATGGGTTAGAGTCCCGCCCACGGTCGCAATTTAGTAAAGTTGTCTAAATATGTAAGTAGAGGTACTCACATAGATTTGCTTACAAAAACCACTTGGGATTTTGCAGCAGTGTTGAGGACCCCTAATTTATGAACACGGGCGATCTACAAAAGAGCAAATAATTAGTATTGGTAATAGCATTCACTGCTTTGCCACTCGCAAGATACAAATAAGTGATTTTTAGACCTGATAGTTATATAGGGAACAAATAAGTAAAAATAAACACTGAAAGATGTTTTTTGTTTCGCCATGTTTACAAATGGGTGTCCTTGAAAATTCATTATTTTAACCAGAATTTTATCACACTCACGCATAATCACAGAATTTTGATAGTTGTCCAGATGTTACTTTAACAGTGTACGTAACCTACAATCATTAGGTCAGGTTTTTAACAGTTATTTCTTATCAGTATCTATCTATTCCTTACTTGATTTCGCACTCTCTTTTGTAATATTCCTGATCAAATCAAAGGCGCATCGAAATTTACAAAGAAACCATACTATAGTTTAACAGCGTATTTCAATGTTTGTATAACGTAAAGTTTTAATCACTCACCAAACAGATGTATAAATCCAAAATTAATTTGGCAGATCACACATTACTTTTAATAAACACAACTGACATGGGTTCTAATTACCACTTAAGATAATTGTGAGATCTCTAATGGATTCAATTTAGAACCAAAAATAGGCTGCAATTTTTCTCCATATGGTTCTATATTGGTTGCATAAGGGTTATTTCCACCTATATAGAATTTAGTCATGGTGGTATATTTCACTTAAGTATCTAAATGGATATGATATGCGAGCTACATATTTTATACCCAGTTGTGCTACTTGGGGTATTCAGCAATTTTCTGCCAGCTGTCGATTTTTTGTCACTAAAACAGTTTTGGATGTTGTGCTTCTTACAAAACAAATAAGCGTGTCTACGTTTTAGTTTTAGGGTTAAGGGAACTCCTACTTTTGAAAACCTCTTTATTCTCTCCACCAAATCCTTTTCTTGCGTTTACTTGAAAATAGATTTTCTTCCCATCCTTTTAACTGTACTTCCAGACTTTATATGCTTAAGCTCGTGGTATACCATAGCTGAACTCTTTTTTTCTACACCAGAATCATAACTACTATAAAATCCGGTAATATTGGAAAATGCTTTTTTTCTCCGTGTGCTATGTGCAGTTTTGAGCAGCTCAAAAACACCGACATCCACACACATGAACTTTCCTGTGGAATACGGTGGCACTGTTAAAATGAGTGAAAGTGATCCCACAGTCGGTACAGAGTAAAAATGAATTTTTGATGTCTAGAATTTATTAATCGTCTCTGTACCGACAATCTGTTTAAATTCAGAAAATAATAATGTCAGGTTCATCTTTTTGTGTTGTAAATCCATCAGAACTGGATGTAGTCTTTGCTAGGCATTTAGAATAATTTGGAGCGTCTGGATTGAAAGGATAGAGGCCACAAATTCGAAAGCCGTTGACAGCAAGCGGGACTGATTTTTTCAGTAACTTTCTTCAAAACCAAGGTGAAATTTTGCTTGGATACTACTTCGCCAATACGAGGGTGGATCAAATAGTACCCGTGTTTGATGGCAAGTGCCGTTACTTAGGAAAGTTGGCATTACCATCGTGTAGTATTGACCTTATCAAATAATAAAATGAAAACTATCACTTGTTTATGGTTCAGTTTTTTTCTGGCGGCATATTTTGTAAGACTTGTTTTGTTTTTCGTACAAGATGGAGAAAGAGCAATATTGTTCCGTAATTAGCTTCTTATTTTTGGATGGATAAACATGCGAACAAAAAAAAGTTATAATAGATGCTGTCTACGGAGGCCTTTCGTCGTCTATGACAACCGTGAGATAATGATTTAGTGAGTTTGAAGGAGGTCGTACATCTGTTTTCGACGAGGACCTCTCAGGGCGCCCGGCAGAAGTGGTTACCGAAGAAGTCGTGCGACAGGTATAAAAATAATAGTCACCGATCGACGTACCAAAGTGCATGAATTAGCAGAGGTTGTAGGGGTATCGTACGGAACAGCAATTAATATAATACACGATAAATTAAATATGAAAAAAGTGTCCGCTCGATGGGTGCCGCGATTGCTCACGGATGAAAATAAGCGGTTACGGCTGTCAATGTCGAAGGAGTCTTTGGGCTTGTTTATGAAATCTGCAGGATTTTTTCCGTCGTGCCGTTACTGTTGGTGAAACCTGGATCTATTAGTATACACCTGAGACCAAGCGGCAGTTTAAACAATAGATTTTTCTAACGAATCTGTCCCAAAGAGGGTGGAGACGGTCCCATCAGCCGGAAAAGTCATTGCCACGATTTTTCGGGATAGTAAGGGAATAATCCTTATAGATTTCTTACAAAAGGGGAAAACTATCGCAGGGCTGTACTATGGTCAGTTATTGGACCGGTAAAAAAAAAAGATAGGAGCCACGGGCCCATTTGGCAAAGAAGAAAATGTTGTTCCATCATGACAACGCACCAGTACATTTATCCAAAATTGCCACTGCCAAATTAACCCAAGTACGTTACGAATTGCTGCCACAGCCGCCTTACTCACCGGATCTGACTCCCTGTGACTTTTTTCTGTTCTCCAACATGAAAAAATGGCTCGGGGGAAAGAAATTCAGCTCAAACGAGGAGGCTATAGCTGAGACAGAAGCGTATTTTGAAGAGTTTGACAAATCCTATTTTTTGAAGGGGTTAAAGAAGTGACCGGAAAGCTGGGAAAAGTGTAAGGACCTAGAAGGAGATTATGTTCAAAAATAAAATATATTTTTTTTTAAATATAAGCCTCTTCATTTCCAACACAGGTACCTTTTGATCCACCCTCGTATTTATAACAGAAACAGAATAATTTCCCTTCCTTCTTTAATTTTCAGTTATTGGCCATCCAGCTAATAACTAATCCACTTTACTTATATCTGTAGATTTTTTTACAACTTTAATCACACCGTTATAGTCGAAACTGCTTTGAAAACTCATATTAAGGAAAATGAGTAATTCAGCAATTAGCCGGTAAAATATTTTGAGGTTATTGTTTATATTTAGATCTTTAAAATAACAAAGAATTAAGATATACTTAATACGGCAACAGTAACTTGTAACTTTTTTGTAAAATGTAGTTCTTCTAAAACATTTACCTTATTTTTGCATAATAAACCACCCAGTGTGTCAAAACTTTTAGTAACTGGCCTCTGCTCCGCGTTACAACGCCATCTAGACAAAATTTTATTAACTAAAACGAAAACAGATATTGTTTTTGTCTCATCATCTGATTTGCGCGTTTCTATTACCTTGTTTCTCTGTCTCGCCAAGAGGGGCCAATAACTATAGCAATCACCCTGGCTAGCCCTAAGGTCCCAGCAGGAGCATCCGCAATCATGTGTTGTTTAAAGCACCCTTAGGAATAACATGACTTGCGGTAGTGCATTCTCCCCCAAAGCACTAACTATGTAACAAGTGGTTGTTAACGTCCCTCGTTCTGCGCTTATGACCTTTGAAACTCGTCTTTGTCCTTTGGCTGCTAACACTTTAGCACATTTTTGCACTGTCATATTATTCGTTTCCTGTCAGTTTAAAAACTCTGGTTCCATAACCATAGACCGCTTGCCTAGACAGAACATTTTCTAAATTATCGAAAAATAAACCAATATTGTGGCGGTTGGAAAAGTCGCTCTGCTCAAGCTGCATCCCTCAGGAGTTCGCAATGATTATCTATTATCTCTCTTTCTGAGATTATATAGATATTCGATACCTGCTAGTTTAGTTTCATGCCACTTTTCTGGTACTTTTATATTATTCAACATTGCATTTCCACTTCATAAATCAGACTGCGAACGTCTAATGGTAGATGGTAGTAACTCTGTTGAGGACAGTGGACAGCTGTTGTAACTAATAAAACCATGTACTACAATGAAAGCCAGTTTATTTAGGCAACACACTCCACATAACACAACACACTTCACATAAAGCAAATACAAAATGTATATTTAAATTCTAACACGGCTAAATATGACACGCGACAGCACTTGACGACGATCGGAAGAGAACAGGCAGAGACGCTAAAAAGATTCGTCCAGGAACCGCAAGTGGGCGGAAGCGCTAGTTTACTTCCGGTTCTAGAACATTCTATTCCGGTAGAATGTTCTAGATACTTCCAATTATTGACAAATGTGCACCATCTAGCGTGGAGCGGCATAAACATTTTAAAAAATCTATGAGGTAAGCGAAGCGCTCCCTGGTGACGAAAGGATAAACTAGGTTGCCGCCGCGGGCGTGTACAAAGGCAAGTGTTTAAGCTACTCAATGCTAGAGGGCAACGACGCATCGATCCACGAGGGCTCTAATTGTATGTTACTAAGGTTCATTTTAGTTGAGCTTCCGTGCATCGAAACGTCACGGGAGGATAGTGCTTTGCATACCGAGTCTGTGGTTTTATTCTGTCGGTCACAAACTCCATGGAAGATTTGACTGCACTTGATAATATAATCAACTATTTCCTTTTCCTGTGCATCAGTATCTCATGAACTGCATAATTATGTGTTAGCCTCACTGGTTTTGCAAGACCACGCTTCTTTGTAATCTTGAAATGATATCGATATAAATATAACGTTGTATATGGAATACCAGTAGATTTAGCCACAGCTCATATAGCTTGGCCGTTAGATATACGTTGTAAGGCGTTACTCATCTGCTCTTGAAGCCCAATGCTAGTTTTTCTCACTCGATTACAAGGCATTGTTACCTACAAAGAAGTACAAAACAGTTTTAGTTTCACGCAGTTTCCATTGGGGTCACACTGGATCACAGACTATTTAAAAAAAAACTGCTTATCTTATACAAAACGGATTCAATAAAAACAACTTTAAAGCCATAAACTATCATTTGTATTTATGAATGAATTGGGAAAACGACAAATTTCTGATTTAGGTACGTAAAATAATTCCGATGCTAGTACGGAAAGTATGTCAATACTTCACGAGTACCGAGATCTATCTTTTGAAATCTGTAATTTTTTTTCTAGTAGCTTCGTAAGTCCATTACAAATATTTTATACGTCTCTCTGCGGTATCTAACTCTGCCCTCAATTTATTCCTGGAGATACGTAGAATTCTTGTATATTTGTCTTTTTTTTTTTTTCATTTTTCTTTAGATAGAGTTGTGTCTGTCGATGATTGAAACAAAACGCTTGTTGACCTCGATGACAATTGTACTGGATTTGTTCCACCAGTATTCGTGGAAGAGCTTGGTTTATTTGTATTTGGTTTACATTTTTTTTAATTTCTGCTTTCGTTCTAGCTCTTTCCATTTATTTCTTGTAGTTACTTTTTCTCCGTCTGTCATTTCACTTATTTTTTATCAATAATTATTACAATGGAAAATAAATAAACTATACATACTAAAACTTAATTAAAAAGAATCCCCCAGTATGAGGCCGTCTGAGGCATCGTCCCCAGCACGGCACGCTCGCCGCGTTTCCCCTTTGAATAGCGATGCTCAGTCTGAGCGAAAAAGGAGCCCGCTCTGATATTAGCAGATATTCCGATTAGTTTTTGCGAAATTTCTTTTAGAATTTGTACTTGTATTTTGATTTCATTCTCTCAAAATTTCTTTTTTTTTGTTCCTCATATTTATCCGGATTTTGCGTTTTCAACCGCTCTCGATAGCGTCTCATTTTTTTCAGCTGAAGACATAGCTGGTGCCATTTTTAGTCCTGTAATAATTTTCTTCTTTTTGTTACCTAGCTTTCCTTTGATATTATGTTACTATGCAAAAGTAACGCAATATGAAGTCACACAACACGTGGTCAATGTTTTTGATGAATTTATTTTAGTTTATTTTTTAGCAAAATCTTATACATAACTTTATATCAAACTGTACATTATAAAATTAACTTTTCTAAAAAGTAAACGAATGTAAATGTATAAACTTACCTTTTAAAATCAGTCACACAACGGGAAACAATATCGTTCACAGCAAGCTAGCACGTGCTCTCTGATGTTTTTGTCTGGACGACAACTGACAGTATCAAAACATGGCCGTGTAAATTTGACATTTGCTAGCTAGTGTTGCCCGATGCAAATTATACCAGCCTTTAGTATATTCTTTGCTTGGTGGTTTAAATTTTATTATATAAACTGAGTTACACAGCAAGAAATTACTTTATGAAACTATTCCTGGGGCATTAGTAAAAAAAATATTTCTTCCATGTCTCTAGTGATATCTATCATCAAATTAGAGAAATATGAATCTTAATCTACTAAGAATAGATTTCAATTGAAATGTTTATAATAGAGATTCATTGACCATAATAAAAATGTTTGAATTTAAAGTAACGAATTTTAGAATGGGACATTTACAAATGTTGCTGTTTTGTTTTCTTTTATTTTAATATTAAAGGCAAGCTTTTATTGTATTGTTTTAATTTGTCTAGTGAGCTAATAAAAGCTATACGAGTACAAAACACAACCCCCTTTATTTATTTACACTACGTATTTAACTTTTAAATGCAAAGTGATGGGACACTACAAAATGTGTTGTTGGCATAAAAAAATAAATGCTCATATCTTGCCACGAGCCGTAGAAGAAGAGTGAAGAATGATATTCCGCACGTGTATTGAACGACGTTTTTTAATACAGTTGCGAAAAAATAAGAAAAACAACAAACTGTAATGGCGGCTCCACATTAGTGCTGTGAATTCACGGCACGAATTCACGGCATGAATTCACGGCCAAGTAGTGCCCTCCACATTCACGGGATGGTCACAATCGTTTGTGAAACCCGCCGCGAAATGGACGTAGAAGCTGCTGCTGCAATAACTTTGTTTGCTGTGGCAACATAGGTAAAGTATCACTATTTAAACAAGAGAGTTAGTAGAAAGCGTTGGAAAAATACTTAGAAGATGGTGGATGAGGATGACTGAAATACATCGTAACCGGTCAAGGTATCGTTGCTGGTGTAGTGAATTTTTGAATTGACTAATTATATGATTAGAACAGTCTTAATTAATTCTATTAAAATCATTTTAGACTTTGTATGGAGAAGCAGTATCAGAATTACATTCTGAACTCAGTGGCGAATTTAAGAAATTTACTCGTTCGTATGGTAACAGTGGACTTCGAATATTCGCTTCAGAAAGTTTCTCCAATAATTTCTAAAACAGATACCCAATTTAGACCAGCAATACCAGCAAGAATTCAGAATGGTAATGCTCTAAAAAGAGCATTTCAATTTCGTTACTCCAAACGTTAACGCGCGACTCCATTGCGCGGACAGCGACTGCACACGTCCGTACGCCTTTGTAGTCCGTAGTAAACTGCTACGGGGCCGTGAATGTGGATGTATACACGTGAACGCCGCGTGAAGAGGGCGCGAACCCTTTGTCGCGGGACAAAATACCGACTCTGATCGGGGAACAGGCGTGAACGCGCGTGAACCCCGCGAAAACCGTCCACATTCACGTTCACGCCTGTTCACGGAGCTTCACGGCACTAATGTGGAGCCGCCATAAGGAATTCGGAACTTTTATTATCTCTTTTTTTAGTACACTTCTATCTAATTTATTTTTATTGAAATAATCATGTAGTAATCATGTATTATTTTTCTTGTCGGTGTGCAATAAAGTATTGTTGTTGTTGTATAATCATAACTGGCACAATTTGTACAATTATTGAGTGTTATATTTAAAGTTTTCCCTGGTAAATTAACCTCCTAAGACCCAATGTCGACTCGAATCAAACCGTAATTTGAATCTTATCGACTTGGATTTGAACACTGTATTAGGAAGTAACGCTCCGGCGTTTACTACGCTGCGGGTCCGGAGGTCCCATTTTGTGACCCCACCCGCACAGTCAAGTTCGCCCCAGTACAGCCGAAAGGCTCGGGCCTATCACTAGACAAAAAAAAAAAAGAAAACCGGAGTTTATGACGGAGCATGGCCGGCAGACGATCGACCGTGTATGGTTGATTAGAATGTTTCGGGCGGCGTTGTAGTCTCGATCCAAAGATGCGCCGTTGCAGTCTGGGCAGACGCCGCGTCGCAGCTTCGGATCGATCTTCAGCCGATGGTAGGAGCCGTCGCGAGCGTTGCACGCGGAACACGCCTTGCTCGTGTAGTGCTCGTCGACCGTCTCGACCGTGATGTTTCTTCTCGCTCTCAACCTCTTCAGAAGATCGTCGTGTCGAAACTTCCTACCGGAGAACGTGGCTCGGTTCATGAACTTGGATCCGGCTCCGTACAGGACGAGCACTCGATCAGAAGGGGCGTCGGCCAGGAATATCTCTCTAACTATGCGCTCGTTGGTTCTCGCGATGTTGATGTAGGGGAGAGTAACCTATATTGAACCGGCGCTTAAATTGGACCACTAGAAGTATTTCTACCAAATAACACAATTTATTTACACTGGCAACAAAAAATGAAGCGACGACAGCGCCATAATCAGTCCACCAATTTGGTGTAATAAATAAATTGTGTTATTTGGTAGAAATACAGGTGGTCCAATTTAAGCGCCGATTCAATATAGGTTACTCTCCCCTACTTGTCGAACTTGAGCCTGGTGAGTTTAGAGTGCGTCTCAAATGGTTTCTGTCGTAATTCAAACCATTTGAGACGATAGTATGCGTACCAGTTGACGTAGAGTGATCGTTTGTTTGTAACGCATATCTCGAGTTCCCTCTCGACGCGCTCTCGGTCCAAACGTTCCGCCGTCTCACTGTCGTACAACAGCTTGTTGCGGACACGTTCCCTCTTCCACTCCAGTGTGAGAGCAGACCCACTTCTTGGTGACTCGCTTGAATCCGTAACGTTCGTCGCACGCGGCTATCTGCACTCGGCTGCCCGGATCCCCAGCCACGGTCCTATCATACGTTCGCTGTTTTGATTTCTTTGCGGATGAGTTGATTTGTGATTTCTTGACAACGCGAGTCATGGATAACGACACCGAGCATCCGTCAGTCTGAATAGTTCAACCAAATTTGCTCATGTCGACTCTCGTGCAGTCTAAGTAAGGATCCCATAGCTCGTTTCTGTGATTTACAATTTTCTTCCAATCGCCGGGTGTTGCGTCGGGTGTCACTCGACGCAACAGCTCATGCCAACCCCTGCTGGTGTACGTGACATGTCAGGCCATGGCTCGGTTGTGGAAATATTACGAACGATGAGTCTCCTCTGGCGGCTATAGCCTCTTGAATACGTATAGCCATTCAGGTATAGTCGAGTGCCATGCGGCGTCTACGTTTATTATTCGACACACGGCGTTGAATTCGTCCTCATCTGCCGTGTACTTTTTCTTGAAGAAAGCCTTGTACAGCCTTTCATCTTTCCGTTTGACTTTGAAATATCTAACCAGGCGACGGTACGCATGAGTGGTTATGTTGGTTTCCAGCACGGTCCAGTACTGTTTTGCGAGTTCTTGTATGCTGTAGGATCTCAGTCTGCCGTCGAACGGTGTGACGTCAAAACCGGAGGGTTAGTTCTCGGTACGCTCGTGCGTATACAAATTGGAGCATGTCTTGAAATGACTTAATGATGGCGTTACGATCGATCCTCTTGAAGTAGTAGTCGACGAAGACTCCCAAACGTATGTAGATCCGCGACAGTTCGCGAACGTCCGATCGTATCGCTTCCAACAGCCGAGCCGAGGTGGTGTCGTCAAGAAGCGGACACAAGACGGAACGTAGACCGCGCTTCGCGACATAGATTTCAATGTCCTCTTCGGTGTTATCGCGACAGCGTTTTCGTATTGGTGCTAGATAGTTTAGACAAAGTTTAGAGGTCCGTCTCTGATGATCGCTGCCTCAACACGATTCCCCGAGGCCATCGGGAAACTATAGTTTTGAAAAAGCACGGTCGCCTTTTATAGGAAAAATAAAAGTCCTATTTGCTTGTATTTAATGTCCTCACACGAGTACGCCGGGTCTTAGGAGGTTAAGTGTTTGGCTGAGTGAATTATTAGTTTCACATGTCTATGAAGTGTGTGTGTCCTTATTGAGCTGCGATAAATGTTGTTTGACAGATTTTAAGGCACTTGGTCCATTCTTAACAAATTAATCAATTAATTAAGGTAGTTTTTAACTGCTAATACTACAATTACATATCATTAATTAACAATAAAAAAAAAAATATCATTTATTTTCACCTCACAAAGGACATACAAAACAGTTTGACAACTAGTTGTAAACATGAAAGTGGTACAAAGTATCCTTTGTGAGGGACTGGAGTCTGAACTAGGTATTGAAAAACCTGTAATACAGATCTCCAGGCCCTCACCCTGGAAAGCGACGCAATTTATTAAATCTAGTAAATACCCGTTTTGCACTTATGGAAACTTATGAGGTAGATAAATGAACTACTATAAAAAGCTTTAGTAGAAAACTTACAATAAAAATTAGGAACAAAGCAATGAATAAGGCACGCGCGCAGTTGCGCTTTTGCATGCGTGCGCGCGTGTGTGTGTGTGTGTGTGTGTGTGTGTGTGTGTGTGTGTGTGTGTGTGTGTGAGAGAGGGTGGCAGAAAGTGGGTCACCGAAACTCGAGGAGATCCTCGAGCTCATTATATGTTAATGTGACCAACCATTTTGTAATTTTTGACTTGCATTCTTTTAATGAGGCACTGTAGATAAAAATTATTTTATTGATACGGTTATATAGTTTCGGACTCAGATAGAAGAATTGCCGTCCAGACAAAGCCATACGGTGAGTGTTAATTGTACAGATGAGGTCAATACGACGTTTGTTTTTGACTAGATCCTGATTGAAGGGTAACATTTTGTGTTTCCTTATAATAATCTGTCTAATGAATAGAGCTCTGACTGTAAGAACATTACAGTCACGGTAAAGGTCTGTGGTGAATCAAATAACAGTAAATAATTAATCATTTTAAAATCTAATTTGTTATAGAATAACCAATCTCATTTTTTGTTTAACTATGCAGTTAATCATCTTACACAACTGAACTATATCAGTGTAAAAAAGGCAATAATCAGTGTAATTTTTTAAGGCTTAAAAACAAAGTTTACAAACCAATTTGTATGGTTTAATATTCATTTCTGTTTTATCTCTTTTTGCTCTTTATAATAGCTTCTAAAAATAAAAGAGCATCTAAACGTTGGCCACTTAAATGCTATCAAACTTTATTGCAAAGCAATCCAGCAGAAGAAAATATTCTCTCGGGCTCGACACTTGTCGGTTGAATAATACCCCAATTTGTCTCCAACCTTCAGCATTTGGTCTTCTGTGTGCCTCGGCTATTGGAACGTGAAAATATGCCTTGGAGATATCTATTTTAGGAAGTAGTCTTGAACCTTTTGGCTGTTTATATGTCTGAACTTTTTTTAAGTTTTTTTTGAAAGCTTCTTCGAGTTAGACACATCCTTGTTACGGGCTCTTCGTTGACCCGAAGATGACGGCTTCCTTGGTTCTTGCACCAGCCGAGGTAGCTCTGAGCGGTTGAAGGAATTTGTAGCCTTGCTTTGAATCTTAGTCGGCACGTACTTTTCGGGGGAAATAAACCACTATATTGTTTGAAAGCCTCTGTGAGCAGGGACTCATCAAACAGATGAGTCGTCGATGGAGGGATGTTTTGGATTACTGTGCCTGCCTGTAACGCATCGGGGGGCGAGTTAAAAGCTCTCCTAGATGAGATTACCTCAGCGCGTCGGCCACCGACAGATTGGAGGGCTTGGTCAGAGATGCGGCGGTAGTTAGAATCCTTTGAGAGGATATGGTTTTGGATGGATTGAATCACATTCGGGTCGCTGATTCTGGAGCAGAGACACCGAGTTCACAAAATACAACAGTAGAAGAGATTGAAAAGAAGGAACTATTGCCCGATGACTGTAATGGGCAGTATTACTCCAATGAAGAAGATGAATATAAGCCCGATAAAACTCTCAGTGGCATGCCACCTTGTAACATAACATTGAGACCGAGAAATAAACCCATTTTGATTCGATACTTGGTATCGAGTAAGTATCGAAATCGTTAAAAGTATCGAATCTCAAGTATCGATACTACTTGGTATCCTACTTAGTCCGTAGTCATCAAATGCCCTCTCAAGTTTTGGCCATACCTATGGTCGCCTCCCGCACATGAATATAAATAATAGGATCGATAAGCAGTATAATCTTCGATCTTGCCTTAGTCGATAGTCCTTCTTGGCATCGTGTTCATAGTTTGCGCCCTGTTCAATTGTATCCCATAAATTTTCGTGCTCCAAGTAGTTTTTCACAGCAAATTTTCAATCGTCCCCATTAATATTTGAGACGTCATTTTTGATAATGACTTTCTAGTTTGCTTCAAAAGAAATACTATGGCCACGCGAAAAATAACCTCTCTCGAGGTTATGTTACTTTTATCTGATTGAATCGCGAAACTTTCACGGTATAATTCCAATTTTATTATTTAACAAGCAGGTGAGGCCAGTAACCTAATGGATTTTGACTTTATTTACTGAGTGTCAGAGAGAAATAACGATACCAATAAACTTAACTATAATGACAGATCAGTATAAAGATAACGTAAAATTTGTGTACGCAAATGCTAGGGTTTTGAGTCAGTTCACATTGAACTATTTCAACGCCTTCTAATAAATCGTGCAAAATGTCATGACATGATACTACTATTATAGAAAAACCATGTACATTATGCCAAACGCATTCGCCTTATTTCTGCAGAAGACAAGTCATTAGAATTTAAAAGGCCATACACATGTGACATTTAACTTTACCAAAAGAAAAGTTTTGCTTTGAGTTAAAAGCTAAACATTGATCGGATTTGCTTAATATTTAAATCAGCTAAAAGAGCGTTTACGCTGGTGAATTCTTTGTCCCATTTAGTAGAAAATTTGTAGAAAGCAAGAAACAGTAAACCGTTTTTACATTCCATCGGATACTCACAGTGTAACACGCATGGTACAATTGTGACATCAACAGCTTCCAGAATGGAATGTACCACGTAAAAAGTGTCACTAACTACAATATAATAGGGCCGACAATAAAAATGCCCGGTTGGAATGTAACACCCTGTTTAGCATATTTTTCCTTACGTGCAGCAATTGTTCCTTTCAACTCCGTCATCATCATCATCACATCATCATCAGCCTGTTTCAGTCCACTGCTGGACATAAGCCTCTCCCATGGCACGCCACTGAGTTCGATGTTCAGCTCTCGTCCTCCAGTTACTACCCGCTGTCCTACGAATGTCGTCGCTCCACCTTGTTACAGGGCGCCCTACACTACGTTTACCGATTCGTGGCCTCCACTCCAGAACTCGTTTGCCCCAGTGGTCATCGGCTCAACTCCGTAGCTGCGGTTAAATGTGTAATACGAGGGTCAAACTGAAAGTTTTTAGAATATCAAAAACTGAACAAACTAGCAAGTTGTTAGTTTTATTATATATTTTGGGAATAGTTTCCCTTCACATCAATACATCGCTGTACCCGATGGAACCACTGACAAAAGCGCTTTGCCCACTCGTCCCTAGGGTTCTCTTCGACTACCCTTTGACATGCAGCCACTGCTTTCTCGGCGTCCATAAAACGTTTTCCTAGAAGTTTTTATTTTATTTTCGGAAATAAATAAAAATCGCAAGGTGCGAGGTCGGGGCTTTACGGTGGGTGACCCAGTAATTCCATGTCTGACGTCGCCAAATAGTCGATCGTTTGCTTGGTGGTGTGCGACGAGGCGTTGTCGTGGTAAAGGAGGACCCTACTGCGAGGTCGCTTCTCCCGAACTTTTTCCAAGACATGTGGTAAACAATTGTTAGTGTTCCAGTCTGCGGTAACTGTGTTTTGATCCTCTATAATAATTGCTGCGATATGACCTGTCATTCCGAAGAACGACGCCACCATCTTTTTCCCACGCTTCGACCTCTCTTCACTTTAGCTGGCAACTCCTCTGAAGGAAATACCCTCTGAGCAGACTGCCTTTTAGTTTCAGGTTCATAACAGTAAATCCAGCTTTCGTCACCCGTAAGCATGTTGAAAACAGCATTTGAGTCACCTCCGTTAAATCTTTGAACCATTTCACGGCACTAATCAACACAAGAGAGTTTTTGGGACTCTGTCAAATTATGAGGTATCCACCGGGCACAAAGATTCCTGACTGCTAAATGTGCATGGAGGATTTTGTGCACTTGACTCATACCAATGCCTAAGCTCATCTGAATCCGCTGATAGGACATTCTTTTGTCAGTCTCTATCGCAAGTCGCACAATACTGATATTGTCTTCAGTCGTCGCCGTCGAAGGCCGGCCCTCACGCAGATCATCGGTGAAATTAGTGCGACCACGGATAAACTCATTAAACCAGTTGTAAACAGTGGCACGAAATGGGGCTTTATCATGAAAGGCCAATCGAAGTCTATCATAACTTTCTTGTTGACTTTAATGATATCGAAAGTCATGAAAAAATCACCGCACGAAAATTTTCTCGCCAAAAATTCATGCCGACGTGAAAGAGACAATTTTCAATTCACCGCCAAATCGTAAAACAAATGACAAATGAATTAAATACATACACCATAATATTCGCAGAGAAATGAATTTTCGAAATCTAAACAATTTTTTTTATTATATCGTTTACAAGTGGCCAGTTCTAAAAACTTTCAGTGTCACCCTCGTAAAAGCATCTCTTGACTCTTGTTTCGATGGACGCCAGGCGGTTTTTCTTAATGTTTCCCAATGGGTTACGTAGGAGAAGCGGCAAATTCATAAACGCATATATTGACGATGCTTCCGCTAAATCAGCAGAAGAGAAGATAATCAGAATAATTTATAAATGTGATAATTTTGTTTGATATGTATTTGTTATAGAATAGAAAAACGCATACCAATTCTCAAGCATTCTTCTGCGAAGTTTTTAGTATTGACGTCAGGATGTCGAGCAAACTCTTTTACAGTCAGATCCTGAACCAGAAACCTATTTATTTATTTATTTATTTATTTATTCAAATTAGTTGCACAGCATTACAGTAATTAAACTAAGGCACTGTGAACTACAAAATCATACATAAAATAAACTTAAATCTAGTTGGATTTAGGCGACGTAACAGCGTGGCTCCGTTGCGTCGTCTGATCTGGCGCAGTATTCGGCAGATTGCCCCGGAACTGCCGAAACACAACACCCTTCGGCCAGAAGTCTGCACTTGCGATGGTGCCCTGCAGCGGCCGCGGTACGCGCACCACAAACGAGCTGAAGTGCACGTAGTGGCGGGACTGCAGCTGGTGCACCCTCAGCGAGAAGCCAGTCTTCCGGCGAACGTACTCCACCACATCGTCAGCCACGGCGGAGTGATGCAAGCGCGACACATAGAGCGCCTTACTCGGTGTGGCAATCCGAAGACCAGAACCAACCGGCTCGGCAGTGCCACTCAGAGTCTTGCGGAGCACCCTACGCGCCTTGCTCTTCCTTTCCACCAGTGTGAACCCCTCCTTATCCACATTGGTGCGGGAGGACTTTTCCTTATCAGGAACCCGTACTGAAGCCCGGTTAGCTGCGACCGGCTGACCGGCGACGTCAGCATAAGCACGCTGACGTGACGTCGAAACTTGAGGCGGCCGCACGCGCGGGGGGCGCGCGGGCGGTGGAGCAGCGGGTGCGGCACCTTTTACAGTGTCAGCAACACGCAAATTCACGGACTCGGCGTTTATAGCAGCGGGCCGTTCGTCGTTCTTGAAATTTGATGCCACCTGCTGAGTTGGAGCACTATTTCGCAAACTGTTTACTTCGTTGCGTAACTCAGTAATAGTGACTTGGGAAGCTTCAAATTTCAAAATGATTTCAGCTAAACTTGTTTTTAGGGCCACGATCTCCTTATACAAGCAGCTAACGTCGATGCTATCCGGAACATGAGACGGCAGGATAGGGGCACCCGTCGCCACAAACTCCGGAATCTGATCTTGGTTCTCCCTTAGGATTTTCATTATATCCGCAAGGGTCTTCTTCCCAGTTTCGTCCCCTTTCCGGTGAGGAACATATGTGCCGACGATCCCAAGGGACTGGCACAACACCTGCTTCGCTTCACAGATGTCTTCGATGGTGAAACTCGATGCCCGCGAACTGAACTAACCTTACCTATGTATATCTTGTGTATGTCTTGTGCATTGGTTCGGCGCACAGTCGCCAACAGATATATCGTAGCATAAAAGGAGTTCATAAATATCTGAACATGTACTGTAATGCCCAGTCAGTAAAAGTTGTGCTCAGATATTTATGGACGCCTTACCTATATGCTGCGATATATCTGATGGCAACTGTATGTCCTCGGTTACCATCCACTAGCTTATTTTGTGCATCTATTTAAACTTTCTATCTACGTAATCAAATATTTGAAACTTTCGATGGCTACCTATCCGAAACAAATTAACAACTATACTCATATTTTTTCATCAAAATCCTGAAACATGCAACTACAAAAAAACATCATTTTGGACGTTTCTACACGGAACGAACGTAATTACTTATTGTAAATTTCCTATAATAGTAAAGTAGTAGATGCTTCCGCTTTGAAACATGTGAAAATCGAGATAGGTAAACATGATTTTCATAATTAGTGAGTACCAATATTCACTTAGCCATTCCGCGTTGCTATGATTTTTTGCACTTGTCTGCTAGATCCTCTTCTTGAGCAGCCAACTTGCTATTTATCCTCTGACACTGTCTTCGAATTAAAAGTACAACTAGCCGAGATGCGATTTCATAAAACATTTTACTTCTATGCAGATCACATTTTATAAAAGCTCCGTCAGAATTGCACATAAATAATGTAACTGCTTGGTTGCATTGGTGGAGAATTGGTATAATTTCTTTTTCAAATGACTTTAAACATTTGTCCACATAATTACATAAAATTATATTTGGGTAAGTTAAAGAAGATTTGTCTGTCCACCACTCCCGCAATTTTATATAAATGTACGCATCATCGGCTGAATTGGCTACAGTCAAAGACTCCTTGCATGTCGGACGGTTATGATTTTTTAATATGGTCATTGCTAATTATCCACTTAAATATAACAGGCTGATCTTCAACGCCGAGTACCCTTTCGTTCGTTTCATCTTCGTGGTCATCGTCGTCAAGAATATGAGGAGTATAATAGTCTCCATCCTCGTTTTCTTTCTCTTTTTCTTTCGCTTTCTCCAGCATGACGTCTTCGCTATTTTCTTCATTGGTAGGTTTGGGGGCCGATCCAAAAATTAGACTATGGAGGTCCGTCAATAACACATTCAAGTCTTTTTGGCAATTTGAATCTCGGCTATGTGGGGCAGACATTCCTGATATAATTGTTGTTTTTAAAGCAGCTACAAATGATGTGACGGTCGGATGTCTATTTGTGGGGTTATGTTGGCGTAAAACACCAAATAAATTCTCCAGGGAGTCTTGATTCAACTGCCTCAGGTTTAAATATTTAAACCCGAGGCGTTGAACGTAATTCCAGATATCTCTTAAAGAACACAATGTAATTAGGTAGCCTTGCACGCATGTGACATTTTTTGCTCGAATTCCTGCTTCGTTATTACATGTCATGTTTTCAATATTTTTTCCGTACTGAGCCCATATTTCCAAATGATTAGTTTTTTAGAGACATTCTGTCTCTGGCCTGTTTTGACGTCATCAGGACCCGAAGGGCCATTAGTGTAATCAAATAATTGGTCCAATTTCCGAACTATTTCTCCTGTGTCAGCCAACTCCTTCTTTATCCTGGGGTTGTTCTCTGCTAGAGACAGGAGTTCTAAAACTGCTGAAACAGTCGTGCTTAGCGCTTGCGCTGCATTTTTAACTTTCATTTTAGCCCTGTATTTGGGCTCAATATGATTAGGCGTAATTTTGCTGAGATGTATCAAATTCCTATTTTTCTTCTCCACTAATTTTAAATGCTCCCACTTTCCCTTCTTTCCATCCATTTCTATTACGCCGTAATTCATGAAATTATTCCTAATAGATTTAAACAAATGAGGTACATCATAAAATACATATATTTTTTTATTGGTTGAATGGAAATATTTTTATATAGCGGGACCTTCTTCACAGCGAGTACTGTCTCTTAAAATTTGGATTGCTTCCATATTGGTAGGTCCCTGGTAGCACACTGTGGCCAGTACACTGAATACTGTTTCATTGAGTAGCTGTACAAGTTCTCTTATAATTTCAGCTAACTTTTGTGAAGACACTGTTCCCTTCACAAAGTATAAAGCAACAGGCTGGTTGAATTTCCTGCGTATGCTTTGGAGCATAAAAACCAACGCATGGTCAGCCAAATCATTATTTCGTTCCGACTTCGCCATATCTGTGCAACCATCTACATTGTCTCTTTTAACGTTGTAATTTAACCGTGGTTTTATTGCAATCTCATCAAAGAGTAGATAGTAGGTAGTAGGTAGACAGCAGTATTTATCTTTTTTTGCAAGAGGCTGCAACTTTGCGCAAATGTTTTAATATTTGTGTGCTGATCTCAGGCTTCATCGGAACTTTTTGTAAAAGATTTTGCAACGTTTTAATACTTGTTACGGGCACCAAGTGTTGCAAATATTTATATGCTTTTGGCGATGTTTTTAAAATAGACATACAGGCTATTTTGTATTTAGAGGTCCATCGGTGGCCACGAGGTTTCCGTTTTTGATTTTTCAGCGCCAAATAATTAATTTCTTTAAGAAAAGGCGATTCTAAGCGCTCCAATACTTTCGGATCTTTTTTCAAAGACCTTATGGTGGATTTGATTTTCATCAATTGTTGTATTAAATCCTCCTTCGTCGTGTTGCAATCTGTTAACAAAACCAAAAAAATATTACATAGTTTCCAAAACGCCTTTTTTGCACGCCGAAGAACATTGGCTTCATATATGGGGCCTTTTATTTTACAATATCAACTGATGCAAATGCGACTGATGTTGAATTATACGACATAGTGTAGTTATATAAGAAAAATTAGCTCAATCTGTCATGATACAAAGAAAAAAATAAAAACCAGTTTTCATTTTATATTATTGTCAAAACTACGAATATTTTATTTCTTTTTTTAATCCTTTTATTTCTTTTTTTAATACATTTATTTCTTTTTTAATCCAAAAGTAATTTTGAAATTAAGCGATTTTTGATGATTTTCGTGTTTTACAAGGGGCCCAAATGGGTGGACTCAGAAGGCCCACATGTAGGCCACGTGGCAATCAACGTGTTAAAAAAATACATAAGTATTAATAATTAAACTGAACAAACAAACTATGGTATATTATATAAAATACACATACAATTAACGAAAGCGGGTACAGTTTACATATTTTCATTGCTTTTGTTTTTATTTCAATCATATTATAAATCAAGAAAAAAACATGTTTTTAATTTTAGGCTTCAATCAATTTCCTGATAAATACGGATAATTTGGCAAAGTCTGACAACCCCATACCGCATACAACGGACAAGAACGGGCGTCGTTACCTTAACGCTCATCGTTTCGGTTGACGCGGGAAGTACGAATTTTATGCAGTTTTTAATATATTGTGAAGTAATAAATAACAGCTGATTCTATTTACATTTGTAAATAATCTCATTACTTAAAATAGAATTCAATGTATAGTTAAAACTGTAAATAAACTGTTAAATTGTATAATAAAATCAGTATAATTAAAATAAT
This sequence comes from Apotomis capreana, assembly GCA_947623375.1. Lineage (NCBI taxonomy): Eukaryota > Metazoa > Arthropoda > Insecta > Lepidoptera > Tortricidae > Apotomis > Apotomis capreana. The sequence goes on along the minus strand of OX392509.1, from coordinate 10,227,635 downwards.
ACATAACACTTTCTCAATCTCTCCCCAACGAGGTGAAGTGCATGGGTTAAAATACATTACCTAATTTAGAGTAGCGCCCCCAAATTATTTTGACTGGAGTTTTCTAATTTAGCTTTAGAATCTGGGTTAAAATCTTTAAAAACGGAAGTTAACTTTACTTATAGACAGTGATCAGGCGGCCGTTGAGACGTTTTCCCTTGCAGCTCCCCGAATGGCCTTCTCCGCAAACTTTAGAAAGGTAGGACGAACAGTCGAACACTGTCGTCCTCTATGATTTGTTGGAAGTTTTCTTCCTTCACGGCCAGACCGATTTCCATCTCACACTGCCATCGATCGTTACCATATCTCGGACACTCAGTCAGGATGTGCGTCACTGTTTCCAGCGACTGATCGTCGCACACACAGCATTGAGTGTCCGATAGCTTGAACCGATGCAGGTATTGCCTGAACCCTCCATGGCCTGTGAAAATCTGGGCTATAGTGCTCCTGTTACCCACCTTCTCCATTATCTTCCTGGCGGTCCGTATGTCTGAAAAACAGCCTAGTCCCAGAAGCCGTTTCAGCGGTCTGGTATCGACTCTGCCACTCCTCGAGAGTCCTCAGCCTGAGCGATCGCTTCGCGAAAGACAGGGGAAACCTATCGAAGACCGGGGCCCTCTTGTCATTCAATGCAGCTGCCTTAGCCAGCTCATCCGCTTTCTCGTTGCCAGCCAGACCAGCGTGCGCCTTGATCCAAAAGAGTTCAACCGGAAATCCTCTTGCCCCGGCCGCCTCCAAATTCTCCCTGATCTCCACCGCGATTGGATTTAGCGTATTCGGATCACTCACGGCTTGCAGCGACGACCTCGAGTCGAGCGGTAAATCCTTATTCGGGACTCGTTCTTTAGAGCTGTTTCCGTTGCCCTATGTAGGGCCACCATCTCCGCCTGGTACACCGAGCAATGGCTCCCCAGGCGGAAACCCATCTTGCTCACTTCGGCCCCCTTCCTCCAGACGCTTATGGCCGCTCCGACCTTGCCCTCTATCTTGCTGCCATCTGTATAGTAGCTGGAAAGGGCGTCCGTGCCCTCAGCCTCCGGAAGGTCCTCCTCAGATGTTACCCATCGAAAGCCAATTGTCTTCCGCTGTGCTGGGTGAGGAAGTGTGGACGGGCTCACCCTTCTTTGGAGCGATCGCCCCGGGAGTTCTGGCAGCGTTTTACCCCTTTTTATCAAGTAGAGCTCCGCCTGCTCTACGAGTCTGAGGTCCAGGGGAAGGATGCGAGCAAGGACCGTGCTTGATACCATCGAGACTGTCCTGTGGGACTTCGAGATCTTGATCCCGAAAGCCCTCGTTACTCGGTCCAGTCTCTTCTTGACATCCACCTTGCCCGCAACACTTCCCCAAGCCTCCGCCGCATATAATATTGTGGGCTCCACTACTGTGAAATAGATGGTGCGCAGGATCTCTGGATTCAGTCCCCATCTGGCCTTGGCCATCCTCGAGACTACCTTATATAGGTTGATGGCCTTGGTGGTCATGTTATCCAGGTGAAGACCAAAGCCCAGATTGCGATCTATAGTGACTCCCAACATCTTCACACTATCCGACAATGCGATTAGTGTTCCCAGGATACTAAAAGAAGGGACCTCATACTTCAGTTTCTTTGTAATGATCACCGCCTGGGTCTTATGTGGGGCGAACTTTAACTTGTGTCTAGCTCCCCACTTGGCTACCATGTCCAGTGCACCATTTACTGCGCGGTTTAAGTCCTCCGTTGTCTTCGCCCGTGCCATTATAAGAATGTCGTCGGCAAACGCTTGGACTTCCGCTGCATGACCTTCTGCCTCCACTAGCAGTGGATTCAGCTGCAGGTTCCAAAGCAGTGGGCCACCAATTGAGACTTGTGTGCATCCTCTACCTGTCGCAATCTTAACCCTTTCTCCAAGGTAATTAAGGGTTACCTTTCTGCCCTCCAGGTAGCTACAGGTCACTGCCACCAGCCACTTGTCCGCACAGTGATCTTCTAACTGTTTCACTATCACCGGCCACCACGCTCCGTCAAACGCTCCCTCAATGTCGAGAGACACCAGTGCCGTTATCTGTTTGTTTTTGAGGGTGTACTGCCTTTTGGCCGAATTATGTTTCGTCAAATTTCATTTGGCAACCAACTTTTCGCCGAAGTTTTATTACGCAAACCAATCCTTGGCATAATTTTACTTCGTAATTTTTTTATTTCACTACATTTTTATATTCCAAAATTGTATTATGTCAAATTTTATGTGGTAAATAATTGTGTAGGAAATGATATGCTAAGGCAAATAACATATCGTCAAATTTTATGTGGTAAATAATTGTGTAGCAAATGATTTGCTTAGTCAAATAACAATTCATCAAACGCCATTTGGGCAAATTACCTACAACCATTGCTTACAGTATGATGATAGTGCAAAATAAAACACAAATATAAACCGAAAAAAATATTTTTTAATCAAAATCAATTTGTTGTACTTGTGATACGTATGTATGTGAGCAGATCCGACTCGGCCGGGTTAGGTTAGGTTAGTTTTTTTTTTATATCCCTAAAAAACGCTCCTTTTGTTGTACTTGTGATACGTATGTATGTGAACTGTAGGAATTCTAGCCGTCGGGATTACAGTCTTCGGGATTACAGTCTTCGGGACGAAACTGCTCCCAGAGATAGGTAGGTTAGGGTTATTTTTTTTTATGCACACACGCACATTAACTATCAGCGATGATAACTCAAGAATGAAATGCTTTTTTGAGCCACAAAGTATGTAAACAAAAGTACCCTCTAAATTTAGGTGCATGGTGCATCACCCTACCCGCTTAATGCAATAAAATTATACTGCAATTTGAACCTTGCATTCTAACAAACTAGGTTAGATTTCATAATGCCATTCAATATGTTGCTAAATCAAGGTATGCCAATCAATACATTTGACGAAAACATAATTGCCATATTATAAAAATCCCAGATAATAATTGGTCTAACAATAGTTTATCAAATCATTAATTGGGAAAAGATATCAGTGCGAAACGTTGAGTTGGGAAATGAAAATTTGACCAAATAAAAATATGGGATACGTAGTTCGGCGAGTTAAGAATTTGCTAAATAATTTTCGGCGAAACATTAGTAAACCGTTTTTGAGGCCCTCCTTGACATACGAGATCGCGTCATACAGGGCGTCCTCAGTACTTCTTTGGGCAGTGAAACCGTACTGCCGAGGGCTAAGGCCTTTGCCTCTGGACAGTTCCCAGGTAAACCTGTTAAAGATTAATTTCTCGAAGACCTTTCCCATTACTGGAAGCAACCCTATCGGGCGATACGATTTTGCTACGGCATAATCCTTCTTGGCTGGTTTGGGTATGACCCTTATCCAGGCCTCCTTCCAGCACAGCGGGAAGCAGGCCAGTTGCAGGCACTTGTTATAGAGGGCCATAATCGTGGGGCTGGTGGTGACAGCCCTATGAGCCAAGTCGGATGTTATGCCATCTATTCCTGGTGCCTTATTCGGATTCATGCCATGGAAGACCGTTTCCGCCTCTACAGTCGTAAAAGGCACAAACTCTGAAGAATTTTCCAGAGTCCTGCACCTTTCTCTGATTCGATCAGCCTCCAGTCTCATTGTACCATGACATTCCTCATCTTGGCCCGGGTCGTCCTCCGGGAAAAAGGTCCTAGCTAGATGTTGGGCAGACCGCAGTGGGGTCCTTATGTGGCCATCCTCAGGTGACTTCAGGAGACACTCCATGCTAGTGTCGCTTGCCAGGCAATTCTTTACAACACGGTACGAGGTCTTCCAGAGGTCCTCCTGCTTTTGTTGGGAGCAAAACTCTTTCCAGCTCTTGATGACTGCGTCTTCGATGTCCGCCCTATAGCTGTCCCGGGCCTCCGCGTATTCGGCATATACCTCCTGTTTGCGAGCAGGGTTGACCACCGAGATGCGTCTCCTGAGCGTTTTGACCCATTGCTTTTTGTCGGTCAGCTCCTTGGTCCACCATGCAGTCCTCTTTGGCTTCGTAAGAGACCCCTTTAGTGGGACAGTGTTGATGCAAGCATCTTGTACTGCCTCAGTTATTCCCACTGCCGTCTCATCGAGTTCTGCATGGTTTCCTGCTTGCATTATGGCGTCGATGGTAATGCCTCTCTGGTCTAGCTGGATTCTCAGCTGGTCTGAGAAATCACCCCCACTCTGCCCTTCCGCTGTCGTATCTCCTGGTAGAGGTGCTTGGCCGTGGTATGTTAGAGCCTTCCAGCTGAAGCTTAAACCGAATCCGCCTATGGTCGGTCATGCCTGTATCCTCCTTGACCACATGCCACCCCTGAATCGCGCTAAGCACTTCGTCAGTACACATTGTTGTACATGTACATATGTACATTTACAGAATTTGCATCAAAAATGATTGTTACTCTAAGTATTCATTTCATGAAACCTTTTCATGTACTAGCTACGTCAAAGTAATTTAATCGGCATTTGAGACTTTGTAATTCCCAATTGTATGGACGCTCACACGATCATCGGAACGAATTCCTTTCAATCCAATCAATTATTTTACCCTTTTTCAGTACTAGTGTACTTTATTGCGTCTTGAGCATCAAACCAAGGCCACCAAGGCGGAACAAACAATCTCCAAACTTGGAGCTGGCTGATTAAGTCAAAAATGGTATGTATGTCAGTCACTTGCGCGTAACATGTAGTTGAAAGTTTACTTACGTTTCTGCTCGAAATGATTTTGAACATAATTTGCAGAATGCCTTAAATTTGTCACTGGAGTCTGGAGCTGGAGATATCCATTTGTACGTTTCCTCTAGTTTCTTGTTGTATTGCACTGGGGCCCTATGCGTATGAGATCCAGATCGCATTTTCTTCGCTGAAGATGGACCAGGCGATTCATCGTTACCGCAATCACTTAAATTTCTATCAGTGTCACCCATTATTAAAAACAGAAACAGTCAGCATCAACTAGGGATAGTATACCGAGTAGTATCGATACTTTTGGCTCGATACCTAGTATTTTTGTAGTCGATACTTTTATTCTAGTATTTTACTAGGTATCGATACTTTCTCAATTACTCGACACTTTTGTTGCCTCACTAGATTTCACCCACTGAAATATAAAACCTATGGAAGTGAAACGTACTGCCTAAACAGCACTCTTTCCGTATATGCTGACTCAGTTGTTACCTATATTGCGGGATTTGTATCGAGGAAATTATCCCGCAATATCAAATGTTATACATGCGCTTCCTTATTGTTTGGAGATCCGAACAGCAATTTGAAAACGCTGATTCATTTTAAAACAAGAAAGAGGTGGACTGAAATACCCATCGAAAGATGTTGAGGACATTACAAAAAAGACTGAATAGATTATTAAACCTAACTTGGATAAGTCAATGCCCCAAAACTATTACCTCTATATATTTAAAATCATTATGGAGCACTACTCCGAAAAATCAGACAGCATCTTTCAGTCGGAATCAATTGATCATGATCATGACACTAGTCATAAATATTTATTAATAAAATGTGCCATCAAAACATATTTAGACATTCGGTTTAGATATTTCGGGAAAAATTTACCGAAAAAATCTCTCTTCGGAACTATTTAAATAAAATAGTTTTATTTCGTAACGAGTAAAAAACTACTGCAAATGTGTAATAATGAAGTGATTTTAGAGCGGAAATCATTCCTTATGGTTGCAATTAAACAAATGTTTTGAAGATGTTTTGTTTTTTTCACCCGTCGCTTGATAAGTTTAAAATTTGTATCGCTGTCCCTTATAGGTGCGGCGCACCAAGGTCGAGGTGCAGTGCGGTAGGGTCAGCTACAAAATTAAAATAGATAGTAATAGAGAGGTAAAGTCTAAGAAAAAGTACGTGTTCCCTTATTTTGATACACAAAACAGATGGCGCTGTACTGCGCCATATGTTTTGCTGTCACTGAGTTCTCAAACGTCAACTTTTTAAAATCAGTGTTTCCGCAAAAATCGCAAAAGGTATGTAACTGTACACTGTACAGTGCCATCTCGTTTACCTGTCAAATTCGAAGCACGAAATCTTTGCACATAACAATATACTTACTTCCTATTTAAATAAAAATTCTACAAATAATTAATACTAAATATTTTAAATATAATGAGCCAAGAACGTTGCAAAGTTTATCGATAATACCTAATAACAATAAAATCTGGTGGGCAGCACTAAAACCGCCATGTTTAGCGGCCGGATGACGTCACAATGGCACGCATTATTTGTTATTCTTCGTATAAGATGCTGTCATCTTCTGGCACTTCAACCAATTGTTTTTTTTTTTCGGTTAAATCGTTCAAGGCTTTCTGTGGGGTAGTGCTTGTGCAATTCAAAATATTAACTTGCTCCAAGGCAACGCAATTGCCGAGCCCTTCATCGCGAATTTTGGCTCGAATAAGAAGCCTCTTGAAGGCTGCTTTAAATTGAACGGCATTGGGATTATTGTTGAAACCCCCTCGAGCTCTTATAGCCGAAAAAAATAGTTCGACGTGGTCCTGGAAGTTTATCCGCATACTCCTCCGTCATGAACGGTTTCATTTCTTGTTCATATATCTCCGGTATTGGTCGGTAGTCATCCTTTACCTTCTCTTTCAAAGAAATCAGCTTTTCTTCTATATCAATGCTTTGATAGTCAGGAATACAAGTATGGTCAATCACTCGTATAATTTGTCCTGTACAGTACAGGGTTTCTTGGTACACCGCCAGACTAAAGTTCCACACTTATTTTCTCTAATCAAAAAATTTCTGCGACCGGCTCTTATCAATAACTCACCGTCATGACTACTTTTAATAAAATAAAAATCTTTAGTAGCCCCAATAGAGAAAATATACCGTGAGAGTTGTTTATGAGCCACCGCTTCAGCGATTTTCGACAGGAATGGGAGAATGGATATTGGTCTAAAATTACTGAGCGAAGTGGGATTACTATTTTTCGGCAGAGGAATTAGGAAAGCTTTTCGCCAGAGCAAGGGGAATTCGCCATTATACAGCGAGGAGTTGACTATATCAGTTATTATCGGAAGCACACAGTCAAGAACAGATACCACCATATAACGACTGATATCATCGCATCCGACGGCTTTGGATTGAATTGCCTTTATTATAGTTCTCACTTCTGTTTGAGACGTAGGTGAAAAGGAAAAGGTTCCAGTAGTAAGAAGCGGAAGAGACGCAATATCGCAGAGAGTGATGGATTTAATATGATTTTCAACGGAGAGGGCAGAAGAAAAATGTCTGTTTAAACCGTTCAGAGAAAAGGAATTGCCATCGAAACCATTGATAGGTTTACCTAGGCCAAGAGACTTGAGAAATTTCCAGACATCTGCCATAGACGAAGAGGATACATTATGATGAATAAACCGCCGCTTCGCTGAACGCACCATCTGATTGCAGCGATTACGGGCTGTATTAAAAAGGTTCCAGTTTTCGTCAGTGCGGTCGCGTTTCAAAAGTCTAAAAGCACGGTCTCTCTTACGCATCGCCATACGTACTCCTTCAGTAATCCAAGGAGCAGGTGGGCGTCTGACCTTAACAGTATGTAATGGAGCATGCTTGTCAAATAATCCTAACAATTTAGCATTAAAAGAGGACACCTTGGTCTCAGTAGACGTGGCGGAGAGCACAGGAGACCAGTCAATCGCCTTAGCGTCACTAAATAGAGCGTCAGAATCTATCTTGGCAAAGTTACGCATACAGATTACAGCAGGTTTACACTTAGGAGGTTTAATTTTGTAGGATGCAAAGACTAAATCATGGTGCGAGAAGCCGGGAGCCAATAACTGACCATGCTTTTCGATATGATCTGGAGAGGGAGTAAGAATTACATCAAGCCACGTGTCAGATGTTTTAGTATGGTGTGTTGGTTCCAATGGAAGAATAGAGAAGCTGACAGACGTGACCACGGATGCCAATTTGCGACGTTCCAAGGAGTCTTTGCAGAGATCAGTGTTAAGATCACCCATTACAAGGTGATGTGTGTAGTCCGAACTTAAAGACTCGAGAACAATTTCAAGGTCAGAGAAATAATCGATAGTAGGGGGACAGTAAACTACCCCCAGAACAGCCTTAACCCCTTTAATGTCAAGCTGCAGGAAAATCCATTCTGCAGAGCCAGAATAAAGAGACTGAGAGGAATATAATATTTTATAGGGAATGGAGCTTCTAAGGTAAATGGCAACACCGCCGCCACCTTTGCCAGTTCGATCATTTCTGATCAAAATATATCCAGGAAGGGCATAGGATGTTGAGTCAAGCGTAGGTTTGAACCAACTCTCAGAGACCAAGATTGCGTGGATAAAATCAGACTGAAAAGTATCGACAAGATAGAAGATTGAATAGTGGGACGGAATGCTTTGAGCATTGATATGACATACATTAAAATTGCAAGAGTTTATAAAGACTTGTGAAAGACGTGTACCCAGAGAAAGAGAGAAGAGAAGAGAAAAACGTTCTTGGCTCATTATATTTAAAATATTTAGTATTAATTATTTGTAGAATTTTTATTTAAATAGGAAGTAAGTATATTGTTATGTGCAAAGATTTCGTGCTTCGAATTTGACAGGTAAACGAGATGGCACTGTACAGTGTACAGTTACATACCTTTTGCGATTTTTGCGGAAACACTGATTTTAAAAAGTTGACGTTTGAGAACTCAGTGACAGCAAAACATATGGCGCAGTACAGCGCCATCTGTTTTGTGTATCAAAATAAGGGAACACGTACTTTTTCTTAGACTTTACCTCTCTATTACTATCTATTTTAATTTTGTTGCTGACCCTACCGCACTGCACCTCGACCTTGGTGCGCCGCACCTATAAGGGACAGCGATACAAATTTTAAACTTATCAAGCGACGGGTGAAAAAAACAAAACATCTTCAAAACATTTGTTTAATTGCAACCATAAGGAATGATTTCCGCTCTAAAATCACTTCATTATTACACATTTGCAGTAGTTTTTTACTCGTTACGAAATAAAACTATTTTATTTAAATAGTTCCGAAGAGAGATTTTTTCGGTAAACTTTTTCCCGAAATATCTAAACCGAATGTCTAAATATGTTTTGATGACACATTTTATTAATAAATATTTATGACTAGTGTCATGATCATGATCAATTGATTCCGACTGAAAGATGCTGTCTGATTTTTCGGAGTATTGCTCCATAATGATTTTAAATATATAGAGGTAATAGTTTTGGGGCATTGACTTATCCAAGTTAGGTTTAATAATCTTTTCAGTCTTTTTTGTAATGTCCTCAACATCTTTCGATGGGTATTTCAGTCTACCTCTTTCTTGTTTTAAAATGAATCAGCGTTTTCAAATTGCTGTTCGGATCTCCAAACAATAAGGAAGCGCATGTATAACATTTGATATTGCGGGATAATTTCCTCGATACAAATCCCGCAATATAGGTAACAACTGAGTCAGCATATACGGAAAGAGTGCTGTTTAGGCAGTCTATATATTCTTCGTATAAGATGCTGTCATCTTCTGGCACTTCAACCAATTGTTTTTTTTTTTTCGGTTAAATCGTTCAAGGCTTTCTGTGGGGTAGTGCTTGTGCAATTCAAAATATTAACTTGCTCCAAGGCAACGCAATTGCCGAGCCCTTCATCGCGAATTTCGGCTCGAATAAGAAGCCTCTTGAAGGCTGCTTTAAATTGAACGGCATTGGGATTATTGTTGAAACCCCCTCGAGCTCTTATAGCCGAAAAAAATAGTTCGACGTGGTCCTGGAAGTTTATCCGCATACTCCTCCGTCATGAACGGTTTCATTTCTTGTTCATATATCTCCGGTATTGGTCGGTAGTCATCCTTTACCTTCTCTTTCAAAGAAATCAGCTTTTCTTCTATATCAACGCTTTGATAGTCAGGAATACAAGTATGGTCAATCACTCGTATAATTTGTCCTGTACAGTACAGGGTTTCTTGGTACACCGCCAGACTAAAGATCCACACTTATTTTCTCTAATCAAAAAATTTCTGCGACCGGCTCTTATCAATAACTCACCGTCATGACTACTTTTAATAAAATAAAAATCTTTAGTAGCCCCAATAGCGGGACCGGGTTCCAGCATCTTTTGATTGTGTATCCACTATTCAACTAATAAATATTTTCAGACAGCACTTTATAAACCGATGTAAGAGAAAAATTCAATGGTTTTGTCAGGCAATGTCACTCCGACATGTGGATACTTTATGATATCTGATTCTAAAGAGGTTGTTTCTTATACACACAAGTAGGTACTTAGATAATCTATATATATAAAAGAAGAAGTCCTGACTGACTCATCAACGCACAGCCGTAACTACTAATGTTAGAGAGTTGACTTTTGCACAGTAGGTTACTTTTATAACGTGGGCTAGGGATGAGAAGGGATTTTTGGAAATACCTCCCCTAAGAGGGTTTAATAGAGGTGCAAAGTTTGTATGGGGAAAACTTTTTTTTTGGAGCTAGAGACTTGAAACTTTGTAGAAAGATTACTTATTTAAAAACACAAAGAGTACTTTCAGCGTTTTAGAAAATTTTACCCCTAAGGGGGTTAAAAAGGGGTGCATTGTTTATATGGGAGTAACTTTATTTTTTGAACTAGAGCCTTGAAACTTTGTAGAAAGCTTACTTAATCAAATACAAAAAAAAGTGATTTCAGCGTTTTGGAAAATTTCACCTCTAAGGGGGTTAAAAACATAGCTGGGCACCGTTAATCAAATAGTTAACTTCGTTAATCGTTAATCCGCTACAAAAAAGTTAGCTTCGTTAAACGTTAAAGCGTTACATTTCGGAAGAATTAACGCAAGTTAATGTTAATCATTAATCCGTTAATATGTGTAAAATTGCTTTTTTGTTGCGTTAGTGAACTTATAAAACCTGCTGATTTAGGTTCTGGAAGTTAACAGGTTAGGAACAAAACAAAATACTTAAATAATTCAAATGTGTAATTCAATCGTCGGGCATAAGGTGCATATTCCCCTTCATGAACATTTACATGTTGAAGTTCTCGTCTGAAAGCGAGGCTCGTTTTGGTGTTAAAATGTTTTTACCCGTGGAAAACAGACGTTAAACTGCAGCGCTTGAGAGTATAGCAGTATTGTATTAAATGAATAGATTTATGAATATCTGTTCCCCGAGGAATGCAGCATCGTTGAACGAGTCTTTTGATTTCATGCCAGCCACATTTTAACGAGACTTTCCGCTTTACTCGATTAGGATTACTGCTACTTGTGCTATCATCATTAATATTGTCAGCATGAGTTCTCCTTTTTGTTTTGCCCCGGTTAAAGCCCGCCTTAACAATCTTTTCAAACTGTACGTATTGTGACACATGTACCCTACTTACATGTTGTTTCAAATTATTCAGGCTTGATACATGAACTTTTATTTTGGTGTCTTTCGGCAAGCATCGCTTACACGCAAAAAGTATTTGCTGGCCCAATCTGGATACAAATTCCACATACTCATTCAAATGTGGCTATGGATTCTCATCAGGACCGCTGGAATCCGATTCCATGTCTTCCATGATATAGTTTTAATTACTACACTGCACAGTACACCTTTTCTATCTAACTAAATTACACTGCACTCTTCTTTATCAACACGCAAATGATCACTGACAGTAATTTATAATAACAACAAACAAAACACTCGTGACTCTAAGCACCAGCGCTAGTAATGAAATGATCAAACGAAACAAATCTCATCGCAGTTTTCTCACTCGCACGCGCCGGCAAAATATATCTAGTTTTGTTTTAGTTTCACTCGCTGCCACGCGCCGCCCGGCACTTGTGTGAACCTGTTTTTCGCGCCGCGCCGCGGTGCCGTGCGGTAAATAGTAGGCATTGCATTAACGATTAACGGACTTCTGCATATTTAGCGGAAGTTAACGTGTCCGTTAATATTTTTAAAAGTTAACTTAAAAGTTAATCCGTTAATCAAAATGTTCACTTCGTTAATTAACGATTAACGGATTAACGAGTTAATGCCCAGCTATGGTTAAAAAGGGGTGCAAAGTTTGTATGAGGAACACCGCTAATGTTGTTTATAAAAAAGTGCAACAAGCAATACGTCCAGCATAACTAAGACACGCGACTCTTTTGTCGCGCGACAAATACTATCTGTAATTTTCCTTTCAATACCGTACGAGATCGACAAGCGAAGTCGCAGCAAGATATGCTAGCCCACAGACCATAAGTGCTAGCTCTACAGAGGTAAACAACAGGCGGTATTATCGACTAGCGATCCCTTCCATGCAACATTATTTGCTGCGTATCTAACGCTTTTTAGGATATTGTGCACTTCTACATTTTAAGATGAATATATTTAAGGGTCGATTGCAAAAAAAAAATACATAGTTAAAAGCTAAGGTAACAAAAAATCACGATCGCTTCCTTTGTGTGACGAAAGTTAGTCATACAAAATGTATGGGTAACTTTCGTCACACAAAGGAATCAATTAAGTTTTGTTTTAGTTAAAGCCCTTAACTATGTACAATTTTTTTGCAATCGACCCTTACATAGGTATATTGTCCCAATAATTTTATTAAACGTTTCGTGAGACATCTCTAATAATTATTCCTAGTTTCCGACAATTTTATCGCGAGTTAAAATAAATTTACCAGCACATCAGCAAATATTATGATTTAGCTCCGAGATAACAGTGAACGAAATGCGATTTTGTTTCGAGCGAGAGCACGAAGTAACTTTTCTTTTTCAACATTTGGCCACGAATTGTCACTTCTCAGCTTAGGTTAATTATACAATTCGAATCATTCGAACTTCGCAGCACTCATTGTTGTGTATAAAAGAGAGTGATAAAAACATAAATCAATTCGATATTCATGTTTCGAATCCAATCTCGAATAAGAACACGTTCCAATACACCAGGCCAAAATTATTATTATTTTGATGTAATTTCTATTGACAACCGTGGTGGTAGTGAGAGACTGGTACGGCACAGTGTTGGAATGTATAATTTCAATTACTTATATTATATTGTTATTCCTTTTTATCAGCATTTATCTATTTTCTAATTTATAATATCATTGAAATCAGCAACAAAAGTCTATGATCATACCTACACTTTAATGGTTGGAAGAACAAGTACAAAAAATAACGAATATGTTCTCGCTGTTGAGGCGATGAGGTTGTGTGTGCTACACGAGAGCAAAGTTTTTTGCATCTTTGTGCTGTTGAGTACCTCGTTACACATGGTTACACTAAGGATTCTTACTAAGGACTCAAAATCAGCACCCGCAACAAAAAACAACTTTCTTGTTGCACAAATAATTATTACAGTTATAATTATTATACTATCCTATAACAAATACCGGTTTTCACACACATAAACAACACCTACTTATTTTTTTTAATTTCATTTTCTTCTGCAATGATTTTTCGCGATATTCTCCAGCAAATTCCCTATTCTTAAGGGCAATATATCGCTTGACCACTATATAAAAAACAGATTTTTTTATATGATCAATGTTTGATATACGGTGCTGTTCACAGATTATAAATTTATAATCTACCTGAGATAACATTTGCATAACTTTTTCTTTAATATTTTCTGTCCAAGCTTCTTGCTCTAAAAAGTTATTTATATGTGTCGCGCAAGTCTCAACACATAGCACATAGTCATTATGAACGTAATTTAAGCTATTGCTTAAATTGTCATATTCTCTAAAACTTGTGCACAAGTGTCATCACTCAATAATGATTTCATGCAGTTGGCGCATTTGTTACTTTTTATTTTTTTAAATATGAACCCACACACATATGCACAAGCTTGAGCTTCGGAAGTTGCCTGCCATTATCATTTGAACCACAGTGGTACCTTATGCAACCGAAACAGTTTTCAAGCGGATCTTGATTTAAGCGACGAGTAGAAATGCTACTAACGCCCATTGCGTTTACATTATTCCGCAGTCTCTCTACCGTATTCATTGTGCGTATCCAACCTGCTTGTGATGACGGAGGTGACCGCATTCCTTTAAATTTAAGTCCCGAACAAACTCTTTCATTCGCTTAAATATATCTAAATGTGGGCTGCGACATGTCATATTAGTGGAGTACTTCTTTCCTCCACGCAGGTCTGGGCTGTCAGCATTTAGGGAGTCAAACAACTCATCAAATTTATTGAGCATGGTAGCCGTAGCATGGGCTTCGGATGCAAGTTCACCTGTAATGTAATTTAAAACACATTATAAAATAAACTTCAATGAATGCAGTAGACATTTCATCGTACCTATTTATTATTATATGAATATTATATATAATATAAGTCTTATAGTATATAAATATATTTCAATCCGGTGCACGCGACACTAAACTCAAAAGACACCAATTCTCAATTGATTCCAATATTATTAAAAACTAATGTCGTAATGAACAAAACCCAAATGAACTTATTGCCAATATGAACCATTCTTCATTTGCACTTTTCTCAATGTGGCCTAATCCCAAATGGATTGCAGCTCATAAAAGCCGATACACTTCTGTGTATCGGCTTTTTTACCAAAAGACTACGGAGTTTACTCGGCTGGAAAATGTCAAAGTACCTGATTTATTGGCAGATGAATTTCTGGTACTGGAAGATGGAGACACGGAGAAAATTTTAATTTTTTCCACGAAGATTAGCAGAGAATTTCTGAGGAAAACAGCGGAAAAACAAATTCAGTACTACGGCGATGGGACTTATAAAAGAAAACCAAAACCCTTTAGCCAATTGTACTCTATACATGCTAACATAGAGGCTAACAAAACTATAACCAATGTTGTACCAGTACTGTTCGCGTTGCTGCCAAATAAAAATCAAAACACTTATACAAGATTTTTCACGTTGCTACGGGATGAAATGGGAGTAAATATACAAATGTTTAAATGCGACTACGAATTAGCGCAAATGAATGCATGCGAATCTGTTTACCCGAACTGCGAATTGACAGGGTGCTATTTCCATTATAATCGTGCGATTTGGAAGAAAGCAGAGTCCTTAAAAATTGATACTACCACCGAGGGCCGCAAATTTACTGAAATGTGTGCTGTTATGCCGCTGTTGCCACAGTCAGAGATATACGATATGTGGGTGACACTACTAAGTGAGGCTCCAGTAAGAAATGAATTCTTGCGGTTCAAACAGTACATGGAAAAGACTTGGTTGAAATTAGGACCCCATAAATTGAGTTGCACTCAAGAAAAACACCGCACCAATAATCCGGTTGAGGGCTGGCATCGGCGGCTTAATATTCGCATGCCGAACAAGCCAACATTAGTGCGGTTGCTATATAAACTAAGGCGAGAAGCCAAGTACCAAGACACTCGCATATGCAATCCGTTTTTCAGTGGAGCGAAGAGGCAACGATGTGACATTGTTTTTGATCGCAAGTATCAACAGCAATTATCGGATCTCAGTGAGGGATTAATATCCGCTACAGATTTTTTAGGAAACGTCATCCGACTCAAGAAACGTCAGAGATAAACGACGAAGATTAACAAAAATTGGGCAAGAGCGAGTCGGACTCGCGCACCGAGGGTTCCGTACAAACACTTTCATCCTTAAGTGGTTAAGTTAAGTTTGCACCTGGTATGTATAGCGCCCCATACAAATGAGGTGCAAAGTTAACGCAACCAACCCGTTTGTTGTATGGGAGCCCCCCTTTAATTTTTTTTATTTTATTTTTAGTATTTGTTGTTATAGCGGCAATAGAAATCCCACAAAAAACATTTCATGTAAAATTGGCGGCCAAGACACATGCTCATAACGCCTTCGCTGTAAAAAAGTTGTCAGATCCCTCGAAAAGCCAAGCCCCTAAGCCCTGAGTTTACTAATGCTACACCTTGGCTTCAAAAGTATGGCTTGGCCGTTTCATAGAGTAACGTAAATAAGTCCAACGGACCGTCTGGCCCATACGGTATCAAGAAATTAAGTTTATATCTTCATGATAAAATATATAAACTTAATTCCTTACCATATAGGCCGGACAGTCCGTTAGACTTATTTAAGGTAGGTAATTATCAAAATCCAATATTTAATCACAGTCACAGTCTTATACAACCTTATATCTTTAATAAGTTTTAGACAGCTTAACAGTTAAACTAACAACAAAACGGTAACGGCTTATAAATTCTCACCATATAACTTTAAATTGCAATTATCAAAATCTAACACTTAATCAGCCATAGTCTCACATTACAGTCTTATACTGTTAATATCACCTACCTAATATAACTACCTTAATATCTTTAAGTAATCATTTTTAGACAGCTGAAATGTTAACGTAACAACAAAAAGATAATCAGCCTTATTTTACAGTCTCATACATTTAATAATACCTAATCATTATCAGACAGTTAAAAGAGCCATTCTTAAAAAGTTTGCTAACAAATTAAGACGTAATTAAAGTCTATTAAAATATCAAGTCAAAAAGATCAAAACGTCGATCGTAATAACTAATCAGCCATAGGCATAAAACAAACGAGTAAAATGGTACTGACTGTTTAGTATACAACCTCTTACAATTGCTTAGAAATATGTAGCATCATCTTGATTAAGCAAGTGAAACACTTCAGGTTTGTCGGAAGTTTTAGACAACTCAATAACCTTTATTATTGATTCTCTTGGCACTATATCTCTGTCTAGCCTACGAGGCTTTTTAAATTTTAACTCGCCTTTAGTACGCATCGTTTTGTAAAATGATATTTCAAATGTGTCATCGTTATTTATAGTTGTCACAACACCAATATAGTATTTCCATGAATTGGTATAATACCTCACCAAAACTTTATCATTGGGTTCGATAATTGAAACTAACTGTGAATCTTTCGGTGAAGTAGTCTCACATTGGGATATTTCATTGTTTGTTTCCCCAGACGAATAACAGGACTTTATAGGGCTACGTGAATCATCAAGTGAGCGTTTTGTGAGCGTGTATTCAAGTTCCGGACAGTTATTCATGCCAGACAGCGCATTGCATAAACCCTCAGAATTAGGAATATCTGAGGTGTTCGTAGACGTATACGTGCGTAGTAGTTCTGGGTCATTGTGGCCAAAAAGCGACAAGTATTCTGAATTAACTTCGCATGGGACTGAAATGTGATCATCGCCATTTTTCAAAGTAGGCGTGTCTGAGATGTTAGTACCTTTATTTGTATCTATATTCGGTGACAATAAGTTTGTTACACGAGAAAGTGGTAAATCGTCATCAGAATCAATTTCAGAGATGTTCATGATACTAGAGTCGCTATGTACACTCATGTCGTCAGAAATGCTTGTACTTGATGTCTATTGCCGTACCGCTCTTCTCTTTCTATTCTTTGTTAATGCGTTTCCCTTGTGATCTTCCCTTGTTGTTTCTTTCTTCATATGTACTATGGGTTTAATTGATTGCAGCTTTTTCACTTTTTTTGTAAGTATTATTTTAGTGTTTAATGCCGCAAAGTCAGTAGATATTTTAGGCTTGATATTTTTACTTCGAACATTTTGGTTTTTGACTCCTTTAGACTTGATACCCGATGGACCTGGCATAACCTTCACGTCTTGTAATATTGTTATTTTGGATTTTGGTGCCTCGCAGTTATCATCATTAATTATTTCTTGCATTTGCAGGCACTGTGGTAAGTCACGATAATTTACAGCTGTGAATGGGGTATTTTCTTTAGCGGCATGGTGAGACGCATGACCCTATAGGCGGACTGACTTAAGCGTGGTTTTCTTTGAAGTTCTTTTTCCTGATTTAATGGGTCGATCACTGACTTCTCCAAAAATTAATTTGTTCACAAAATCAGTACATAGGCTTTTTAATGATTTCGGTTCCGGTAATATTTGATATTTGTCTTTAACTGTTGTTTTGCCTTTGCCTTTACCTTTTATGAACTGGTTAAAATCTTCCGTGGAAACTGATTTTCCAGGTACTACTGCTAATTTTTTACTGTTTTTTGTTTTGGTCTGAGGAATGGGTGTTCTGTTTTGTTCTAAATATTGTAAAAGACACACATCAAATTGATTAGTTTCTTCAAATGTTGTAGCTGGTATTTTACCGATCACTCTAGTTGGATCATACGGAAATATGCCACATGCGGCAAAACCGCTGCAAATAGTTTTGGAGCTGGACATATTTATTTCCACCAGAAGCTGTTTAAGTAGCTCCGGAAAATGTGTCTTATTTAACGTCGAGACATTTTTGTTTGCCGTTTTGTAGTCGAGTAAGATTTTACGCCATGATCTCTTCATTGGACCGAAAAATGCAACATCAAGGGGCTGGGTTAAGTGTGTTGAATTTGGCGGTAAAAATACTAAATTAATGTTATTCTCTCCGCATAATTGTATAACTTCAGCACTCAGATGAGATGACAAATTATCTCCGATTATAACTTTCTGCCCTTCGCGCGAATTTGCCCAAGGTAAGACAATAGTCTTGAACCAGTCATCGAAACAGGCCATATCGAACCAACCCGATTTTGTTCGATTATATCTTGCATTTGGTGGCCCATTCTTACACCACTGGGTCCACAAATGTTCAGCTTTATATACCACGTACGGAGGTAAGCATTCGCCGTCGGCTGTTATGCTGAACATGATCGAAATAGAGGTTTTACTGGAATTTAACACACGCTCAGGGTGTTTAGTCCCACGTTTAAAAGCCGCTTTCGAAGATCCAGGATCATCACTTAAATTGGTCTCATCAAAGTTAAGAATATTTTGACTAGGAATATCCTTAATCGATGTTTGCAGATGGTCAAAATACGTGGAAATCTCATCAACCGATTTAGCTGCTCGACTACGTTTGATATTTTGTGTAGCTCGCAGCGAAAATTTGTGTCGCTCCAGAAAATCACGAACCCAACGTTCTCCGGGCATTTTTCCGTTGAAAAGGTGATTTCTTCCACTTTTTTGTATGTAATTATGTACTACTATGCGTAAATCTAACATTGACAAGGGACAACCAAACCTTCCGGTAAGTTCTAGTACATCAGCGATATGTTTTTCGTCTTCTACTGACAGCGCGGTTGGTCGACCGACAGCCTTTTCATGTTTATTTCTGGCATGGTTTAATATTGTGCGTCGTGGAATCCCAAAATGTCTTTCGGCATCGTAAGACGTAAGCGCTTTTGATTTTACTAAATCCACGGCTAGTTTTAGCGTTTCTTCGTCGTAGTCTGCGTACCGTCGCGCTCCGGACTTCCGCCTGCTTTTCTTTCCCATTTTTTTGTACCTTCAGAATTAAAATATAGTCAAATATATGATCAATATATAAAATGGGGAATTATGAATGCAGCAACTAAATTATTCAAATCTGGGCCTCTATTTCGAAAACCGAATGACTGAAAATTTCGTATCTGCATCTCTTTCGCTCAAATAATGTGCGACAGAGCTAGCAGTCTATAATCCGATTTCACGCCGCCGCCGCCGATCATTTTAAAATCGGCGCACACGTCTAATTGTGACAAGCTCCTTAAATAAAGATAATTTTTTTTTTGCAAAACGCGTCAAATGTTCGTACGGTTCATAATCCACAAAGATTTTCAGCTTGAGTTGGGAAATGAAATGAGGCAGTTAATCAGGTAAGGTATACCTACTTGACTAATTTTAATGACTAAAGCGATTCTGCTTATGGAAGTGGGTAATAAATAAACGAAGTGGTGACAACCCTAGCCTAGGCAATGTTGGGGCCTGGATGTTCTAAGAAACCTTTCACAACATTGCCTATCGTCGTTCTAGCCTTATGTGAGCATATTTACAAGCATAAGTACGATAAACAACGAAAAGAGCGTTATTACTTACCATACAAATACTCTGCAAGCAGCTATACCTCGTATTTTCACTGCAATTACAAAAGTTTTGGACACACCGAAAAAACACGTGGCCGCTTTTAAGGCGTTGACGCCGACTGAGTCCAAAACGACCAGTGTTGCTACAACAAAAAATATTAAAAAGGGTTGCCAGCTAAACAATGTCATTTCTACCATTTTTAGAAGTAAAAAATAGATAACGGTTTGGTAGAAAAATAAGTATTTGCAAAAAAGGCAATATTGTAGCATGTTGGTAAAGTTGCAGCCTTCGACGGTACTTTATGAAACGGCCAAGCTATACTTTTGAAGCCAAGGTGTAGCATTAGTAAACTCAGGGCTTAGGGGCTTGGCTTTTCGAGGGATCTGACAACTTTTTTACAGCGTAAGCGTTATGAGCATGTGAGTCTTGGCCGCCAATTTTACATGAAATGTTTTTTGTGGGATCTCTTTTCTTTTTGTAAGGTTCCGTTTTTTTTTTCATTTATTTGGGCCTTAGCGTCTCTAAGTAAGAAGTAATAATAGCAAAAGCGTTATAAGCATGTGAGTCTTGGCCGCCAATTTTACATGAAATGTTTTTGGTGGGATCTCATTTCTTATTGTAAGGTAATTTTTAATTTATAGGTTTGTTTTTTAATCGTTTTTGTGCTGAAGTGTTTCTAAGTAAGTAGTAATAATAGTAGAGTTGTTAGTCCGCTGTTTTCTAACATAATTGTGCGCATCGGGTTACAAGCATGAAATTTCTACCACAGATAGAGTGTTCCACGGTGATTATTTTCAGATGTGGAGGGAAGTCAGATTCGTCCCCTGTGAGGCGGGAGAGCGGAGTAAATACGGCCAAGTATCCCTCTTTTCTTTCTTTATTGCTGGTCAGTTAAGTCTACCAGGACGTGTTTGGTATCGTTTCCGTGTAAAACAAATATCAGAAATTAATTTTTAATGTTATTTTTGTATAGTTCTATATAAAAATATGGGTGTAATGGCCGAAAAGGTAAAAATCACAACAAGTTTTTTTATTCAGTGAGGTAAATTAGTTGGATTTCGTTAACATTATCAAATTATTATTATTATTTCAAAAAGCTCATTTAATCTGGTTTCTAAAAATATACGCATGTTGGGCACCTCTCATACAAACAGTAGCTTAAAATATATCTTTACGTCGGCGTAACCAACGTAAATCTCCGAACGCATCCTATTTCGCTTCATTAAATACATTAAATAATGATTATTAACATGCTGTTACATATCTCTCTCTCTGTGGTCGCTCCCTCATGACTGAGGATCGTGGTCATCGGTGGATATAGATGCTCTACACCTAGTTTTTATGATCTGCCTCCACCGGTGCCTGTTCATCGCATCTCTGATGACCGAGCAAAACTTGGTTGAGGAAGAGCCCTTCACTTGATCGGTCCATCTGGTTGGGGACCGTCCCCGGGCTCGTTTGCCCTCCGTGTTCCCAACAATGATCAGCTTTTCAAGGCTTTCATCTTCCCTCGTCATTATGTGGCCGAAGTAGGTCAATATACGCTGCTGGCAGATTGTGGATAGGCGGGTTTGGACACGAAGCTGGGAAAGGATCGACACATTGGTGCGCATGGCGGTCCAGGGTATCCTCAGCATACGCCTCCAGCACCACATCCCGAATGCATCGATCCTTTGCCTTTCTCGAGCTCGAATCGTCCATGTTTCTACGCCATACAGAAATATGGGGAATACTAGAGCGCGTACTAGCCGGGTCTTGGTGGTGATGGTTATACCTCTCTTCTTCCAGATGACATTCAGTCGGGTTCAGGGTCAGCTGTTACATATAATATTTACTATATACGTCCTAGAAAAACAAATTATTGCAATTAAAACAAAATATTTTTTTGCTAATGTATCACGAGCACACGGCTAATCTCAACATCAACAATTTATTTAAGTTACTGTTTGTATATACAGTGCCCAATATGTATATATTTTTAGAAACTAGATTAAATTTGCTATTTTGCAATATTTTTCTTTGTTGTAAATATTCAGGAAATATGACTAATTTATCTCTCTGAATAAAAAAAACTTGTGATTTTTAAATTTTCGGAAATACAACCATATTTTTATATGGTACTATGAATAAATAACATGAAAAATTAATTGCTGATATCTGTTTTACACGAAAACGACACCCCACAAGTCCTAGTAGCGTTATCTGATCAGTAATATAAAAAGAAAAAGAGGACTCCTTTGTCCTATTCACCCCGCTTTCCCGCCACACAGGGGACGAATCTGACTTCCCTCCACATCTGAAAATAATCACCGCAGAATACTCTATCTTTGGTAGAAATTTCGTGGTTGTATCCCGATGTACACAATTTCGCGACTTAGCAAAATGTACTAGAGCACGCAGGCTAAGCTTAACATCAACATTTTTTTCAAGGTACTTTTTGTATGAGAGTGCCCAATATGTATACATTTTTAAAAACAAGATTAAATTTGCTGTTTATTAATATTTTTTTAAATTGTAAATATTCAGGATAGATACCTAATTTATCGTTCTGAATAAAAAAAAACTTGTTGTGATTTTTACCTTTTCAGCAATAAACCCAAATTTTTATATGAAACTATTCTTAAATAACATGAAAAATTAATAGCTGATATCTATTTTACACGAAAACGATGTCGCACAAGCCCTAATAGCCTTAACTGATCAGTAATAAAAAAATGGGCAAGTGCGAGCCCGACTCGCGCATGAAGGGTTCCGTACCTATACATATATATAATCTATAACAAGTTTGTTGTATGGGAGCCCCCCTTAAATATTTATTTTATTTTATTTTTAGTATTTGTTGTTATAGCGGCAATAGAAATACATCATCTGTGAAAATTTCAACTGTCTAGCTATCACCGTTGTTGAGATACAGCCTGGTGACAGACGGACGGACGGACGGACGGACGGACAGCGAAGTCTCAGTAATAGGGTCCCGTTTTTACCCTTTGGGTACGGAACCCTAAAAAAAGAAAAAGAGCAGTACTTGGTCCTCTTCACCCCGCTCTCCCACCACACAGGGGACGAATCTGACTTCCCTCCACATCTGAAAATAATCACCGTGAAACGCTCTATGTGTGGTAGAAATTTCATGCTTGTAACCCGATGCGCACAATTTCGCGGCTTAGCAACTCAAACTCTACTATAATAATTGTGTATTTAAGAAATACTTACGTTTAGCCCCATATATGTACACTTTTATCCCCCATTATGGAAAGCCCATACAAACTTTCATCCCCTTATTTTAAGGGTGGGGGGTGATTTTCCAAAAATCCTAGAATGTGTATTTTATTTATAACAATGAGCCCAATAGTAAATTTTCAGACCTCTAGTATCAAAATTTGCGAAAGTCTCATACAAACTTTCTTCCCCTAGTTTAAGGGGTTGGGGGGTACAAGTTCCAAGTTTCAGAATTATTCTATTGTTAGTGTACTAATACTAGCTTACATACCAAATTTCAGCTTTCTAGGTCATCGGGAAGTACCCGAGAGGTTTTGATACGTCAGTGAGTGAGTGGCAAAATCGGCGTATTTTAGGTACCAATAAAACCTAAAGTATAAAAGCTAGATCAATGAAATTAAGTACATTTTATATGTTCCCTAACAGCATCTTAACCTGTGAATTTGAGCGCTCTGGTGTTAACTGGGCCAAAGCTATGAGGGTTTGAAAATTAGACGAAACGGTTCGAGAAAAGGTAGGTAGTGCCCCGCTTCTTTTTTGCTCGTTGTCCCCAGATACATCATCTGTGAAAATTTCAACTGTCTAGCTATCACCGTTCTTGAGATACAGCCTGATGACAGACGAACGGACGGACGGACGGACGGACGGACAGCGAAGTCTCAGTAATAGGGTCCCGTTTTTACCCTTTGGGTACGGAACCCTAAAAACAACCATAATTTAAGTTTAAAATAGAAATGTTTTGTTTTAAGCATAATTTAAGTTTAAAATAGAAATGTTTTGTTTTTTTTTTTGCCAAATTAATTTCGTTTAAGTTTATTGCTACTGTATTTTTTTACGAATATTTGCATAATCCTAGTCGGACGTACAATACGATTAAAATCAGTTAACGATTCGGATTGTATATCTATCTTGCTCGTAATTATGCGATTTTAATAGGTAAGAGCGTGCGAGAGAGGGGTAAAAGCCGAATCGTTAACTGATTTTAATAGTACTATATAGCATGTCTGCCACGAACATCGAAAATTGGCATTGACGGAAAAACCTTTTTGTCACTCCAATATGCACGTGTGACAGAGATGGAAGTACATATCCGCAATCTTTCGATTTTCGTGGTACCAGGGCCTATACCACGAACGACTTCGTTTCCCTCTCTATTACTCTCGCATATTTGAGCCAGATAGACGAAATACCTAACAGTTCGTGGTATAGGCCCAGGCCAGGACTTCCAAAGGACAGCAAATTTAAGGCTGCGTTTCCACTAGCACTAAGCGAGGATCAGTAGTACAGCGTATGATAATCGAGAATTTGGGGTATTTTGGGAAGATGCCGTTTTGTGAATCAATCATTAAGGGAATTCAAATTTAGGGTATTTTGGGAAAAGAGCCTTCTGTGTATCGGCTTTTATGAGCTTCAATCCATTTGGGATTAGGCCATATTGAGAAAAGTGCAAATGAATAACGGTTCATATTGGCAATAAGTTCATTTGGGTTTCGTTCATTACGACATTAGTTTTTTTTATAATATTGGAATCAATTGAGAATTGGTGTTATTTGAGTTTAGTGTCGCGTGCCCCGGATTGATATATTTATCATTGTATTTACTCGTATGGTAGTTAAGTTATATAATATACAGTCATGTATTCACTTGTATCTTAGATGCTCTCCGAACAATTAATTTTCTACTCTGCACCCACTTCAAGCATCTCTGTTTGGCCCTATGGTTGACTGGTAGAGAATGCTTTTAGGCATTAAATTTGCCATTTGTACTGACTTTTGTTTTGTGCAAGAAAGTTTAAAAATAAATAAATAAGCTTAACTAATCTTATTAAGACAAAAATAAATATTTACATTTACTTATATTACAATACCGAAACCTTTGGGTTCAATTGGCGTAAAGCCATTTTGGCCAATATCAGTAATATATATCGTCCCATTACTGCAAATACCGACTATCTGCAAAAAAGTAGTTTTGAGATAATCGCATTTTAAGATTCTGATGCATTTTTTTATGTGTAAATATGGTTAAATAGGCTGTATTTATTAAGTTATGTAGTTTATTTTATCTTGTATTGTAATTAATAATAAAACATTAAAAAAATATATTTTGTTAAGGGTAATTTTACGATATAAAAAAAGAGTCGTGCACTTCTCGGAAAAATCATTATACGCAAGGGTTTCCAATAGACTGAGCTTTATTTAAGATAAACGGTGGAAATGAGACACAAAATGAAAAAAAAACTGTAATTAATTTTCAAGTTATTATCAAATTAAGTGAAAAATGCTAACGACATAATTGGTTTTACCTGGAGGAAATATTGCAGTATACAGTTTAAGGCCCCTTAACTTCTAATAAATCTAATAATTTCAATCAATAGCTCAAATCATGCCTTTAAATAATTATGTTTAAATGCGCTTTAAATGTATTACTAGTAATTATATAATTACATAAAACTTATTTGAGGTGTTTATAATAATAATCAAGGCAAAATTTCCAAGTTATGAATTTATTAAGAAAAAGCCAACATCAATAGCAAGTAATAACATCAATCATCTTCCTCACTACTAGATTCGCATGCGGCAACATCCGGTACACGATCTACTATGTTTGCAATCAGGGATCGTTACCGGTATTCTGAATACCGGTTTTAAATTAGGTATAACCGGTTATAGTTCTATTTCGCTATTTATTTCACTAAAGCTTTGATTACCGGTATAATCAATAACGCTATTCACGTATATTAGCGATTTTGCCATTTGACAACAATACCTGTATTTGAAATGTCACCCTTCAAAACCATTACCGGTAATACCTGTCAGTGTCAATACACTCGTTTATTTGTTTCTTCGAATTGGTTTTGCTTTGTCGTATTGTTAAATTGTATGATTATTTCAGTAATTTACATCTAGAAATATAAAATTTTAATCTAGGTACTACTACATACTACCAATGAGTTAAACACGACTATTAAGTATAATAAATTAATATTTACTTAAAGGCCTCTCAGATTTTATATTAAGCAATTGAGGCAAACCTCGCAAAATAATGCATTAAATGTAACTTCTTTTTTTAAGTGATTATTCTTAGAGTGCCCACAGTCACGGCAAATGAATGTAGGTTTTACCCCTGGTTGAACAGTTATACACCAAACCCACATTGCATCGAAGTACATCTTTTTCTTAATTATCATTGGCAGGTTTAACGATGAAAACTTATTATGTATCATTATTATCTGGAACAATAATATAAAATGTGTAATAATATTTAATGCGTTTTTGGTTTTTAAATAGCAAATTAAAAGTGGGATACTTACTCGTTGTCTATCTGATATCCCAATATTATTTTTGAACAATTGAAGAATGTACGTCTTCATCTCCTTCAGGATTACTTTATAAGTTATTTCAAAAAGACTACCCACGTTATTTGAATGCATTTTCATGCATGCTTTCTTGCTATGGTATTCATGTCAAAGTTGACAAACCATAATTATTTATGCTTGAAGATATTTAGCCAGTACAACATATCGAGAGCTTCATGTTAAAGGGGCGTATGCGCAAAAATGCGATTTTACGTTTTTAACGGCATCGTATTCGTCTAATAGCGATACATTGGATAAAAAAAAATCATAATGTTATCGTAATTGTAAGTAATTTAAAATAAACCGAGGGCTTCGTGTAAAGGCGCGTATGCACAAGAATGCGATTTTTCGTTTACATTGTATTCGTTCAATAACGATACATCGGGTATTTTTTTTTTCATAATTTTATCGTAATTTTAAGTTATTTAAAATAAATATAATATGTTTTGGCGTATGATTATAGGTCATACATTATTGTCGATCGAAAGCGACGTAAAGAAGGCGTAAACGCAATTAATAATGTCATATAGTCTCATAATATGATCGGAGTATAAAGGCGTATGTTCATACGTCTATTAATCTATAGTGTGATTCACCAAAAATTCTCGCACAATAGAGGCGTATGTCCATACGACCATACTTACCATACTTTTTAGTGACAGCCTCAGTGTCCGGCCTCATATATCGTCGCACCATATGGACGCATAGTCCTTGAACGTCACACCTTTCTTCGAAAAATATCTCTAACTGGTAGGTTTCTATGGAAATATCTAGCTCGGATCCCAGGTGGATTCGATTCAATATCTAGATCATAAATGCTCAAAGTCATCCAAAGGACGAACCCACGTAACCATGAATCGTAAAATAAATAAAATAAAAACAGGTAAGTACGTGCTATATTCAGGAGTATACTTATAAAATATTCATTCCATTACAATTGTCACCGACTTTGGCAGCTTAAAAATAATAGTCACATTTTATTATTTCTAATGACAAGTATGTCTTCAATTACAGCGTCATTGAGCTTGCAACGCAAGCATGACAAGACATATTTTAGCGATGAAAACATTCTTTCGACGCTCACTTGCGTTGCTGGAGATGCTAACGCGGTGACTGCTATACGGTACAGTTGAGGATGACTCGGTTTATAACATTTCCAAAAATCCAATGCTTCTGTTTTTGGATTGGCACGGGGTAACCTAATGAAATCGCGTAATATCTGTTCTATGTTGACGTTATATTCATGGATTAAGTAATCCAAATGATTGTTTTTTTGTTCTTCGGCAATACGTAACATATTTTCTATTGCATTATCGACATTATTGGTAGGATTGGTCACGCATGGCATTGTCAAAGTCTCCGAAGGAGGATGATTTGAAGTGTCCTGAAAACGTTGGAGCCTTTTCCACGTAGATTTCAAATGCCTGATGGCATTCTCCATTTGCGAGGGTGTAAGTATTGCATTGTATCTTGGGTCCATATATATGGAAGCTAAAAATGAATTGCTCTCGAAAAGTTTTTGCTGCCTAATTTCCATGGCACTGACAATTTTATCAGAAAACGTTGTAGATATATTTTTTGTCAGTAGTTGGCATTTTGTCCACTCATACCAGAAGTCGCCAAAGGTAAGTTGCTCCTGTTGTAATTTTTTCGAAAGTATTTTTGATGGTTCCAGTGATTTTTCGATATTTTCAATTGAATGCCATCGGTCACAAGTGAAGTAACTAGCAACAGTATCATTCCTCTCAGGCAAGTCACAATCTTTTAATTCCATGAGAGATTTTATCATGTTATATGTGGAGTCCCATCTTGTTGGACAATCTAATATTGGTTTTTTGCACAAAAAAGGCGTAATAGATGGTCTTCTTAAACTTCTAACACACAATCGAATTTCCGATAAAATTGTCTTGCATTCATTGTCGCCGCTAACAGCGTCGTGTATAGCCAACTGCAGAGTATGAGCGGCACACCTTACTGCTGCAATTGAGATAGGTTCTGCATTAGTTTCCTGATCGGTTAGTGAGAAAGTATCTAGATTTTCTGTCAAATCCTCATGAACAGGCGACTCTGGCTGTGGCTCTGCAACCTCTTCATTTAAAAGTTTGATCATTTTAATCATATTTGAGCCATTATCTGTCGTAATGGAATACAGATTTTCTAAGCCTATTTGATATTTATGTAAAACAGATATAACTATTTCTTTTAAAAAGTCACTTGTATGCCTTCTGTCAAGCTGCACTACGGCCAACGTTCTCAGGACGATACTATTGTTTAGTATATATTGTGCGTTTACACCTAAAAAGGCCCTGTCATGACATGTCGCCGCGTCCACTTTTAAACAAATTAATTTATCCTTGATTTCGGCTTTGATTTGATCTCGAACTTTATCAGCGTGTAAATTGATTCTGTCTCGAATACTGCGAGACGATATTACCGCAGCTCCTGCTGGGCCTATAGCTATTTTCAGTAAATTTTGGAAAGCCTCGTCATCAATTAGGGCGAAGGGACGTCCATGTTGTGTGACAAGTTTTACACACTCGTCTATTACTTGAGCAGTCTTGACAGAATTGGTTGATGTGCTGGTAGATGCTTCAGCGGTAATTTGTTGCGCAACTAAATATTGACTGTAATGCGTTACTTTCAGATGCGATAGGAGATTAGTTCCGTGATGTCCCTGAAAAGAATATAGATTTAAACAAAACAATAAAATACACCCAAAATTGTATCAAAATGAGAGAGTCCGTGTCCCGACCGACCCAACCCGAGATACGAAGTTGCCAAACGAGTGAAAGCGACAAGGATTAGGCCTAGGACTTTTTCTATGAAACTTGAAAAAACTACTTCGCAAATAAAAAGTCGACTTACCTTAAATTTTTTTCCGCATCCTTCAATATTGCAGCTGGATTCATTTTGGTTATCATCGATATCAAAGAACCGGTAAACCCCGTTTTTTCTTTTTCGACCGCGGCCCATTTTCGACGGGAACTTCTTATGTAAAGCGAAATGTAATGTAGTCTCAGACGAAGAATTGAGAATGAGAATGTAGTGTAGTCTTACAGAAAAGTGAAATAATGTATATGACATACGTCGCAAATTAATTTTCTTATCCATTACCTAGTCGACACTTCAGCCAGCTATGCAGAATGTTATCGCGTGACGTTAGAATATGAAACTATTTATTGTGATTTGGTTGTAGTGTCTGATTGACATCTTAGCTTTCAAGTGAAATTAATAGCGGTATTGAATAGAGGTATTTAATATAGTAAATAGTCTATAATAGCGGTAAAGACAAAAGCGAAATGAAAACAATATCTCTAATAGGAATATAGGTATTCTTTTTAAAGGGGTAATAGTTTGACAATTTCTTTACCGGTATTCAATAAAACCGGTTGTACAATCCCTGGTTTGCATCACAATAGGGTACTTGACACATGTAATGAATAATTATAAAGCGTATTGTTACATGTAGCTTATGATTCCTAGAAACTTAAAAATAATATATTGCTGATATTAAACCTACCTATGTAACTATATTAAGTTTTAATAGCTGTTATTACTATTATGAAAATGACTTGTAATTGATATTGTACATTTACCAATAAAAATCTGAAATCTGAAATCTGAACCAAAATAAGTAGTTACATTTCAATGAAAATGATTTAATAAATTAATATTATTTAAATAAGTTTTAGTTTTTTTTTATCTGTGAGTCAAATGATCAAAACGACGCCATCTTGCTAATGACGTCACAGTAGCACAAACAAACTGCTGCTGTCAAAAATCAAAACTGACAACTGACAAAACCGCTAGTAGTTTATGTTGTTACGATTGGATTCATCTTCTCGCACATTTAATAAATTTTTGGTTTATAATTAATACTCCAGATCTTCGAAAATGGAAGAACATTATATCAAAGCAGACAGTGCTAACTTACCGAAAGTGGATTCTTACATGGTAGCCCACTTTTTTGGTACGAATCCCGACTTTTGTTCAGCTGAATTTAGGAATGTAAAAAGTGCACAGTAAGTATGAATAATCTGTTATTTGTTTATATATAATAAGATAGTCAATTCATTAGTTTCGTTACCAAATATATCACCTTGTATCATATAAAAAATCCTTTGTTTTAGATCTTCAAGAGAATCTTATGGCGATGATGCCATAGGTTATGTTCAGCTTCGACGTGAGGCGAGTTTGTGCACTGTTAAGTGTAAAGTGTGTCCGGAGCACAAAATAAGAAAACCTCCATATGCCGTGACTATGGTTATTGATGAAAAGGAGAGCAAAGTTCAAACTGTGCAGTGCCATGATTGTCCAGCATCACAAAGTCAAAGTCAAAGTGTTTTTATTTGTGAAACATAGGTAAAGGCTGCATAAATACAGTGGTGTAATTAAATATCATAATGTATCACTATGTTTTGCCTATTGGCGTACAAAAACAATGCACATGCACAAAACTTATTCCTATTATGCCTATTACGCTGTTACATAGCATTACAAACACAAACTAAATTCTCATATAAGTACTCAATGTCAAGATGATGTATGATAATTAAATTAACAATATAATAATAATAATAATAATGAAGGCAACAATAGGAATAAAAATAAAATAAAGATTAGTCAGATACAATGTCAACATCATTTAAATAATCTAAAATAGAATAATAACATTTCTTCGTGAGTATTATTAATAATTTACGTCTCAGAAGTAGGACTGGTAATAATTTCAATTCTATTGGTAATTTATTATATATTCTTATAGCTAGAGAATATACGCTTTTGCGCATTAAAGCTGTTTTTGTAGCAGCTGTACATAAATCCTCTTTACATCTTTGCTCCAAACGTTTGCTGGTGAAACTACTTCTTTTAAATAGTGCTGGATTATTTTTAACAAACATGATCACCTCTAAAATGTAAAGAGAAGGCATTGTTAAAATGTTCAAATCCCTAAAATGGGTTACACAACTGTCGGTTTGCTGAAGGCCACGCATTGCTCTGATGCACCTTTTTTGAGCCTTAAACACCGCTTCCCTATTTGAAGAATTGCCCCAAAAAATTATTCCGTATCGTAAAGTCGACGCTACAAATCCATGGTATGCAGTTAATACAGCATCAGGACTCGCTTGCTTTGCAAGTTTGTAAAGGGCATAGGCATACTGATTCAGTATGTGAGTTCCATGACAGATGGTTATCTACGTGTACTCCTAAAAACTTGGTAACAGACACTGACTCAATTAACGTCCCTTCGTAATTACAAAAAATTTGAACAGGTAATTTACGTTGGTAAAAGTGCATTATTTTAGTTTTATCGAGATTAATTAATAAATTATTCATATTCAGCCATTCAATTATGTCCTTAACAGTATTATTAATTTCCATTTCATAACTATCAACGTCATCACATTTAATAATAACAGTGCTGTCGTCAGCAAGGGGGATGTAAACATGCTGTTGCATTTCTGATGTGGTCCCATCGGAGGAGTGAGGAGCCATCTTGTACTTCAACAGAATGTTATTGGAAAAAGTCTAGATTAGCCAAAGTAGGAAGTACATTAAAATATATGCCCATCAAAGAGATGCTCCATAAAACTAAATTTACTAAAAACCCCCAAGGTAAAGCAGTTTTATTAGAATTCTTAGAAGAAGGCAGAAGGAGAAAACTGGAGAATTCACAAATTTTGAAGCACCACTCTGGATATGAAGTAAGAGGAATAAATATGCTCTCAATGCACTTTTTGAGTAGTAAATATAATGAGGCTGCAGATTGTGACCAATTTTTAAAAAACATAGGCCATATTTTCAGCCGTGATCAATTAAATATGGTGGAGAAAGAGACACGAGACCAACATCAAAATGCTGCATGGCATGAATTAAGATATGCCCGAATAACTGCTTCAAAAGCTTTTGATGTTGCACGATGCAAAACTTCTGATGGCTCTTTAACTGCCTTGATAATGGGTGCAAAAATACCGGACACAGAGGCTATGAAAAGAGGAAGGAAATTAAAGGATAGTGTCAGAATTGTGATAGAGAAGCAGTTAGGAGCAGTCAGAAAATGCGGATTGCTCATATCTAAACAGTATCCTATGTTAGCCGGATCACCAGATGGCATTGTGAATGAAAAGATTGTTGAGATCAAGTGCCCAACATGTGACAAAAATTTCAAAAACTACATAAATAATGGTGCTATTATGCCCAAATATGAAACACAAGTACAACTGCAAATGTATTTGGCAAATTTGAAGATGTGCTATTTTTGTGTTGCTGATGCAAATTTTGAAAAAAATAGTCAAGTCACTATCATTCCAGTGCACTTTAACGAAACTTTAATAAATAGTGTCATCAGTAAAACTATTTCATTCTGGAAAAGTAACATTTATCCTGTACTATTTAAAAGTACTTCAATAAATAAAACAAATTAAAAAATCAATACTATATTTAATTATTGATATAAACTTACAGGATTTTCACCCATTATTATAATAAATCATGCACTCTTCAGTCTCTTTGAGACCATGAACGTAATATCACGTTTGAAATGTCGAGGTAATTAAATAAACACATTTTGATAACATTAAGCGTTTATTGTTTTATTGACACATTCAAACTATTTTAGGAACTCAATGGGAAGGAAATGTTCTGTGTCGGGCCCGTTTCGATGTTTGCGCTTACCTATTACCTACCCAATATAAATTTTGTATATTATGTACTATTATTAGACGTCCGTCTGGTAAAAAATCCGTCGCTTACGGATAAAAATATGAAATAATTCTATGAAAAATTTGCGCAAAAATCGAAAATGTCTGACAGAATATACTACACATATATTTTTAATACAGTTGCTCAAAAAGTGGTACTTTTTGTGGCTGCGTAGCGTGCGAGAAGCTCATTTTCTCGAACTAGTGCTTTTTACTTTTTAACCGACTTCAAAAAAGGAGGAGGTTCTCTATTCGAACTTTTTTTTTTTTAGTTCCAAACTATACTTTCGAAACGCAGTAACCGAGTTTCGAATGTCAGTGATGATGATGATGATGATGATGATGATGACGATGACGATGACGATGACGATGGCGATGGCGAAGGCGATGGCGATGGCGATGGCGATGGCGATGGCGATGACGATGACGATGACGATGGCGATGGCGATGACGATGACGATGACGATGATGATGATGATGATGATCATGGTCTTAATGTACCATGTCATTTGTAAAGTATGGGTTCGTTCAAAAATAACTTCGAAGCAAGCATATTTTATCGCAATGATATATTAATTTATAATTTTTTCGCAATTGCATTAAAAAACGTCGTTTACAACACGTGTGAAATGTCTTTTTACTACTCGTACCGAGTCTTGCCACTCGCTTTCAGCTCGTGGCAAGATACCTCGGTACTAGTGGTAAAAAGACATTCTTTTCACACTAGTTGTAAAATGTACTATTATATTCAGTTTCCAAAATGTTACGATTGGTTAAGTTTTGGAGAAGGAAACTATTGAGAACGAAATCTCGATTTGCCAAACCTGGTTATGTTAAGTTTGGACTTTTGTACCTATCCGATGCCATCATTGTTACTATGTGCACACTTAACACGAACTGATAGTGTGGGAAAATTAGCAGAGGTCCTCAACCTTTTGAGCGCCAAAGACGGCAACTAACGTCGACGGAAAGCTGTGCCCCAGACGCCACGACGTCAGTTGCCGCTATATAATGCCATACTATCTGTTGTCAGCTATGGCGTGTGGGACACAGTTTTCCAACAACGAGCTGTGCGGGGAAGAGGTACTCCTTGACAGCGGGCGTTAAAAGCCATTCCTACCTTGCATTATACAGTTCTAACGACGACGCGTTTGGCTCGGTTTGTAGACACCTGCCTACTGAGCCGGCGGTCCCGGGTTCGAATCCCAGCCAGGGCAAATATTTGTGTGATGAAATCGAATATTTGTTCTTGGGTCATGGTTGTTCTATGTATTTAAGTATATATTTATCTATATAAGTACGTATATCGTCGTCTAGTACCCATAACACAAGCCTTCTTGAGCTTAATTTGGGACTAGATCGATTTGTGTGAGGTTGTCCGATATTTATTTATTGTTTGTTTATTTAATTATAGAGCCCTGTGTATTTATAAGTGCGCATGCGATAACAACACATTCATCCAAATATGTTACTAAATTAGAGTTTACCACAGAGTGGGGCTTCAACATTGAAAACTCCCTCAAACGTCTGATAACCCTCTCTATATGGATTCTTAAGCTAGCAACCTGTTTCGTTTTTCGAGCCTCAGCTTTGGACATCTTTGAAGTAGAAGATACACTAGGAGGCCTCACTAGATGAAATCCTTTTTGGAGTAACAACTGTTCAATATGTTTGAATCCCCTATCAGCTAATATATAGGAACCTGGTTCTAAATAATTTAAAAAATCACATTTTTCTGTCAATGCTACATCACTGGTTCGACCTGGAAAGCCAGGAGATATGTAATTAATAATACCATCAGGCGTACTACTTATTAAATATTTGACTGTATTAGCCTTTTTGTAATCAGACCATGTTAGAGCCTGATGAACTGCATTTGAAGGTTTCTGGATCTCAATTTCAAGGCAGTCAATAATACAGTCTATTTTATAATATTTATGCCTGAAAGCCATTGGCAATTGTTGTATTACAAAGGTTTTATTTGGTTTGATTATAAAATGGCTTAATATTCCAGCGATTAAAGGGGTACAATTTTTAAATATTTTAGATGCATAAGACACAGAAATACCAAAATGATCACCAAGTTCTGAAAATGTTTTGTCAAGTCTTATTTTTAGAAGACATAACAGAATGTCACGTTCTGAAATTTGTAATTTTTTTTTTATAATATCTACAAGGTACAAACAGTCCTCGGGTATGCCTATGTAGAATCTGGGTTTTCTCTTAATCAACTGCAATGTATTTTGGTACGCTATTTGAGATAACTCTTCCTCCTTATTTTTTAATCTTATTGCAGATATCTCTAACTCAAATTCTTTTTTAGCTTCTAAGTCGCTGCTGTCAGATGTAGACTTTAGTTGAGGAGATTGAACTGACGGGGAAGATAGATATTGCACTGATTGTAGGGATAGTGAGGAATGTTGTGATCCTACAGGTGTTTCGTCAGACTCTTCTGCAATAGGAAATAATAAATTCTGTCTCATTTTGATCTGTCTCAATTTGATTGGTGACGTTGCTTTTGTTGGAGTAACAGTGAACTTCTCGGTGGATGTGGCTTTGGTAGACATTTGATTAGAAGTTTGTGTGTTCTTGCTTCTATATTTTGATTTCATTAAAACCTGGACATATTGACTTAAATAAGTTGGACACGCTTGATTGAAATGTTGGAATTGGCTGCACTAAACTTTCAACTGCAACATCTGAAAAAGATTAAAAATATATTAAAAAATTTGGAAAAATCGGTACTTATCTCAATCACATTTCCATTAAAAATGTTACAGCATCAGCTCCTCTAGCTAGCACAACTGTGACATGCGACTCTTTCTCTCGCGAGAAATATTACATATCTCTTTCTTCACAGAACTGAGACGGTGACGGGCGTGCTTTGTCGCGCGACAAGAGTCGCTAAGCCTATTTGTGCTAGACGGGCTGTATAAGCGTTGAAGTGTTGGTATTAAGTTTTATTAACTTACCCATGTTACTTGTTTTGCCAATTATGATGGGTACAGCTAAGTCTTCAATCTCGGTAGTTTCTATATTGCACATTAGCATTTCTTTTTGCTTTTTAGTTAATGGTGGTGTGCTCACGCCGGATGACACTCTCTTTCTTTGGTCTTGTTGACAAACAAACTTTGATGGCAAACAATGACGTTTCATTCGAATTTTGCCAACAGAACCCATAAACTTGAACTCCATGTAATTTTCCATGTCATTCGGCAACTGTAAATGGGATTTATTACTTCGTATAAATTTCGTACGTTTGAAGTTTACCTAACCTTAAAAATTTAATAATAAATATGTACTTATTAACAAAATTATAATTAGGTATTTAGAGATATTAGTTTTGAAGCCCAATAAAATAATTTTTACTTACGTCAAAATGATCTTCGCGAAAATGCATTGAGTATTTTAAAGACAATGTTGTATGGTCGCGTCCTGCTAATTGCAACCATTTTTGGCGTAATTCCAACGTTTGCGGGCCATGAATAAACAGTTTTTCAGGCGTTTTGATTGTTGTACTTATACAAAAAGGCACTGCACATACTTTATATTTTTTATTAGCTTGTGAAAGCATTTTTTCTACGTGAGATACGATTCTGATTCTGTTCTGACTGACAAGTGACAAGAGGAAGAGGCTATGGAGTGGAGTGTAGAGGGAAGGAGTAGCATCTTTCATAGAAGAATATTAAAAAAACCGGCCAAGAGCATGTCGGGCCACGCTCAGTGTAGGGTTCCGTAGTTGCCCATCCTTCACGGTCGTAACGTTGATCAAGGTCGTAAACGCCAAAGTAACTGTACTTACTTATTACCTTCTGGAAGTTATCGATTATACGCGCCAGATTGAGCGAAATGTTTTAATACAGTATGGCACTTAACTAATATCTAACTAGTGTGTAACGTTCGAAGTATAAGGACACCGCGCACCAGCACCTACGTCATTTTAAAGAGAATTGTGTTTTTTTGCGATAACTCAAAAACGGCTTGACCGATTTTATTCAGTAGTATAATTTTCATTGAAAGTTATTATAAGGCCTCGTTTTCATTTCTGGAGCGAATATTTACAAAACTGTTGACTTTATCAAGAAATGATGTTTGAAGACCCCTATTATTTTTAAAAGACCTATTCAACGACACCCCACACGCTAATGTTGAGTGTTTTTTTTTTAGTTTTTTTTTTACCGTTTTGTCGGCGTGACACATACACATATACCAAATTTCAGCTTTCTAAAGTACTAATGATCACGGAGCTAAGCCGCGGACGGACAGACAGACCGACAGACGGACATGGCGAAACTATAAGGGTTCCTAGGTGACTACGGAACCCTAAAAAAGTGTACGGCGGCAGCGGTAAATAGTCCCAAAAGGCTCCGGTAGCGCTAGCTGATTGGGAAAATTGAGCCAACTTAGAGTCTGCCAAGCGAGTCGCGCCCCTCGGGTATGGGGCTGATTATATATCTATCTCATAATATACCATACGAAAAAAAGAGATAGATATAATAAATCAGCCCCCTCCTAGGTGACACGATGCGTTTGACAAACTACCAGCAAAACTTTTCACCGGACAATTTTTGAAATATGAAGATTCTGCTCCTTTCTTTTTACACCCCAGAGAAGAGGTTCAGCGGCTATTACACTTTCCTAAGTTAGTCAGTGACTAATTTAGTCATTACCTAATATAGGAAGGTGTAATATCCGCATTAGTCTGGTATGCCATTGTGACGTCACACTAAAATTATATCGCGTTTTGGCGCAAGCATGTGAGTGGTAACGAAAAAACACAAATTGTACAAAAACTAACGCAGTAAAAATTTTTTTCTTAGTTTTATATTTCAATTTACGATAAGCTTAATACATTAAAACCGGTTTTCAATTTTTGTCAATAACCCTATTGAGTGACCTAAACCATCCGTGATACTCTTCGGGTATAACCCCTTTATCGCAAAGACCAATTAAGTCTTTCTTCTTGGCGGCTGATATTGCCAAGGGCTTGTCGTATAATTGGCGCAATTGAAGACAAGGTAACGCATATTCGGGATCCCCTTGGATCGCATAATATTTTTTAGACTAATGCTATTTCGCATAATTGATTTAGCATAATTTGTTTTGGCATAATAGTACTTTCGCATAGTAATATTTTGGCCTACTGTTTTTTTTGGCATACTACGCTATTAGCATAATTTTAGTTGGACTAATTTGTATTTGCCGAATATACTTTATGCATACTATTGTTTGGGCTCATAATTATTTGGTATATCTGTCATCATCCATAATTTCAGTTGTCTAAATGAATGAAACTCAGTTTCGTGGTTATCGAAATCGTTCTTTTTCTTTGTCTGCGTATTGTTTGTTTTAAATTATTATACTTTGGGAGATTAGCCAATACTAATGGTGCGGTTGTAGTTTCGCAATCAGAAATTATGTGTATTGGTTTTTTTATCGGGATTTAATACTGCGTTTTCTTTTATTTTGTTGCGGGCACATTGAACCTGCAAAATGATCAACAACAAAATATTACGTTACGTAACGTTAGGTCACATTAGGTAGGTAGGTACATTAGGTTAGGTTAGGTTAGCATGATAACCAGGCGCGAAGCGCCTAAGCAACGCGGAATAGGGGGTCTGCGAAGCGGACCTCCGTCGACCTCACTTTAGTTCCTAAATATATTTATACACACTTTTGAATAGCAATTTTATTACTATGAGCCATTTGTACATGACTTTTAAAAGGATAACTGCGTTATGCATTTTGATATGATGCTAATTGATTATAATGCCTATATATGCTTATGCTTTTTGTTATTAGTCTTTATGACGGTTATGCTTTCTGTATTTATGCTTTTTAATGTTATGCGTAAAAAAATATGCGTAATGAGGCTTATGCACATCTCATTTTCGGCGAAAAGCAATTATGCGTAACCATATTAGTATTAATGATTTTATGCCTTCCAATAGTAAACCCGCATATTCAGGGGTTGGTGGCGGTTCTACTGAATTCGGGTTTGACTGATCACGTTGCTTCCCTTTCCTGGTACTGTATCTAGAGCCGGATTGAGGTGTCACTGTCTTGCGAGATTTCAGTGCGATGCTGGTGTCAAAGTTTAAATACACTTCAGAGACGAGAGAGTCATAGTTAAAATATATTTTTGGATCACCTTTCAGTATTTCATTTTCTTAATTTTTAGCCAAAAAGAACTTGGTTTCCGTTGCAATCTTTAGTTTTATTTTTCAGTGAATCTTCAGCCAGCTGTTTAAGATCAAAAAATTCATGGTATTTAAATTCTTTTACGTGGTAGGGATCTTTTTTTACCTTCTTATTATTGGCTCTGTAAACACCTTTTGACCTAGCACTTTTAAAAATGTTTGCCCAGTCCGTCATAGAGAAGATATCTTTGTTCCTTTTTGCATTTTCAATGCTGCTATGCATGGAGTCTGCTTCCATGGAGGAATGCCCAGACTCCAGAAAGTTCTGTTCTATGACTTGCAGATGATCTATTTTGTTAACAGCCCAAAGTAAAACAGCTGCAACATTCTGGTTTCGATTTTGGCCACCGCACGTATCCGAAAATAACGAGACACTTGTCACATTAGTAGAAATACAATTAGACAGGTAGTGATATAGAATAAAGCCAATCTCTGCGCTGCCTTTTTTGCCATGAATCTCAGACCAATTAAAACAAAAGGCATTATTGGGTAAAGCACTTTCGTATATAGTCAAATTGTATAATGTATTGACTTGTAAAATGTTGACATTTTATTAATAAATGAGTATGAGTATGAGTATGAGTATACGGTCAGTTTCCGTACATAATACAAGCCAACTTTTGAGCACGGTATTTGCAATATTGCCTGTAAGTCGAAGGACACGGATAGAAAGGTACTATCAGCTGCTGCTTTTAATTTGTGTTTTTGTTTTTCAGCCTCGCAAGCAACTTTCCTCTCTATATGTGCAGTGTAAAGCAATCTCTATGTGTGCAGTGTAAAATGTAAGACGCTTCTAGTTTAGCTTTTTCATCTTCTTTCGCTAAAGTATACTTGTTGCATACTTGACACTGATCTTTTTTCGGGACAAAGAAACTCAAATTGAACTGAGTCGAGAAAATTCGGCGGTAAGTTATTTCTGAAACAGGGTCGTCTTTTTCATATTGTTTCAGATAAAGATCGTACATTTTGTTGATGGAAAGTGTGGCCTCTAAATATTTACGTTTAGATTTATTACGCACGTAATGACCCTCCATTTGAGGAAAGGAAGAAATATGATCGACCACTTCTTGTACTTTTTCAGGGCTTGTTTTATTAGGTGGAGTTTCATGCCCACGTCCATCTTTACCAGCATAAAATCCCAGTTCATCTCTGTGCTTAATTGCGTCATTAATTACTGAAGGCGAGATGGACAACGTAGAGCAAAAGAATTTCTGACACACTTGTCGCTTGTCTGATTCCAAATCAAAGTAGCACTTGGTAGAGTACTGCCTTGCTGGGCGTTTTCTCTCCACTACGACTCTCTTCAAAGGATGGACCGTGACTCTGGTCAGTAAAAAGTTTTTTTGTCCTGAATAATCCAAATTCCAGTACATGCGGCAAATTTTATCACGGTCTTGCTCACTAAATACATTTGTACATTTAAATAAGCATTCACTACAATCAACTGTCTTTGGGATTTTTGGAGGTCTTATTTGATCGTTGGTTATATACGAAAGCCCCTCAGCTCGCCTTTTTAAACGGTTTTATTTAGCTTGCCCTGTTTGTTTATTTATTTGGGTCAAATCTAGTAATTGAAATTTGACCCCCTTCCTGTTGACGTATTGATCTGAAATTTGGTACGCATCTTTAGTTTTGGTGACAATACATTGCAATACATTCGGTATCATTGTAAATCCAAGATGGCCGCCGCTACAAAATGGCGGATTACATATTTTACCACTACTTCCTCAATATGGGTATCAAATGAAAGGGCTTGATTAGTAGAATAGAGTTCTGTACGAAAATAAAATGAAAATCCAATATGGCCGCCAATAAAAGGGCAGGTTGATTTTTCTTTTCCTTCAATATGGATATCAAATAAAAGGACTTGATTAAAGTAGAATAGACTTCTTTATAAAAATAAAATGAAAATCCAATATGGCCGCCAGCAAAATGGCAGGTTATTTTTTTTTACATAACCCCTTCAATATAGGTTAGGTATCAAATAGAAGGTCTTGACTAATAGAATAGAGTGCACTATAAAAATAAATGAAAATCCAATATGGCTGCCAACAAGATGGCGGGTGTTTTTTTTTCATTACTCCTTCAATATGGGTATCAAATGGAGGGGCTTGAGTAATGGAATACTGTAATATGCTTTGACAAATTTAAAATCAAAGATGGCCGCCGAAAATACCAGATTTCAATATGGGTATCAAATAAAAGGTCTCGACTAGTAGAATAGATTACACTATGAAAAATAAATGAAAATCCAATATGGCCGTCAACAAGATGGCAGGTGATTTTTTTTCACTACCCCTTCAATATGGGTATCAAATGGAAGGGCTTGAGTAATTGAATACTGCAACTTACCTACTGTACTGCTTTGACAAAAATCATCATATAATATAAACACTAAGATGGCCGCCGGAAATGCCAAATTTAATCATTGTTTCAATATGAGTGATGGATATCAAATGAAAGGGCAAGTCGAAAGCTGCGTAGTGGTTCGTAGAGTTTAGAGCAGTCAATACTTAACAGTAATATTTTGAATGATGAAATTTAGGCAACTCATCAATACAAAGAACTTCGTCAACTTAGAATCGGAATTCAAGCATGGATCTTGGTTGCACCCAAGTCAAGATTGTGTATCGTTATGTTATTCGTCGTGTTACGGGGGCTAAAAATGAAACGTCGTTAGCGGTACTCCACCCAAGTTAAGGTTAAACGTGCCAAGAACTGTGTGGCATTTGAGTAAATATAAATTAGTATATGTCGTAGGCATTTTGCGTAGCCTCAAAACTTTGGCACATCTTGTTGTATAACAGCCTTTCCCCTCTATTGGACCTCTGGGGGGTTGACCGTTTTAATGTCCATTACTCGTGGAACAAAATGTTTAATAACAATAAAACAAAAACAAACAAACGAAAAAGAGGCTTAATAAATATACATACATACATAGACTGCTAAACTTATAACCCTTCCCTTTGGCTTGGCCGTAGTCGGGTAAAAAAGCGAAAGAAAAGTATAGAGCAAAACGTGCAAAAGAGAGTGAAATTAAACCTCACAGTCGACTACACAAAAGGGAGTAAACGCTTAGCGTCAGAGACACCTGAGTAACATGAGGCCAGGTTGTTAGGCCAACGTGAGAGACAAAGTGATCTGGTAGCGCCCGAAACACCAGAGCAATATGAAGCCAGGATAACAGGGCAGCGTGAGAGAGAAAAAGAGCTCGTAGCGTCCGAAACACCTGAGCAACGCAAAGTACGGTAAAATAACCAACGTGAGCGTACCCTGCAATGCAGAACTGGAAATCATCTGCAAACGTTTTATGTAACAAAATTAAAAACTTGAAAATAAAAATTGAGTAAAAAACTTTTTTAAGTTAAACGGTTTTAGTGAAAATGTACTAAAAGGTAATAAATAATTCGGTAGGTCCTAGGTACCAGACATCACACCACTCTCCTCATCCATCTAGGGCATTGATCATACAAAAAATAAAATCGTTGGGCGTGTGAAATTTCTATCAACTCAACCGTATTTACGCAGACTTCGCGCGCCCAACGATTTTATTTTTTGTATGATCAATGCCCTAGATGGATGAGGAGAGTGGTGTGATGTCTGGTACCTAGGACCTACCGAATTATTTATTACCTTTTAGTACATTTTCACTAAAACCGTTTAACTTAAAAAAGTTTTTTACTCAATTTTTATTTTTGCTATATTTTTTTTCCAGCCAGCTGGGTTAATAGAACGCCAACGACTGAAATGAAATGAAATGAAATGAAATAATTTATTCAGTAAGTAGGCCACAGGGGCACTTTTACAAGTCAGATTGTGAATCTACCGGCATTTCGAAAGAGGAGACCGCTGTTGAGAAGAAAGCCGAAAGAAACTCAACAGTAAGTCATTTTTTCGTAAATAATCCTTAAAACAATTACATGATACAGTTGTGTTATAACTAATTACACTGGGTACACGTAAAGGAGATGTATAGATACTCCAAATAAAATAAAAATTTAAAATATTAAATATACCCAGAGATGTATAAAGTCTCTGGGTGTCACAACATGCAATAAAATATAATTACTTAATACTTTTAACCTACTAACGACTAATAGTTTTAACCTGATCCCAAACTAAATCTAACATGTCTGATAATATTAGCGTAGCGATCTCGGAGGCTGTGTCTGTGTCGTTGTTATTATTTTCTTCTTCTTCATACTGGGGACTTGTACCAGGTTGCGGAGAATTACTAACAGGTGGTAATTGTTCATACTCGCGACTTGTACCAGGTTGTGGAGAAGAAGTAATAGATGGCATTAATTGTTCATACTGGTGACTCGTAAAAGATTTCGGAGAAGGAATAAGAGCTGGCACGCTTTCAAGCGAAGCTAAGACACCATCAATAGAATGCTCCGAGTCCGAAATACCAGGTTGTGGTGAAATGATAGACGGAATATTTCGATTCACCTTAACACCCAACAAGTCTTGCAAAGTAATTAAATCATCATCAATGCTACTGCAGCAGCTGTTAGGGGAGTTTTGCTCTTCCACTGGATGATAAGTAGGGTCGTTGTCTGAGAAGTCATCGCCAGCAAATAAAGACTCAGACTCTGAAGATGTTTCGGAGACTTGCTTCGCTCTTAGAGTCGATAATGGTAAGATAATGGCCGATTGCTCTTCATCCGAATCTGTAATAAAAATATTACTTATTATTTGCTTCATGTCCTCGGCGATACGTTCCTGAGATTCGTCAAGGTCGGATGCCTGATGATGTTCAGTATCCCGCTGATTTTCGTCTAAAACAAATTAATCTTTTAATTTTTTTTCTTCTAGTGTAACGTGATGACGGTGTGGGACTTTTCTACACTAATATTATAGAAAGGAGAGGAGATTTGATTGTTTGTATGTGTCGCATGTAGGTTAGGATTTTATGTAATAATTATAAGTTAGCTCAATCACGTAGCATGTAAGTAATCAGCTTAGAATAAGAAAATATTATATACACAGTCATATTTCTTTTCGTT
Source organism: Apotomis capreana (assembly GCA_947623375.1). Taxonomy (NCBI): domain Eukaryota; kingdom Metazoa; phylum Arthropoda; class Insecta; order Lepidoptera; family Tortricidae; genus Apotomis; species Apotomis capreana. Next base: position 10,183,353 of record OX392509.1, on the reverse strand, counting down.
TATTTTTACTTATTATATAAGGTTAATTTCTCTCCATTATTGTGTTAGGATAAGATATGAAGCTTTGGTTAATTAACATGTAAAACCACCAATAAATATATAATGAAACACATAGAAAGCTTCATCGAATAGGTTTAATATTGTAAACAATAGGATTTCCAATAAGAATCTTGTATGATAACTTTTTAATCAAAATATGTTCTACCAATGTACATTATGTAATATCAATGTGTATTTACTGAAATAAAGAGATAATGCTGTTCAGGTTACATTAACCCACCTAATCATATCACACGTAAGAATTGAGCCACGCCCTTCTTACCCATTGGCCATCAATAAGTTTAATCCAGCGATCATACTAATATGGCCGCTCGATTAATTGATATCATTCTCTCAGCGGCCTCCGATCAAGCAACACAGCATTATGTGAATTATCTTCAAGTGTTATTATTTTATGGGAACTTCCCTATACTATCGAAGACCTCCAAGTCCAGTTTAAATTCAGTTTCTAGTACAGTCCACGCTCCTCACAATTGGTACTTCGAAAGCCGGATATCAAGAATCAGTGATCATCGAAGGAAGGAATTGGACCTTCGAGCACCGAATCTTCAAGTTCCAGTGACAGGAGGCGCGCAAGAGAATCATCACGGGGACGTGTAGCGGATTAAACCCTACGTCCCTGCGCCGGGCATCACAAACAGGGTTGAATTAAGTTTCCCCTTGCTCTGGCGTCAATCGGATCTTGGGTCGAATTAATTTTCCCCTCGTATCCACATCACGTCGTGCATCACAGAACCCACGTTCTGCCATCAATCGGACAATAGTCCGCACCACGACGTGCATCACAGAACTCGGGTTGATTAAGTTCCCCTTGTTCTGCCATCAATCGGATCTCGGGTTGATTAATTTCCCCTTGCTTCCGCATCAATCGGTCTCGGATTGATTAAGTTCTCCTTGTACCGCGTCTAAAGCGTTCACGTGTGACGCATAACACAGCTTCCGTACGGGGGTAACCTAGCGGTGTGAACAAACCGTAACGGATCTGTGCAACGAGGGATTTACGCCGTAGGGATATTAGGGCTCATTAGTGTCGCACTTAGCCTCGCTAATGAATAGGTGTTAGGTATTAGGTAAATTCAGTGTTTTTTGTTATTGTTTTAAATTCAGTGTGTGTGTTAGGTTAAGCGACAGTCCCCCCGTGCGATGTCTCTTCCGGAAAAGAGAGTTACGCGTTCTCAAAAATCACGAGACCAGACTCCGGAGTCAGGCGAGACGTCCACTAATCCTACAAATACTTGGAGCTACGGGACTGGCCCATCTAATAACGCAAGCAGTAGCAATAAAAACGCGAACACAATGACGCCCGCGAGCGATCCCCCCTCGGCCCCCGCCCCGCGATCGAGCGTAGCCAATTCACCCGCGATAAACCCGGCTCCTGTGCCCCATTCCGCCCGCGACCACGCGTTAGAAGTCGGTAGGGGAGATATAGACAGGCCCGGTGATAGGAATTCGGACAATACGTTAGTTAACGCCAATAGGGAAAGTAGTAGTCAAATTTCTGTTTTAATGGCCGAATTGCAGGTGCGTAAAGCCGAACTCGAACTAGCTCAGAAGGCAGCCGCGGAAGCAAATATTAGACTGGAGGTTGCGCGTATTGAAGCGCAATCCGACAGTGCGTCCGCGGTGGGTCAGGCCGCTGAGAGAGTCTCGGGTTGGGTAGCATCTCACTACGATAATCGACCACCCGTTGTAGAAAACAGAAGTTTGAACCCGGCATATAACGGCAATAGGGTAGAATTAGGGCAAGTACGACACGCCGATCGGGCATTGCAAGGCCCTCCAATTCATAGGCAAATTCCGGAATTGCCGCATTTCGATGGAAATATCTCGGAATGGATAGCGTTTAGGGCCGAATTTGAGGACAGCGCACCTCATTTCAGTAACGTAAACAACGTAGGTAGAATTAGGCGCGCCTTACGCGGCGAAGCGCGAATAGCGGTCAAGGCCATCATGTACACAGTAACCGATCCTTACGAAATCATGGAGTCTTTAGAAAGGCATTTCGGGGACCCCGAAGAAATAGTTTTGACCGAGATCCATAACGTTAAGCGCATGCCCAGGTTAGCCGAAGATAGCAGTAATATCGTTACTTTTGCCGGCCATGTAGCAAATACGGTAGCTACCATTAAGGCATTGCGCCAAGATCAGTATTTACACGCGCCCGAGTTAGTGAGTAAAATAACTGATAAATTAAACGTAATAATTAGGTATGAATGGGCAAAGTATAAACAGGCCAGTCAGGGAACGCCCGAATTAGTCGCGATGGCTAACTTCTTAAACGACGTCAGTATGGCCACGAAGCGATCACACCACAGACATTCAAAGTCCCGTGCAAACGTTCATGTGGTTAATATGAACCATGCCGAGTCGAGGCAGCCACAACAACGAATGCACGGTGGTGCGAGCCGCGGACGACCATACCAAAGTAGCTATCGAGACTACGCAAGCGACTCTGATTCGGACGACGACTCATACCGGGAATCGAACCGCGCCGCTACCGTAGCTACCGTAAATTCGCGCCCGCAAACGCATAAAAAAAAGCCCGCGCAAACGGTGAAACCCACGCAATCTCGACCGCCCCCGCAGTCGCAGAATAATTTTAACAATAGTAAAAAAGATTGCGTACTTTGCAAGGGGAATCACAAATTAGCCGTTTGCCCGGATTTTCTAAAGAAGTCTATTTCGGATCGGTGGGAATCGGCCCGAAGCCTTAAGCTGTGCTATAGGTGCTTAGAACCTAACCATAGGCGCCCTATTAAGTGCAAATACGTCGCATGCGGTAAAAACGAATGCGAGGCGGGTCACCATAAGTTACTTCACGGGCTTACGAGTGAAGCGCAATCTGTCCGCGCAAGTGTTAGCAGTATTAATCAGATTCAGCGCGCTAATACGTATCTTATGGTGGTCCCCGTCGAAATTTCAGGCCCGTTAGGTAGTGCCGAAGCACTAGCGTTCCTAGACTCAGGCTCGACCATGACTTTAATAGAACGAGGCACGGCCGATAAGGTAGCTCCCAGGGGTTCGGGCAAACCTCTCGCGATCCAAGGCATTGGAGGTCAGATAACAGACCATGAGTCCTGTAGAATAAATTTATCGATTCGCGGTTTATGTACAAGAAATCTAGAAAAAATTTCGGCGTATACAATCGATAAATTAAATCTGCCTTCGCAAGAGGTTTCTCGCGAGTTAGTTGAAAAATGCGACCATTTAAAAGATATAACGGACCAATTAGCATATGAGCGCGGGACGCCCACAATTTTAATTGGGCAGGATAATTGGGGCTTAATTGTTTCGCGACAGCTCCGTACAGGTCCCACCTCATCATTAACCGCAGGATACACTAACCTGGGTTGGATCCTGTTAGGGTCACAGGATAGACCGGAAAATAGGGAAGTACGTATAAACCACGTTCGTCCAGCCACTATCGAGGAGGAAATTTTAATCTGTACGAAACAACACGGCAGTATAGAATCGATAGAGGTAAAGAAAAATTTGCCCCGGGCGGACCCGGACCAACGCGTGTTAAACATGCTAGAGGCGACATGTAGGAAAATCCCGGAGGAAATTAGGTGCGAAACGGGATTGTTGTGGCAATCGAATGACGAGGCATTGCCCGACAAATGCGCGCATGCACTACGCAGCTTAGAGCGCGAGCCGGACGAAGACGAAAGTTTCAAGGCAGAATATACCGCGTCGATAGGAAAATCGATAAATATAGGATACGCGGAAATAATAAACTCTCGCCCGCCGCCGGAAGCGCCGCGTAAAAAGAAAATCATCGACATATGTCACTCGAGCATGCAAGCGCCTTTCGAGTTAGTAGGATTCGCCCCTAAAAATCCAAACGTCATAAGCGACGTGCAACAAAAATCAAAAATAATTACGAAGGACGAATCGATACGGCCGCAAAAGAGACCGCAGTCTCCGCCGCCGCGGCAAACGGGCGAAGAACGTAATAACGCGATTACGTCATCGGTTCACGCGTGCGATAAATCTAACTATTTATCTCCAACAAAACGAATCGCGAGTTTTATTCGATCAACTAGGGTAACTGCTTGCGTTATAGTTGCGGCTGAAGTATTTAAAACCCGATTGCCATTAAGAAAACTCGAAATAGAGATGAATAGCGGACACGCAAACATAGCAGAATCACTCCTGTTCAAGTGGAGTCAGTACGCAAAAAGGAGAAAGAAAGGGATTGCCAAGTATCGCCCACTCCTATGTCCACGAACCCGTACTCGCTGCAAATTCAAAAATCCTGCTACGAGAGACGTCGTGATAGCTAACAACACTATGCCAAGAGAGACGTGGCCTAGAGGCTTAGTAGCAAAAACCTTTCCCGGCCCTGATGGCCATGTAAGGGAGGCCCACGTCCAAACCAGCTCCAGCATAGCACTACGACCTACAAATCGACTTGTCTACATTTGCTCCACATAAATATTGTACTTTCGTACGAAGGGGGGACTGTCGCATGTAGGTTAGGATTTTATGTAATAATTATAAGTTAGCTCAATCACGTAGCATGTAAGTAATCAGCTTAGAATAAGAAAATATTATATACACAGTCATATTTCTTTTCGTTTATTTTTACTTATTATATAAGGTTAATTTCTCTCCATTATTGTGTTAGGATAAGATATGAAGCTTTGGTTAATTAACATGTAAAACCACCAATAAATATATAATGAAACACATAGAAAGCTTCATCGAATAGGTTTAATATTGTAAACAATAGGATTTCCAATAAGAATCTTGTATGATAACTTTTTAATCAAAATATGTTCTACCAATGTACATTATGTAATATCAATGTGTATTTACTGAAATAAAGAGATAATGCTGTTCAGGTTACATTAACCCACCTAATCATATCACACGTAAGAATTGAGCCACGCCCTTCTTACCCATTGGCCATCAATAAGTTTAATCCAGCGATCATACTAATATGGCCGCTCGATTAATTGATATCATTCTCTCAGCGGCCTCCGATCAAGCAACACAGCATTATGTGAATTATCTTCAAGTGTTATTATTTTATGGGAACTTCCCTATACTATCGAAGACCTCCAAGTCCAGTTTAAATTCAGTTTCTAGTACAGTCCACGCTCCTCACAGTATGTTTGTTTTGAATAGGCACAGATATTTAATTACGATCGGTCCAGTAGTTTCGGGGCCTATTCGGCACAAACACTTTGTATTGTCACACACTTTGTGTAAGAATTTCTTACTATGTTCAGATGAACATAGTAAGAAATTCTTACACAAAGTGTGTGACAATACAAAGTGCAAAGGCTCATTAAAGCTTGTTAGTTATCTAAGTATTTGTTACTTAACAAATAAATGATAGTAGGTATTTATAGTATACATACACGGTGAAATTTAATTTTTTTAATTCATTCATCAACGGTGATCATAATTTACAGCACCTATAATTATAATTTTAGAAATTGTATACATACCTAAATCAATGGGCAATCTCTGTCCAGCAGTGGACGTCTTTTGGCTGGCATGGTGATGACCTTAAAATATAGAAAACATCCATGACTTAGATACAAAACTCTTGTGATCATCACTTAAATAAACTTCCGTACCAACAGGCAGTTGGTTCTTATGAGCATTTCTCAAAAAGTTTGTACATTTACTTTACGTCTTTGTCCGGGCCGGTTCGAAGCTTGTAATAAATTAAGAGACGATATCTAATATAATCTGACCTTGAAAACTTAAAAATAAGTTTAGTACCTCCAAGATAATATTATTGTCTGAAATCATAATGCATAATATAATTTTATAAAAATATTTTAAAATATTGGGTAGGTCTCATTTGTATGGCAATGCAAATGTCCCCTTAACAAAATTGTAGTTAAATTATCGATTTTCTGTAACAAAACTTAGTGTTTCGGGTTGAGTGTTGTGTTTCATTACAAAAGAGATATCTCAGAATTCATAAAAAATAAGTATTATTGTCGTTATTTAACGTATATATTTATAATAAAAGATAATAATTTGTCCTAGAAAAAGTTCCAATTTTGTTTCCGGTGTTTGTTACGCAATTTTCATAGAATTCTGGGGTTTTGTTAATTCAATTGTAGTTTTATAGGAAAGTGGTAACACTAGGGATATTTTTAAGAGTGGCCATCTTGGCATGTTGACAGTCTATCAAACGCAGCGGTAGAAACACGCTCGCCGTTGGTGGCAACCGAAAATTTGAACTCCTTGTTTGTTACGGGATAACTTGGTAAGTTTCACTTTTTCTTCAGTTTTGTTTCAACTCATCACTTAATCATATTATTACGACTAAGATACAGTACATACAATATTCGAGTTATTCATTAAATTCGGTTAAAATATTTTTTAAAACGTCCAAGCATCACTTCGTTACTTTCTTTTTTGTTACTTTTGAATCGTTTCGTATGACTAGGAAGTGAAGGTAACAAAAAAGAAAGTCTAAGGAGTAGTATAGACTATAGAGAATGACGTAATACAATATATATATTTCTCTTTAAAAAATAATAATAAATATATTTTCAATTTTAATAAAAACATATATTATAAAGCAAAAGTTTTCTGATTTTGAGTTAAATAATATTATTGATTTCTTTTCTAGCTGAAGAAAAAAATGAGGCTTTTTTTACGTTTTTTTTTCATTTTTATACTGTACAAACGATATGTTTATTATCATTGGTAATTGTTAAATAAAACCACTTACGTCACCCTTGACCGTAAAGCGGGATTTACGCCCGCTTCGCGGGACGAAAATCCCACATCCCGGCCAAGGCAAAACGTAAAACTTTAGACAAACCACGGGCGGTAATTCGTAAAGCCCCAGATTGCATATTTATTAGGGTGGGTCATTTTTTTTTTCTTTTTTAATTTCTAACGGGCACAGTTGAAAAAAGGTGCCATTTAGTGTCATTAATGGATACAATATTGTTATTTATTTTTATATTTCCGTTTTATTGCCTCCAGATTACTCCAGAAAAAAGTTCCTAATGTATGGAGCACTAAAAAAAAGTAGCCTTGTATGTTTTTTTTGTTGTATTTTGTTTTGTGATGCCCTACTTATTATACTCCGAATAAAAATACATTTAAATATTGGGCCAAATTTAAAATAATAAAACCAGACTTCATAACGCTCATTTAATATAGGCATTTCTATACAAAAGATTGCCGTGTAGGTACTGTAATACTCTGATTTTACTGTACTTTTTGATGTTTAATTTTATTATTATTTGGATTCTTTATTGTGATCTGATCACGTCTACAAGTAGTCAAAACTGCATTTTGTGATTTATTGTATTGTTCCTATAAACAATACTCTTGAATAATAACAGAAGATCTCGTGTCAATTCTGCTTGAATTGGCACATTATTTAAGCACTAATTAATCTGTATGATTATTTTTTGTGATACAAAACTAATAATTATATAGTAAGAAATGTAATTACTATTAAAGTGAGTTGTTAAGCATCTAATTAATATTGTAAGTGTACTAATTGTACACTATGCTTAATAGTTCCGATTTTGTTACCAAGGTTCCTATTATTGTTACTGTCCCTTGAAAATATTTGAGGTTTTTGTTGTTTTTTGTTAATTATTTGTTTAATAACATACATTTAATACATGTTTAAAATATAATTTAGATGGTCTAATAAATTGTTCTTCAAAGATATTTTAAATAACTCAATTTAATACGCGTGATATTGTAATTTCAAACCTGAGTTTTGACTAAATGGTAACGTACAAGAGTAGTTACCATTATATCTTTAACTTATCGGAATATAGTAGGCAATTTTTATGAAAAAATATACGCGTATTGGTTATTACTATGTTAACTAATAAATAAATTCAATGTAATTCGTATGTGTTTATCTTATTTCCCGTTTGAATTAAGGTAACAAAACCGGAAATTTTGATTGCCTCGGCTCAATTAAATAAACTTTACAGTTAAAATTACACATCTAATCTCTGTCAAAAATTAATAAACTGAATCCTTACATAACAGTTAAATAATAAGCAACAACAAAATCATTAAAATGTGATATTTTTTCTTCGTTACGACTATCCGAGAAATGTACAAACTTTTTGAGAAATGCTCTTATTTCTCAATGCGTATTAATTTGGGTAGCCAGACACACTACAAAAGTAAAAATAACAATAAACTACCTACCTACAACGGCAAAGCCCGCCGGCGAGCAACGGACCCTCACTTGCGGCCTTGACCTTGACTTCATGCATTAAAAGCGCCACAACAAATACATACCTACATCACAATTGCATTCATTGTAACACCGTGTAAACCTATTTATGCATCTAAGGTTTAATGTAACTTTTATGTGCCTAAATGCCGTGCAATCTGCACCAAACTATAAAAATGCTATCCTCAAATTTGAATAGCGAGTATTATCAACAAAATAAAGCTACTTACAGTCCTCATCCTTGTTTCTCGTTGCCAGTCTAACGAGCCTTCTGCTTCTTGAACTCATTTTTAACGTACACCGACATAAAACAGGCAATTTATCTCTTTTTCTTTATATAAACACAATAACAACAAACTGTCTAATCGGCGCGTGAGCAGCAACTGAGTGAAGTTAGCTGCAGCGCGAAGCTCGTATGCGCACTTAGTCGGTTTTTCCTGTATAACTTGTGTTCATGTCGGAGTAAAGCTGTACGGGTAAAACCAATTAAGGTGCCATACAAGATTATGGCAGTAAGATATTGTCGTTAATGACTATAAAAATGTTCTGGAAAAACATGATAACGATGTTTGATCTGTATTTCCTGGAGTAAAAAAGTATAAGTTAGTAGATAGATGTGCATGCTAAAAACAATTAAGTGTAAATAGAACGTATTTCCTGACAATAAATTTGGGTCATGCTCAATAAAATGTTAATGCAAAAAAACACTATATGCCTATAACACGTATTACCTGAAGTTAAAAACAAAAATAAGCGTATAATCATACACATATCGGGTTTTGCCTGTTTAGAATGCCGCAAAATTACTAATATGTCGCTTTATGCTTTAGCTATCTCCTGAACGCGGCATCGTAGCGAAGCAGGGGTTTTACCGTCTGTAGATATTGAAAAGATATTTCTTTTGGTATAATAAAAGGCACTTCGGCAAAAGTCACTTAGTTGGTATTTGTAGTAATGGGACGATATATAGTCTGTCTCAGAATTTTGAGCTCTATCTATCTATAGTTAGGGTTTATACGACCCAAGTATTTTATAAAAAAATATCATCAAAAATGAGAACCGTGTGATGTAAAAAACACCCAGTTTTTTTTTTTAATTAAGTGAACCGTACGGTGCTCAGACGTGGTCTTTGACTGAGGGTCAGAAGTCCAAACTCGGGGTTTGCCAGCGAGCTATGGAGCGCAGCATATTAGGTGTAAAACTAATGGATCGAATCTGGAACACCAGGCTGCGCTCACAAACCAGGATAGTTGATGTAGCTTGGAAGGCGGCCAAGTTGAAGTGGGACTGGGCTGGTCACGTCTGTCGAATGCCCGACGAATTGTGGGCCAAAAAAACCACAGAGTGGAAGCCCCACAACTCGAAACGGAGACGTGGCAGACCCCGTAGGCGATGCCGGGATGACTTGGACTCATTTTCGAAGGACTGGCCAGATACAGCTCAAAACCGCGACAGATGGAAGAAGAAGGGGGAGGCCTTTGCCCAGCAGTGGGACATAATAGGCTCATAATAATAATAATAATAACCGCGAGGTGTGCAGTCTTAGGTAGTATTTGCTAAACAACGAGTGTGAGATTCATCGCGATGTAGTAGCAGTTGACAAAGGTCTCACCTCTCTCTCCTTAGCGAACGAGAACTGGCGCAGACCAAAGGTGCTTAGCACCGATGACCGCAGGGCTGTATGGAAGAGCAAGGAGCTACACAAGCGGTTCTACAAGGCCCTTACGGGGCCCGATGTAGATCTGCTCGCGTCGGTGAACTGGCTACGCTTCGGGGATCTCTTCGGGGAAACCGAAGGTTTTGTCTGTGCAATTGCGGACGAAGTAATGATGACGAACAATTACCGGAGATATATTCTGAAGGACGGTACGGTCGACATTTGTCGGGCATGCCGCCGTCCCGGTGAGTCACTTCAGGTATATAATCTCCGGTTGTTCTCATCTTGCTAACGGCGAGTACTTGCACAGACATAACCAAGTAGCCAGGATCATTCACCAGCAACTTGCTCTTCGATACGGCCTTGTGGGGTCTGAGGTGCCGTACTTACGCACCGATGCCAGTTCTCGAAAATGGTCGTGCCACGCTCTATTGGGATCGATCTATCATCACGGACAGGACTATTGTAGCCAATAAGCCTGATATCGTGTTGGTAGATCGATCTAAGCGCCAGGCAGTGCTCGTCGACATCACCATCCCGCATGTCCTCGTGAAGGCCGAGAAGGACAAACTCAGCAAGTACCTTGACTTGGCTCACGAGGTGACTGCCATGTGGGATGTTGACTCGACGATCATTGTCCCGATAGTCGTTTCGGCGAACGGTCTTATAGCGAAGAGTCTCGACAAACATCTTAAGAGACTCTCGCTAGATGGCTGGATCAAGGGCCAGATACAGAAGGCGGTACTCCTGGACACGGCGCGCATTGTCAGGAGGTTCCTCTCTCTGCAGCCCTAACCGCCGGTAGCCTGGGCCCTGCCCCGTTGCCGGCGGCACCCTAGGTTAGGTTTTTTTTATAATGTGTTTATATTTGTAATGTATTTTTTATATTTTACTTTTTAGGGTTCCGTACCCAAAAGGTAAAAACGGGACCCTATTACTGAGACTTCGCTGTCCGTCCGTCCGTCCGTCCGTCTGTCACCGGGCTGTATCTCAACAACGGTGATAGCTAGACAGTTGAAATTTTCACAGACGATGTATTTCTATTGCCGCTATAAGAATAAGAATAAGAATCATTTATTTCTCAGAATATGGTGCTTAACAATGAGTGATGTTACAATTTTATTTCCCGTACCTTCATATTCTACCAGTAAGTACTGGCGTAGAAACACAATAAAATAAAATAAAATGACTAAATTGACATGCATGAGATACACATAAATCATAATAAAATCAAAATTCATTTGCAATAACATTGTAAAATTGGTAGCCTAAAATTTTAAATAATAATAAAATGTCACTAAAATAATATTAACAATCATGTCGCAACAGCATAAGAATGTAAGTTGAATAATAAAATTAATATAAATGTCTTTCTTCCTTATAATTTAAATATTCATCAACTTTATAAAAACATTTATCAAGTAACCAGTTAGTTAGGGCTCTTTTAAATTTCAAAACCGGTAATTCCTTAAAGCTCGATGGTAACTTATTATATATTATTATGCACATACAGAATACATTTCTCTTACAGTAATTCAAACGATAGCATGGCAGAGAGAGTTTGTGTTGGTATCTTGTTGGCCTGTTTGCCACGTCTGTCTGGAGTCTAAATAGTGAGGGATTTAATTTTACAAATAGACATACTTCCTTTATGTACATGCAGGCTACAGGCAGTATATGCAGAGTTTTGAATAGTGGCTTACAAGATTCGAGGACCGGTGCGCCACAGATGGCTCGTATGCATTTCTTTTGTGCTTTAAGAGCATCATCTAAATCTACCGAGTTACCCCATATTATTAGTCCATAGTTGAGGACTGAATGCACATAGCCATAATAGGCAGTGACAGCTGCTTTTTGTGAGACTATTTGCCTAAGTCGTCTTAAAGCATATACAAAACGATCTAGTTTGTCACACACGTATTTAATGTGCGGTTTCCAATTTAAAAATAAAAATTGAGTAAAAAACTTTTTTAAGTTAAACGGTTTTAGTGAAAATGTACTAAAAGGTAATAAATAATTCGGTAGGTCCTAGGTACCAGACATCACACCACTCTCCTCATCCATCTAGGGCATTGATCAGACAAAAAATAAAATCGTTGGGCGCGCGAAGTCTGCGTAAATACGGTTGAGTTGATAGAAATTTCACACGCCCAACGATTTTATTTTTTGTCTGATCAATGCCCTAGATGGATGAGGAGAGTGGTGTGATGTCTGGTACCTAGGACCTACCGAATTATTTATTACCTTTTAGTACATTTTCACTAAAACCGTTTAACTTAAAAAAGTTTTTTACTCAATTTTTATTTTCAAGTTTTTAATTTTGTTACATAAAACGTTTGCAGATGATTTCCAGTTCTGCATTGCAGGGTACGCTCACGTTGGTTATTTTACCGTACTTTGCGTTGCTCAGGTGTTTCGGACGCTACGAGCTCTTTTTCTCTCTCACGCTGCCCTGTTATCCTGGCTTCATATTGCTCTGGCGTTTCGGGCGCTACCAGATCACTTTGTCTCTCACGTTGGCCTAACAACCTGGCCTCATGTTACTCAGGTGTCTCTGACGCTAAGCGTTTACTCCCTTTTGTGTAGTCGACTGTGAGGTTTAATTTCACTCTCTTTTGCACGTTTTGCTCTATACTTTTCTTTCGCTTTTTTACCCGACTACGGCCAAGCCAAAGGGAAGGGTTATAAGTTTAGCAGTCTATGTATGTTTGTATATTTATTAAGCCTCTTTTTCGTTTGTTTGTTTTTGTTTTATTGTTATTAAACATTTTGTTCCACGAGTAATGGACATTAAAACGGTCAACCCCCCAGAGGTCCAATAGAGGGGAAAGGCTGTTATACAACAAGATGTGCCAAAGTTTTGAGGCTACGCAAAATGCCTACGACATATACTAATTTATATTTACTCAAATGCCACACAGTTCTTGGCACGTTTAACCTTAACTTGGGTGGAGTACCGCTAACGACGTTTCATTTTTAGCCCCCGTAACACGACGAATAACATAACGATACACAATCTTGACTTGGGTGCAACCAAGATCCATGCTTGAATTCCGATTCTAAGTTGACGAAGTTCTTTGTATTGATGAGTTGCCTAAATTTCATCATTCATAATATTACTGTTAAGTATTGACTGCTCTAAACTCTACGAACCACTACGCAGCTTTCGACTTGCCCTTTCATTTGATATCCATCACTCATATTGAAACAATGATTAAATTTGGCATTTCCGGCGGCCATCTTAGTGTTTATATTATATGATGATTTTTGTCAAAGCAGTACAGTAGGTAAGTTGCAGTATTCAATTACTCAAGCCCTTCCATTTGATACCCATATTGAAGGGGTAGTGAAAAAAAATCACCTGCCATCTTGTTGACGGCCATATTGGATTTTCATTTATTTTTCATAGTGTAATCTATTCTACTAGTCGAGACCTTTTATTTGATACCCATATTGAAATCTGGTATTTTCGGCGGCCATCTTTGATTTTAAATTTGTCAAAGCATATTACAGTATTCCATTACTCAAGCCCCTCCATTTGATACCCATATTGAAGGAGTAATGAAAAAAAAAACACCCGCCATCTTGTTGGCAGCCATATTGGATTTTCATTTATTTTTATAGTGCACTCTATTCTATTAGTCAAGACCTTCTATTTGATACCTAACCTATATTGAAGGGGTTATGTAAAAAAAAATAACCTGCCATTTTGCTGGCGGCCATATTGGATTTTCATTTTATTTTATAAAGAAGTCTATTCTACTTTAATCAAGTCCTTTTATTTGATATCCATATTGAAGGAAAAGAAAAATCAACCTGCCCTTTTATTGGCGGCCATATTGGATTTTCATTTTATTTTCGTACAGAACTCTATTCTACTAATCAAGCCCTTTCATTTGATACCCATATTGAGGAAGTAGTGGTAAAATATGTAATCCGCCATTTTGTAGCGGCGGCCATCTTGGATTTACAATGATACCGAATGTATTGCAATGTATTGTCACCAAAACTAAAGATGCGTACCAAATTTCAGATCAATACGTCAACAGGAAGGGGGTCAAATTTCAATTACTAGATTTGACCCAAATAAATAAACAAACAGGGCAAGCTAAATAAAACCGTTTAATGAATCTATTTTTATACCCAGGAAAGTTGTTTCCTCAACTTGGTCAACGTTTTCGTTCTTGAAAGTTACATTAAGTGGTGCTGGATTAGCTTTGTGCGTTTTGTATTGTATAACTTTGGTTTTGTTTACGTTAATTTTTAGACCATTTTGCGATAGCCATTCATTAATTTTTGTTAATGAAGTTTCTATTTTGACCTTCGGGGAAACTCCTTGATCCGCTTCAATGACTACTGTTGTATCATCTGCAAAAAGTATCAGCTTGTCGTCGGTGACTTTGGGCAGGTCGTTTATATACAATAGGAATAAAAGCGGTCCAAGGATGCTGCCCTGAGGAACCCCATTCTTGTTAATTCTGAATTCAGACGTAAACGTATATTTAATTGGTTTTTTCTGGTTGAGGTCAATATTTGAGATTTCGACACATTGTTTACGATCAGTGAGATAGCTTACGAACCAGTCATATGCTTTACCCCGAAAACCATAGCAGTGCATTTTTTGGAGAAGTATTTTGTGGTTGACAAGATCGAATGCCTTAGACATATCGAGAAAGAGTGTTACTGCGGGTTTTTTCGTTGTAACACATTCGGTAATTTGTTTTACAAGATGGAAACATGCTAAAGAAGTGGAACTACTCTTCCGAAAACCAAATTGTTCCGGTGTAAGAATGTTGTGTTTAGAAACAAACTTGTCTAACCTTTTGTACATGATTTTCTCGAACACTTTACTAAGAATTGGGATGAGCGTGATTGGCCGATAGTTATTAATATCTAAGGGGTCCCCTTTTTTATAAATGGGTTTAACAATAGATTTTTTTAGCGTTTTGGGGAAAGTACCTTCCTCTAGGGACATATTAATTAAATAACGGTTGACATATAATCATTCCACAGGTCTTAAGCATTTGCGTATTGATGCTATCAATAACAACAAATACTAAAAATAAAATAAAATAAATATTTAAGGGGGGCTCCCATACAACAAACTTGTTATAGATTATATATATGTATAGGTACATGCGCGAGTCGGGCTCGTACTTGCCCAATTTTTATATAAATTTATTGTAAAAAATACCTATCCTAAGAAACATAATTAAATGAGTGAATAATAATAATAAGTGAACCGTAAATACGTTTATATTTTTGTCAAATAACGTCAAAACCAGTGCTGTATAGGGTTTACAAAAAAATTACCATACTATTGGATCAAATAATAAAAAAATCCGGACATGCTTATATGACTTCTAAGCAAAATACAGTCTCACCTTTGAAACCAGACCCCATAACTCACGTATCTGAAAATACTTACATTAATATTATTGATACTCAGCATCAAGTCAACGTCTATGAAAAACCCGACACGCCAGCACAGAATAATTGTTGCTCATTGAATGGTGTGAATTCTCGTTACAAAAATTGTAAAATTTAAGGTCCGGCTTCGTTAACTTACGAAAGTAATAACACAACCACGCTGATGCCTTGGAACCCGGTAGGCTAGTTAATAATGACTCTTACCAGTACATTGAGACTCATTGCCTCCGCCAAGATGACATCGAGATAACAATTGCTGAAATAATAATATATACTAATCTCGAAACTGTAACGTTTTCCACAAATAAAACCAAAAATCTAGTGCTTACATTTTTTATTTTTTTTTTAAACATTACATTCACAATTTTTTATTTTATTTAACATATTAATTTCCAGACATCGGTAAAGATTGTTTTGCTTTCGCATAGGCCGCCCCCAAATTCTTCCACAGGCCTCGATCGTGACACTTTCTTCTCCACATTGCCCCTGCGGCGGCTTTTAGATCGTCGTCCCATCTTCGAAACGGTCGCCCTCTCTTTCTTTTGCCCTCCCTGGGATACCATTCAGAAACTAGTTTTGCCCATTTTTCTGTCTTACTTCTTGTTAGGTGTCCTGCCCATCTCCATTTCAACTTTTTGATTGTGTAGGATACATCGGCAAGTTTGGTCTTCCCTCGTATACATTTTAGGGATACTTTATCCTTTTGTTTTATATTTAGTAAACTTATTTCTATGTTGTGTTGACAGACTTCCAGTTTTTTAATATTTTGGGTAGTTAAAGTCCACGTCTGACATCCGTAGGTCATGGCGGGAAGAATACATACATTGAATAATTTACTCTTTAGATATAACGGTATTGATGGGTTTTTTACAATTTCCTTTAAGGACCAATACCGTTTCCATGCTATGTTTATTCTGTTCTGTATTTCCTTAGATGTGTCATTTTCTGGGGATATGGTCTGCCCGAGGTATACGTATTCATCTACATATTCAATTGTATTATTGTTGACTGTAATTGGTGTTCTTGTACGATTTGTCATCAGTTTTGTTTTCGTCAAGTTCATTTCCAAGCCTACTTTTTTACTTTCGTCTGCAAGTTGTTTGAGCATAGTTTGTAAATGATCGTGGTTATCCGAAATTATTATAAGGTCGTCGGCAAAACGAAGGTGGTTCAGAGTTGTTCCGTTAATTTTTACACCATACTGTGTCCAGTCAAGATTACGAAAGACGAGCTCTAGGGTTGCAGAAAACAGTTTGGGCGATAGAAGATCACCTTGTCTTACGCCTTTTTTTTATGTCAAATAGTCTTCCTACTCTTTCTGTTTTGATTCTTGCTGTCATATTGTTATATATATTTCCGATCAGCCGAATATACTTTTTATGTATACCTTGATTAATCAAAGCTTCTCAAATTCTGTTGTGTTTTAAGGAATCAAACGCTTTCCGAAAATCTATAAAGGCCAGGTAATATGGTAATCTGTATTCCTTGTATTTCTCAGTGATTTGTTTGATAGTAAATATGTGATCTATAGTTGAGAAACCACTACGGAACCCCGCCTGTTCTCTAGGCTGGTTCTCATCTAAAGTGTTTGTAATTCTGTCTAATATAATTTTTGAAAATATCTTATAGAGGTTCGACATGAGACTGATAGGTCTGTAATTGTTGATGTCATCCAATTTCCCTTTTTTATGAAGCAAGATTATTGTTGATGTTGACCATTGTTTTGGAATTATTTCTTGACGGAGAACTTCATTGAATACATTTAATAGTGTTTGTATTATAACGTCTGTGCATCCCTTCAAGAGTTCATTCGAAATTCCATCTTCGCCTGGTGTTTTCCTCAATTTTTGTGAATGGATTGCCTTAATTATTTCGTTGTCCATAATTAGCGGTATTTCTTCTTCATCATCTTCCCTGCAAAGTTCTGTGGCTGAAGGCGTCTCGTCGTTATACAAATTTCGATAAAATTCTGTTGCTATTTCTAATATTTCCGATCTTTTTGTTTTGTTGCTGAATTAGCTGACGATAATTCTGTATAAATCAGTATGGATGCATCTAACATGAGCCAGAGTGTTGGTATGCCTTCCAAAAATATTCACTCAGAAGCAAAAAAACATCTGAAAAGAAACTATGAATACAAAGATCAAAGCTTAAAGAAAAATTGAAAAAGGAGCTACCTGGCGGAAGGCACATTAAAAAAAATTAGACATTACATATTTCATAAATTTATCTGAAAAGAAAGTTTTAAGATTTTTTGTCAGATGATGAAACTGGAGACTATTCAGCTGGAAGTCCTGATGATTGGGCTAAAGAAAATGAAAGTGAATCAAGTGAGGAAGAAATAACTAAACCTGCAAGAAGAAAAAGACTAGCGAAAAGTTGCTGTTGCTTTAATTTACATTGTAGGTAGACAGAGTATGAAGATAGACACTAGTACATTATTATTTATTTATTACTAAGCTGGGGCCTCATAAGATGGTTAAAATCACCCAAAGAGCAATGGAGAGGGTTATGCTGGTAGATTTTTTGCGTGATCGCATCAGGAATAAGACCATCCGCAGCAGATCCAAAGCAGCGCTCTCGAGTGGTGACCACGTACCGGAAGGCACAGCTTGAGTAGACCCCACCGTCATATAATGATGATGAAGCTGGAAGTTCCTTTCTAATACAGATAATGCTTAAAATACTTAC
Source organism: Apotomis capreana (assembly GCA_947623375.1). Classification (NCBI taxonomy): domain Eukaryota; kingdom Metazoa; phylum Arthropoda; class Insecta; order Lepidoptera; family Tortricidae; genus Apotomis; species Apotomis capreana. The sequence goes on along the minus strand of OX392509.1, from coordinate 10,165,321 downwards.
GGTGTTGGCATTCGTGTGTTTGAACAAAGTCATGCATAGTAAGTATGTGTGATCATATCTAGTGGTTGATTGTGGCATTCATTGCATTGTTATAAAATTACAGGGTAAGGTTTTTGTTAAGTATATACAGGGGTGTCTTGCGGACCACCCATGCAATTTTATTTAGCTTTTCATGTATAAAGGACTATGTCACAGAGTGCTTACATTATTCTTAGTACTAATTATCTTAAATATTTAATGTAGTAAGAAATTAGTCTTCTTTTTCCGGTGCCTAAGAATGTAAAAATTACTAATTAAAAACTATTATTTGACAAATCCTATCAGAAAAAAACTTAAAAAGTTAGTTACCCAACGTTAAAGTGTATTAAGGCAGTTCAAAATTGTGAATTAAGTATTCCGAATAAAATATATGTAAAGTAAAGGAATACATTAAATATACTTACTCATTTTTGTTTTATAAATTAAATTAAATACTAGTAAGGCAATGGGCACTTCTACACCGATTTAACCATTTATGGAAATCACTAATATCGGTTTATCGCAGCACTTAACTTGGTAAATTATTTATAAGGTATGGCAACATTTTATTTTTCTTATGTTGGTACATAACCTGAATGATCGTCAAATAAACGTACGGAAAATTATTAGTATGAAGTTCCCTCTCTTAAAACATAGTGATAATATTCTCTTTGGATATCTGCTGGTTTTGTATTATAGAAGTAGCCTTGTTATGGCTATGGACGCCTTTTTCTTCCAATATGAGTTTAACGCTAAATTTCCAATTTACAAAGTTGCACTTTTCACTCAATTTTATTAAATGATATTCCGTCGCCATTTTGCGCTAATTATTCATTTCTCTTATTATACTCATTTCTCGTATTAAAACTGGAGAAAAATTAAAGACGTTGTGTTCAGTACGCCATTTTTTTAGCAGTTTGCACAGATAAAAACAGAAATGTTAGATGCGTTCCAAATCCAAACCATATACTATAACAGGTAGAAGTACTGGGAGCCAATTCTCGCGCCTTTGATATAATATCCAACTCGATATTTATCGAAAAAACATGGCGAATATCAACTAATCTCGAAATTCGGTATTCTCGTGATATCACATGTGATATTTATCGAGTGGCAGCGCAAGGGCAGTGCTCGATAAGCAACGAGTGGTCAAGCGTAGCCGATACAAAATTATCGTCTGTGATATTGCTACTGTCAAAAGTGTCTAAGCTATAATTTATTAAATTTTCTTGCATTTGTATTGATTTGTTCTTGTGATGTCCTGTGGTTCCATGCGGGAGTAGATTCAATAAAACACTTAAATGGGTTTTCTGTCGGCCATCACCTGCCCGCCCCCGTTGACGTCTGTCATCGCAATGGCGGCAGGCGGGCAGCCGCGGAGACACTTTATTATTCATAAAGGTGTCTATACACCACACCACACCATCCTCTTTTCATAAATTCGAAATAGTTATTTATTGACACCTTATTTATTTAATTATTACTAGTTATTAACATTTCATATCACCATTGCATAACATGTACTATTATATGTTTCTGGAATCTAGATTGATTCATATTATTAATAATTACAGATATTCTGCGGATTCGCTCACTGCTCCGTCTGAGTGAATTGAACTGAATTCGAGGCTCACCTCTAGATGCCCCACACCAGCCAGCTACGCCAAACACCAAGGTGCGAAGCATTTGCTCAGACTCAGGGTTCGGCTGAGCACGGTTATCGTGGCGGTGTAGTGCATCCAGCACGTTCGCTGTGACAGCGAGGATGAGAGTTTCGCCATTAATATGGGTTGCTTGTGCGTCGGCGCAGTGAGCAAAACAGACAACATAGTTCAAAGTAACTGGTATGCACAACATACCTATTAGTAATATCTCGGTCACTAGACTGTAGTAGTGTCTTTATTCTGTGACTGTAATTGGAAATGTAATATTTCTAATTCAATCCTTAATCATGAATTTGAATGTACATTGAAATGTAACACGAGTTTAATCTTATCAACAACTGTATTGTAAATTTGTAATAAATGTGTCATAAAGAAATGTTTTGCTTTGTTACTATTCGCGTATTCGGTATTTATTCTCCTTTTGAGACAAGGCTTTTAACCATAAGTTTATGCATACATGAAGTTAATTTAGTGAGTGATACTTATTATTTAGTAGTTTCAAGTTCAATAATTTTGTCTTCATTTTTACATCATTAAATAATTCTATGTTCTCGTTTCCGTTCCCTCCTCTTTCCATTTGTGTTTCTTTCTTTTTTTTTATTTTTTATTTTTTAGGTACTTGTTCTTTATTGGTAAATGGAATATTTTGTATTTGGTATTGTAACAGTTATTTTTATTTTATTGCTTTCGCCAATCATAACATTGGATTACATATATATATTCATTTACCCGTGAATTAATGTACTATGAAGCTATTATTTTCGAAAATTTAGGAATCTACCAGCGCTTCCAACTAAGGCCTTTGTGAGAAAGAAGCGCCGCAAGAAAACTCACAGTTTGCCTTTTTCAATGAAATATACATTTTCCAATTTTTGGTATGAAGTTAAAAATCTTCTCACGAAATGTAAGTATTTCAGAATACTAAACCGGCGTTGACTAGTCATCACTTGAAAAGAAAATCTGTTTACTTTAGAATTTCTATATAGTGAAATTTACACAACTGATTGGTACACCGACCATAATCTCAAATACCGTAGTAACTTCATAAGGAATCACAAATTATTACTGCATTATTGAAATTTATATTTAAAGTTACAGGTGAGTATAACTCAAGGAAAATAGATAGGTAAACACACCACCCACGTCTCTTATGAGGGCTCGTGGATCATTTTTAACTAGACTAGATGCAAAATATTATAGATGCTGCGTCTCTCAATTAAAACAGTCTTCAATTTGGAAAACCCTCGTCCAACCCAAATTTTATTCATTTTACCATTTAATTCAGGGACAGCACTGTTTTAATGCATGTATAATCACGAAGACTCATTTATCATAAGTACTGAAAGTCTAAAATTAGTTTTTTGAAAATAGGAACCACAATCGTTTACACTTCATTCTAAAGCAGGTCGCAGGTTTCACAGCCTTAATATATATATATATATTTATAAATATAATTATTAATATCATCGTCTAGTACCCATAGTACAAGCTTTGCTTAGTTTGGGACTAGGTCGATTTGTGTATGATTGTCCCTTAATATTTATTTATTATTTATTAATTATACATTTTATTATTTATATGTTCATTGGCAAGTTTTTCACCTTTGTGGTCCCTCTGGCACCTTGTTATTTTGTGCCCATTGGCGTTTTTTGTATGCACGTTGGCATTTTGTATATTATGTATACCGTGGTACATTTTGTACACCATGGTAAATTTTGTACACCATGGTACATTTTGTACACCATGGTACATTTTGTACACCATGGTACATTTTGTACACTATAGTACATTTTGTACACTATGGTACATTTTGTAGACTATAGTACATTTTGTATACCATGGTACATTTTGTACACCATGGTACAGTTTGTACACCATAGTACATTTTGTACACTATGGTACATTTTGTAGACTATAGTACATTTTGTACACCATGGTACATTTTGTACACCATAGTACATTTTGTACACTATGGTACATTTTGTAAACTATGGTACATTTTGGCCCCTTCGGCATTTTTTTTTTTTTTTCCAAATTAGCGGTGCATTATTATTATTATTTTTTGTTCTTTGTGCCCCTTCGGCATTTTTTGTAGTTTGTGCCCCTTCGGCATTTTTTGTTTGGACTTTGTGCTCCTTCGGCACTTTTTATACACCATTGTACCTTTATTATTGTAAACCCGATGTAATGATTATTCAGTCTACCTAGTCGTAGCGCGAACAACCGAGTACACTGCTAGAAAGGATATAACGGAATAAAGTAAATTCCTCAATCAAAATACCTTTTAATTATACCCAATCTAATTACATAATATTGAGAGGAAGTTTTCATTTGTTTATTGTAAGAATACTACAATATGATTAATTGATTACGATTTTTATGTACATACGTACCCCAAGAAATAAACAAATACGTAGGTAAGTAACTGCGCTGTTCTAGTGACTGATAATTTCTAACTGAAGATGTACTTTAAACGCCACAAACGACAATTTACTTTAAGATGTCTTTACCATAAACCTGTGTTAGGATTTGCTTGTACTCGTAATTGTTTATTTATAATGCACGGATACTTTAAATGTCGTTACTACTAGTATATATTCTTTTGTTATATACCTTATACTATTGTTAACTCAAATTCAAGTCAAATCGTTTCAACTTCTAGAACACGGTTTATTTAAGTAATAGAGTATAATACTAGTTGTCGAGTTTAAGTGTTGTTAAATAAATACCGCGTTTATTATATATTCAATCAATTCCGCGATTAGCCCTCTACGACGGAATTACTGTAATATTTTTCATTTGTATCCCTATTAAGGCCATCTATACGACTTACATTTTAGAAGACTACTTTTTTTCTTTCATTGCCAACGCGTGACAGCTTCTTTTGTAGTTCATCTACTTTTTAAGGGTCATTTCAAGTGAACATGAGAAATGGTATTTTGCTACGGTGTATGATGTAAATATATTTTTTCGAACATATACAGGCATGGTTTATTATTCTTTATAAAGTTAATATTACTAAACTGACATTGGCCAAAGCCACGAGCTGCCATTTCTGTATTAATATATAATATATATTTTTAAGGCTGATCTGTAGATCATTTTATTTCCCGCCTGTCATTTCCAATCAATGACAGCTTGTGTTGAAGTTGTTTCGTGCTGAAACAGCTCAACTGATTTTATTTTGATACCCTAAATAGGGTTGTTTTCCGCCAATCCTGTTGGTTTTGTTTTAATCTCATAGTCTTGTTTTAACTATGGTCCAATCCTATAATTTTATTTAAAAGTGTTTCTAGTTCCTTTATTTATTGGCTACTAGGCAAAGAGATACCCAAATATTTAGGTAGTTTATTTAAGCAAATTGTATTACGAATATTTGAATTTCCGATGCTTTGCCTCATCTGCGTAACTAGCTCATTATCTTGTCGCGCGACTCTGCATCGCCTGTCTAGTTCGCACGATATTGGAATGAAAGTAACAGGTAGTTTATGTCGCGCAGTAAAGAGTTGTGTGTCACCATTATGATAGACACCCTGACGGGCTAGTTAAATATTGTTTTATTTAGATGCGAATTTCCAACTGTACCTGTGCTTTTTCTAATAAGTAGTTGTATTTTTTAACTGCTTTTGTGTACATTAATGTGTTTGCTTACTTGTTTCTATACAACGTCTTTCAAACGAATAATGTACTCAATACTCAATCATTTATTGCAATATCACAAAAGTAGGTACAGATGTTAACTTGAAGCTACAGATCATTGTGAACCCTGTTGGGCACTGCAATGTTAGGGAGAGGAGGACTTACTAAGTGCTTATAATTTATCTTCTAAGTATTCATTTAGCGTGTAATAGGCTTTAGTTAGTAGTAGTTTCTTTAGTTTAATTATATACTCTTTATCGTCTTCTTCTTCTTTTAAAGCATCAGGTAAATTATTATAAGTCTTAATTGACATTATTAATGGGCCTGAGGATAGCAGTTTCAGTTTATCGGGCGGTGGAACGAGCCTATTCTTATGGCGGATAGATCGTGATGAGGGAATGCCACCGCGTTTTATATAGATCTCTTTATGTTTCCGTACAAACTTACAGGTCTCAAAGGTGTATATACTAGGAAGAGTTAGTAGTTCATATTAATATGTACTTTGATAAGTAGGTTATATTACTTAGTCATCAAGTGACTCTTATATTGTTTTACTTAGGTACACTTGCACATAGTCTACTCCCGATGTCACAACTAATTCACGCATATATTGGCGATTAGTAACGTCAAATTTGTTACTGCCGAACATCAGTCGATACTTCGGTTTGGTTGATAAAAGGAAACATAGGTACTTGTATGGGGGACAAAATGAACAGTATCTGGATTAGGCCTTTCCACCTTTTGTTTGATACCAGGGGTATTCATTACTCTTGGCTCTTTTACAAAGAACCGCGAGGACTTTTCACTCCTTGAATCTTGATTGCTACATAACATATAGTACAAATAATTGACACATTATTTTCAGTCTTAAGACATGAGAAACTCGGTGAGCTTACGCTCTTTTGTGTTTATTATGTTATATTTACTATATTTACTCGCACTTAGCTCGCACTTAGAAACATAATAATACTAAGGATTGCCTCGAGAATTGTAAATGCGATTAGGTACATTCAGTCTATGTAGAACTCATGCAGCTTTTACTCCTTCATGTATGTTTGCATAGACGGGCAGTATGTAAGTAGGTGTGAATTGCATAAACTGATGTTATTTAGTTTCCAGTTTATGAGGAACTCGGGGGCTTCACTTCCCCATAACTTATTTTAATTCACTAATATTTACAGGCACTCTTTGTTATTGTTGTTGTGTAGGTAATCCGTAAAACATGATATATTTTAACAATAACACACTAACCTATTTACATCGAAAGTATGTAGGTATATTTTAGTCCAGCTGATGCTAGCTAACCTGATCACGTTACGATGTAAATAGGTACAGGTAGGTGTGGGTTTTCAATATTAATTACTCACTTACCTACTAAGAATCGTATGGAATAGTAATATTGTTCAAGTTATTATCATAAATTGAACACAGATCCAAATAATATCATAACAACTTATTGCGCGACAGCTAGATATGTAAAAGAATGTTGAATATTTTCGTTACACAACAGTACTGCCTTCCTTTTGTTAGTTTCATGGTAGTCTTTATTTGAACAGTTCAGTTTTGATGTGTTACTTTATTTAGAAATATTAATATGTAACGAAACATTTGTAGGTAGATAACGAATTTGTAACTGGCTGTCTAACAACCATCAAGCATTTTATTTAATACTTAACCAAATATTTTAATTGTACGTATATCTATGTCGAATTTAACAATTTGTTACCATAACACAACAACGGGAATGCATTTAGGTAAATATTAGCGGGCACATTCTGTTCACTAATTACGCCGACCGTTATCGGTTTGTTTTCGATTTCTCTGTTCTATTTTTTTGACATAACTGCACAAAGTACTGATACTGATCACAATGTTATGTGACTTTTGCTGTAGGTACTTCAATATTCTAAGCCACTATACCCACTATTTCTTTTTCTTTTCGGTTTTTCGGAAATATTTAAAAGGATATCATTTCTTGTTTGGGTTTTTTTAATCCTCGTCGCCAGTGTGATGTCCTGTGGTTCCATGCGGGAGTAGATTCAATAAAACACTTAAATGGGTTTTCTGTCGGCCATCACCTGCCCGCCCCCGTTGACGTCTGTCATCGCAATGGCGGCAGGCGGGCAGCCGCGGAGACACTTTATTATTCATAAAGGTGTCTATACACCACAGTTCTAATAAAATATGAACGCTGACGATTTGATACTCAATTTTATTTAAAATGTCGTAGAAGAGGCTGAAGTTGCAGCAGAGTTTCCACGAAGACGAATTTTATGGCGCGAGGACCCTTTTCTATGGAATGATAAGGCTTTCATAAAAGATTTTCGCCTTTCCAAGGCTTTGGTTATCGATTTAATAGATGCAGTCGAACCAGAATGTTTTTTGGCACCGTGTATGGAATTTAACTCTAAGGCAAGAGCTGTCCATCTTGCCTCAGCTACTTTTTTTGTGAATGTAACTGAAAATTTACCACCACGCAGTTCATCATCCGCCTCTAAAAGTTTGATCAGTCTTGTCTTTTGAGGATTCGTGGGGTATCCTTTTCTCTTTTTCGCGGGTTCCATAGTTTCTCGACTAATGTTATAATATTAATATCACTACCTTTATTCTATTCAATTTTTTAACCAACCATATAAAAAAGTCTGACACTGACAAGTTTTGACATGCTTGCGTTCCATTCGTTCCATGAGCACTAAAATAATTTTTCTTTTTCTTTGTTTTGCAGCTCATAAATTTACATAAAATAAAGTAATACAAGTATTTTACATACATCAACAACATCTAAAATGGTTTGTATGACAAATAAAGTAAAATAAGTAAAAGAAAAATTCCTCGATTATAATATAAGTTTAATCAAGAAAATGGAACGTGAAGTAGCACCCTATCACCGATATCGTATCGAGTGTTATATCGAATAGACCTGAGAATACCATTTTCTCTATGATTGGAGATTTTTGTGATATTTTCGTTCGATACAAGACGATTGATAAATTATCAAATTCGATAAAAAATCACATGAACTGAGAATTGGCTCCCTGGCCGCTTAAACTAAATTGGACTTGTGTTTTAATACAATCTCATCATTCTAGGTTATGACGCATACATTTCTTTGACAAAGACTATCCGATGTCATCGTTTTACACAGGTACATTTTATAGATTTTTTTGTCTTGAAACTATTTGTTGCTAGCAGCAGTGCTGTGCCAATAATACATTAATTTCTTATGCTTTTATGGCCTGTTTCAGGTGTCGAGGGTTGCCAACTATTTTTGAGGGTTATAGTATTTTCCAAAAAAGACTGTAAAAAATATAGAACACAGTAAAAAAAATGTACTTTAGGACAACTCTTTATTTTGGGGTAAACTATGCTCAATTATAATGCTTACTAGCATTTTGTGAACTCCTTTTACATAATACTACTTTTGACTTGAACAGAATTGAATTTGAATCTTTCAGGTTATTTAGAACTTTTCATCTTCATCAGCATGCGTGATGTGGTTGGTGTGATCACTAACTTATCACCTCGACCACCACCATTAATTATGAAAGAAATAATATTAAAGGATAAGTAATGAAAGCAGACTTAACAATCATACAGTTCTCGTTATTGTTTAAATTTATATATTTGTTTAGGTTTGTGCACAAAAAAAAATCATTAGACACAAACTGTGTAAAAAATTTAGTAGGTACACTCAATATCTAAATTATTATAGACTAATAGCTCACTTTTAATCAAGTTTATATCAGCCCTTTTCCTGTCTTCCCTCCATTTCAGTTTAATTATTGAGAAAACTCTCTGTGAATGCAGAGGAAGCTGGTACAGACAAAAGAGTCGACACAATTTTTAATAAGTTTGTTAAATCATTTCCAGATTTTTGACAAATGTACTGCCACTTTTTATCTGAATCTTGCTTCGAATCGAGCTTGATACTTGTCAATATTTCATTTAACAGAGCTATCTCAGAAAACAGATCATCCATTTGGATATTTAATTTGGCCTGAATATTCAGTTTTTCCAAAATTCGGTCATAATCATCAAAAGATATATCATTTTTTAGATGCAGTTTTTGAATTATTAGAGAGCCAATTTGTTTCCTAAAATTTGAACCATTTACATTGATAAAGCCAATGATTTGTCAATAAACAACAAAAAGTTTGCCAATACTGCTGGAAGCGGTGGTATTTCGGGCTGTCCAGGCGGGCGTCTTTGAGTTAAGAACGCGATTTGACGTAACAAGGGGAGATATGTAACATATGTACACATTGTGGGTCTGATCATCTACGGGACAAACGATCCGGCGGAAAAACCTTATCCTTGCGGTTGTGGTACTGCAACATCCGGTAAATTATATTTTATCTCTTCACCTGACACAGTTATGGTATTTCCAACGTTTGTCATGTAGTGGTATAAATTATCGGGAACGCATAAATCTTCAGGAAGTAAGTCCTGGCATTTGGTCGCTCCGAGTTTTCTCTCTCCTTTATCCAAAGTGACATCCAGAAGATAACAATTCAATATCGTTGTCATTGAGTGCTGGAACATTGAGAAGGGGGGACGATGGCCCAATCTAGGGTCTAATGGTTGTGAAGTTGACCACCCCAAATCGTTTGCCCGCAAATGGCATACGTATATCGTTAGTTCATCGTTAGTTCACGTAAGTTCAGTAGGTAAAATCGTTAGGATCCGACTCTGTAATATATATATTTTTTAAACAAAATGGGGTGGCTGTCTTCACGCTAACCACCCCAAACCACTTTTTCCCACTTTTGACCATTCACTTAGCTAGATAATCGTTAGTTCACGTTTGTTCACTATAAATTATCGTAAGGACCCCACTCTGTCATTTTTTTTTAAAGTGGGGTGGCTGTCTTCACGTCAACCCGCCCACTACGAAATTGACAAATCTAAAAATGTCTACGCATCAGGGGACGTTAGTTCACGTTTGTTCAGGCATTAGAAACGTTGGGATCTCATTGGTGTAGCCACAAAAAAATAAAAACGAAAAATTAGAAATCTCCATATTAGGCGATCAGACCAAGTGCTGTACAATGTTATTTTATGAGATCCTAACGATTTCAATGGATGAACTAACATCTTTAGATGACACTTGATCGATATAGACAGCTAACTTGCGGGCACTCGACAGCAAATGGCCGATTTCGTCATTTTTTATTTTTTCATACATGGAGGCGGCTATCTTCACGCTCGTTAGTTAACCCGGAAACCAAGCAAATAAACCATTTCTCTGGTACTGTATGGGTGTGAGGATGTTAGTTCGCGTTTGTTCAGGCATTAAAAACGTTAGGATCTCATTGGTCTAGCCACAAAAAAATAAAAACGTAAAATTAGAAATCTCCATATAAGGCGATCAGACCAAGTGCTGTACAATGTTATTTTATGAGATCCTAACGATTTCAATGGATGAAATAACATCTTTAGACGACACTTGATCGATATAGATAGCTAACTTGCGGGCACTCGACAGCAAATGGCCGATTTCGTCATTTTTATTTTTTTCATACATGGAGGCGGCTGTCTTCACGCTCGTTAGTTCACCCGGAAACCGAGCAAATAAACCATTTGTCTGGTACTGTATGGATGTGAGGACGTAAGTTCGCGTTTGTTCAGGCATTCAAAACGTAAGGATCTCATTGGTCTAGCCACAAAAAGTAATGGCTTATTATTTACGCGGCGACAGAAAAATTAAAGAGCAGCAAACTATTTGCAACTAAAATAATAACTTGTCAGCGATTAAATATTTTGGCAATCATTTATATTAAATGAGCTTTAAACTAAGGATATTTTAAAATTCAAATAATGGCAGCTACTTTAAGGTATAGCAGAAATAATAAACAATATTACTGAAATCATAGGCGAGGTACTATAAATAATGACTTGGCGACTAATATTAGCAGAAGATCCGACTCGGCCGGGTTAGGTTAGGTTGTTTTTTTTTATATCCCTAAAAAGCGCTTCTTTTATTTTTTTTATGACCTTGATTTATTTTATAAGCAATCTCCATTGAACAATTAGAGTAGGCCATTTTCAACTTTTTATCCGCTGCGCTGTCATGTTTCCGCTTAATTAGTTACTTCAGTCGCCATAACTCGATGCTAGTTTATATTGAAACAAAGCCGAAAATTTATTACTTAGCTGCTACTTTTTACTTTATTAGTCTCCGCAATTAGTCGCCAACTTATTATTTTTGCTACCCCCTTTATTTTTTTATAAATCCCTAAATCAGATTAATTTGTCGCCGCGTTAAATACATGCGAAAAGTAATTGCCAGTATGTACTCCAGTCACTATATATCTTTTGAAACTTGGTTCAGCCGTTTGTAGCCTATCTAATATTTTCGTGATATTATGTAACTATCTATACACGTAGAACGTAAAACCTAATTTATCTACGAGACTCTACCGTATAATTTATTTTTATATTATTATTTATTTTTATTTATTTATTTGTATTTCTATTCTATCTAAGAAAGCCAGCGGTGTCGCATCAAGACTTGATAAACACTATAATATGTGCAAAAGAAGAGGTCAGTGACAAACAAGTTATTTTGGGGCCAACTGCTGAAGTTTGGCAGTTCAAAATTCGATTTTTTTTTGACTCCGAGATACATTTTCCAGTACGTAAAACAAAACCAGCATGACATCCACGCGCATTTAGGGAATACGAGTACACCAAATCATGAATTTTCGATAGACACAGACTCAACTTGCTCATCTGTTTCTATGACATATACGGATGAGCAAGTTGAAGTACAACCTGAAAAAACTTTTATTTTAACTTTGACCCCAGAGGAATGGCGCAAAATTCAACCAATCGTTCACATCTATAAAAAGAAAGATCGTTCTGGCATTAGACGGCGGGAGGTGTTGCCACAAAATCAATGGGCAGATATGCTGGTAGAAAAACTATGGACTTCCCACAAACTACCCTGCCCGTACACGATGACTCGAGGCCAAGTGTCTACTGGTGAGGACAGCGAGTTTATTAAAATACACGCGCGATGCAAAGAATGTGGAGCATCGGCCACGGGAGTGATATTATGTAAGCCAATAGAAGGCGAAAGTGTATCACTCTCGTGGCGTTCGAACGACACTCGATCTGTCCCTCATCAGAAGACAAGGTGGCTTACGGGTCGAAACAGGCAGGCAGTTGGATCTGTATTACAGCGGAATTGTGCTAGTGCATATCGAAAAGAGTTGGCCGTCCTTACCATGGATCAAGGCGACCTCAAGCCGCCCAGATTGTGGTCGTCCGACGTGTTGAGGAAGGCCAAACAAGAAAGACGAGAGGAGGAGTTGGACATCAAAGGAGAGACAAACCCAATAATTAATAAAGTTATAACGAGCAGCCAGACAAGGACCACACCACACGGACGAGGGCCTGACGTCACAGCGCGTGTCACCGCAGCGGGGACGGGCGGAGCCGAGCGACGCGTCGTTTACCGTTAGCCGGCCGCCTATATAAGCCGACGCGCGCCCAGTACCAGCAACGGTCCATGAGGGCTAACCAAAAGTCCAGCTCATCTTTTCGATGGTTGGCATCCTCTCTCCTCTCGCTAGTCTCTGCTGCTCAGTGGCTGAGACAAAATCAGACGTGCAGTTACGGGCCGCATACACGCAGGCCCACCTGCAAAGGCTCATTTCAAAAAAAAAAAAAAAAAAAAAATACCAGCAACGGTGTCTTACAATCCCTCGAGGCAGTCAGGTCGTTGTGGCGGCATACACTGTGAGGGTTGTAAGGTAGCGTTCGCTCGTAGCTCGGAGTGTGTACCACGCTTCTCGAGATACCATAGGTCCTCCCGTACATTTGTAAGTGGTGTTTGGTCTCTATCCCGAAGTCTGGGCTACAGTCTTTTGTTACCTTAGCGCGGAGTGTGTACCACGCTTCTTGGCTCGCTAGTTGCAGGGACTTAAGGCTATGCTCTGGACGGGTTGCTGGGCGCAGTGTGTGTACCACGCATTTGGCTCGAACAGCTAACCCGGGGGGGGGTCACTCCTAAGCGCGGTGTGTGTACCACGCATCTGCTGCCTAGGGTGGTGGCTCTCGCCAGACGGATACCGGCCAAAATCTCCCTTACCCGCGTATTAACATTCTGTCGTTTACTAACTACACCCTGCCGCGTAACTGGGACGCCGAGTCCCCTAGGATACCGTAGGGCTACCGTAGGCATTAACGTAGGGAACGTAGGATCTAGATTTAAGGGTTTGGTTAAATAAACAGGCATAAAGCCTCCGTTATTTAGTATATTTAAAATCCCAGGTTTCATTTAACCCAGTCCCGTGCCTCCCGATTTGAGCTAGTTACGGAAACCTTCAAGATCCCGTCTGGATCGAGGGATATGGACTAGTGCCTAAGCCCGTTACGTCATAGCGTACCTGGCGGGTTTAAGCACTACGTCACATTTGGCGCCCAACGTAATAACTCACACAGGAGTTGTCTAGCTCGGCACAGGCAGGGGATGACCTAGGTCTAACTCGCACCGTTAAAATCCGCCGTTTAAAAATTATCCGTTTAATAAAAGTTTATTTAATCGAGTTAGATTTAGGGATTTTACTCTAATCCGTGTAAAATATTATTTCTACGTTGCAGAGTAAATAGGGGAATAAAACTTACTTTATAGGGTAACTAGGTGATGCCCACCGCCTGGATATACCGCTTAAAAAAGCCGGAATTAATGAAGGAAGCCGAAGAAAGAGGCTTACCAGTAGAGGGTTTTACCGTGGAACAGATACGGAAAGCCTTGGTAGAAGCCGAAAAAGAGACCGAAGAATTCGGGACACCGAGAAAACAGGAGCAGCCTGCTACGTCCAAGGACGGGCGTATCATCATGTCCGAAGACGAGCACCCAGAGGAGAGAGGTAAAAGAAAAAAAAAAAACAAGTAAATAGTATAGAACTTCCTTCTTGTTGAAGTCGGGTGCAACACGACAGAGTCGGAAACCTCCTCATTATGAATATCCGTCGAAAAAGAAATACAAATTTATACACCGTGGTTTATTTTTAACCAAAGAAGAAAAATACAATAAGAAATGTTGCACATTTTAACCCGGAGCCGTTTGAAATACGGTTAGGAAATTGGAGAAGAAACAACATTTCCAACATCGGAATATAAACAACGGAATAAGCCTAAAATATTTCACCGCTTTCAAGTCCAGAAAACAACGTAATTACGAGGATAAATATAAAATTACACTTCTTAGAAAATCAGTATAGAAAACATTGAGGTATTATTTATTATAGAGCCACAGACCCGAACAAAAGTGTCAAATAAAGTGGCACCGTTGTCATGTTCAAGTAGATGCCAATAACGCTTATTTATAATTTGCAACAACATATTTACTTCGTACAAAAGAACTCTTTGCTTAAACGTTTAAGTGTCAAATTGACTTAATTACTTATTACCACAAATATTTTACGTGTAAATTACATTTATAGCGTATTCTGACTGAAGTCTCTTGTCAAACTTGGAACATGGCACGAATGGATCAGATTTTAATATTTTTACGTACTAAAAATATTTTCACTATTATTTTATTTAGGTATTAAAATATATTTTTGGTTTGAACTAAATAAACTCGTAAATTGTTAATAACAAATTTAGTTACGTTTTTATTTAACAACTGCATAAAAAGTTTCCGATAGAAGGGATCAGTAATAATGACATTATTTCTCCTTGTTCCAGTATGTGAAATGAGAGTAAGACAAGTGCAAAATATTGACTTGACATTATTAACCCTTTAAAGTTTGATCTTATTTGTCGCCGTCGCCTTTATGTGTTCTTGGCGTTCAAAGGTTTAAACTGACAGTGTCTAGACTCTGTGACAAAATAAAACAATAACAACACAGCAATTTATGAATGTCACCATTTTACGCTTCTGTTGATTAACATAAAAAAAAAAAACATGATTATGCCGAACACACGAGAGACGAATTATTTGGCTTCAATTATTCTTCGCGTTTGTCTCTTGCTAAATGTGATCTCCATTTTTACGTTGTTGAGTATCGCATGGGAATCTTGTATAAAAAAAATAGGATAATTGGAGCGGAGCGAGCGAAGCTCCCATGGATCGACTCGAATGGACTTTGTAACAATGCGCAGATCTCAGCGAGTTCTCAACCGATTTTAGAAATTTTTGTTTTAAAATGCAAATATTAAATTTCGCTAGGTCGTGACGAAGAGAAAATTTCGAAAAAAAAAAAGCTCCGCTCCAATTTATGGTGCAAACTTAGCCGGTGGCTGACTCTGCATCGACCTAGTTATTTATTGCATTCCTTTATTTATTAATAAAATATAAAACTATAGCGACTCCATAGATTTTTGTTCTGTGATGAGGTGCATTTTGTAGGGACAAAGTTAATGATTCTAATACAAAAATTGCTATGATTTTACATAGGATTCGTTAATTAATCAATAGAACTTAAGTAAAAAAGAATATTCCGTCCTGTTCCTTTATTTTATAGTTGTTATTTCTGTAATTTTTCACTGAAAATTAAGTCACTTTTGAGACCCGTCACGTGTCATGGTCTAAACGAGACTGATCGCCCAACTAATGCGATTTGTGATTTTGCATTAGTTGGAAGGGTGCCATTTTTTCCGTCGGATTGTGTGTCCATGTAATTAATACGTCAATGATAGAAAACGAATAATTGCGACGGTTAGCTCAGCCGGTGTAGTTTGA